>CM061133.1:63428549-63952398 GCA_030789695.1 Scilla litardierei | reverse complement strand
ACCTTTTCCCGAGCAGTGCTTGATGTTGATTCCGAGGGCGGAATCATTTCTAAGGTGGGGAGGATGTAACGGTACGTTTTCGTTGTACTTTGTTTGTGCACGTGCTTTTGGTCGTGCACGTGTTTATTTTAGACTTTATTGGTTTGTGAACACTTTTGTGTGATATGCCGTTGTGAACGTCTCTGAGAGTATTAAATAGTGGCACTATCTTGGAATGACACTTCTCGAGTCGTTTTTCCACAATTTAAACTTACTCGATGAGACGTGACGATTCTTACTCTTGACGGAAGACGTTTCTATTTTTAGTTTCGTTGTCCGACGTCGAATTTGAGATCCGTCTTCTTAGTTAGCTCACATTCGTCATCACGATCACCACGATATTTATTTTATAATTTTTGGAGTTTATTTGACCACTTTAATATTTTTAACAAGTTTTATAATATTTTTAATAATTTATTTTTAAATTAATTTTGGCCAAATAAAATTTATTTGAGTTTTAAACGTTTTAAAGAATTTTTGAGCCAATTTTCAGCTCATTTGGACCAGGTCAAATCCTTGGGTGAGTTGGAGAAGTTGATTTCAAATTTTAAATTATTTTATACTTCTAATCCTATTAGATTTAGCCCTAGACCAAGTCAACCCATCTATACTATATAAGAAACCCCTAGGAAGACCTATTTTCGCAAGAAATTAGCCCTAGCCTCTTCCAAACTCGAAATTGGACGTTGCGACGATTCGTCGCAACGTTGCGACGTTCAGCCACCGCACGACCGAAGGAAACGGCCCCGTTCCCCCGCTCAGACCGAAGCCCAACCCCGCTCCGCCCCGCTCCGCACGCTGCAGCAGCCGCCGCCCCCGTTCCCCCGCTCTGACCGAGAGAGGCTCTCGGTCAGACCGAGGCCCCAAGCTCCGCACAGCGCCCGCATCGACCCCGCTTGTCGCCCCGCTCCGCACCCCGCACGACCGACCCGTTCCCTCGACCTGACCGATGGATTGGCTCGCACCACAGCCCCCGCAGCCGCTGCACACCCCAAATCGTCGCAGCCCCGCATTCTCAACGCACGACCGACGGATCTCCCCGCATCGGCTGTGTACGACCGAGAGCCACTCGTCGCAACCCCGCATCCGTCACACCACTTGCCTCCGTGGGCCCCCCAAGTTCTCCAGAGTTATTGTGGGTCCCCCAAAGGCCCCTAGGACTACTGTGGGCCCCACCAAGGTGCTTGCTCTTCGAGGATCCGTCGCGTACGACGTCGTCGCACGTCGTAGCCCGTCGTCGCACGTGCTAGCTTTGGAATCTGGAATCGTCGCCCGGGTTGATTGCTCTGAAATTTCCAGCGAGGAATCTAATTGGAATCTGGACTTGGAGCGCGATCTTTTATTCCAACCCCCGGCGTCGCTACCCGACGCCGGTGTAGCTTTCGCGTCGTGTTGAGGTAACGATTTGCACCCCTAGGACCCCCAACCCAATTGCATGCTAATCAAGACTAAAAATCAGTATTTTAAAGTATTTTAAATGTTTTAGCAATCACTAATCAAGATTAATAAAACGGATGTAGGCCGGTGGACTTGTGCACGTAGGAATCGTGACTTTGGACTCGTTGGACGGTGTTTTCTTGACGTGATAGTTGCAGGCAAGTGAAACTTGCCAAATCTTGCTTAGGGCCATGTTTTTAGGCCACTTACTTGTTTTTAGCGTAAAAGAGACTAGTCAGTGAAATGATAGCTGGCTAGACGCCTACTTGATCTAGTTTGACAACGAAACTAGATCCGTCACCTAAATGATCTAGCTTGACAACGAAGCTAGATCCAACCCCTTAAACTTATTGACCATGCATGCTTAACTGTCACGTTTACTTTCCTTACCTGTACGCTTTACTACTTGCCATGTCATGTCATCCATGCATTGATTGTTGCATTCGTAGCACACGCTACATACTTGTACTTGCTTGTCCCGGGCTAGGTGCACCCCTACGCCATACTTGTTAAAACACTTCCTGGCTCGTGATCCAGAAGCGAGCATTACCGTTCGGGGGTAAGGCCCTGGCTCGATACACGTGGAGGGGTAGGGTTGAGCGACCACTCAGCGTAGAAGTGTGCTCGTACAGCCTCTTCAGCTGTAAGGCGTGAACTCTGTGCACGAGGTGCTTACTTTTCTTGTCTTGTACTTGTCTTGTGAATGTCATGCCATGCTCGTACTTTTCCTCGCTTTACTTTACCTGTTGCACTCATACTTTAACTGCCATGTCATTGCATCATGCTAGAACTGCTAGGTTGTTTTACTTTCAGTTTCACTTGCACAAGTCTTCCAGACTTGCTGACATGTGCCCCTTGCTCTTTTAGGTGTCACATGTTAGACCCTGAGCCAGAGACAGTTGCTGAGGACGAGGTGTTTGCTGACGCTGAGCATGAGCCTACGTTCGTCGAGGAGTACGAGGACACCGGAGACCAGTCTTAGTGGCTGTGGAGTTACTTTTGTTTTAGCTTGCTGTTAGTTGTCGGTGCTTGCACCATTTCTTTGCTTCTGTACTTTGTACTTTTGTTGGCCATGTTGGGCCTCTTTTAGACTCTTTTATTTTAGCCTGGTGGCTTTTCTGCGATGTTGAGATTTATTATTATGGATATTCTGAGATGTTTCTTTTGTCTCTTTCGTTATTATTATCTTTGTTTCGTTTCGCGTTGCAAGGACCTGCAGTTAAATTTTGATTGACGCTTATCGGACTTGCAGCTTTGTAGCTTCAAGTCTGATGTAGTGGCGGCCTCTGAAACTGTGGAGATTGTAGCCCTCCATTTGGATTTCCATAGGACAATCCGGGGTGATTCCTTATGGCCGGATGTTTCCACTGATTGTGCCCATCTCCTTGTACATATTGTAATTGCTCGGACTGTGTTTGGCTCCATCATAAGGCCCTTTATTGGGAACGTAGCTTTGCTCCCCGTATTCTTCTTGAGGATGATAAGCTGGAGCGCTGGTGGTTGTTGGAACATCATCCAACCGTTGTTCGATCCTTGCCACCTATTTGCACAAAGTTTCAATATGAGAATCGATGTGGCTAACAGCTTTTACCTCCGAAGTCCTGGTGATAATGGTGCGCTCCTCGCTCCACTGTTGGTTGTTCGCCGCCATATGTTCAAGCAGATCAATTGCTTCATCTACTGACTTGTCTAGAAGGGCGCCTTATGCGGTGGTACCAATTATCATCTTTGTATTGCTTTGCAGTCTGCTGTAGAAGCTTTGGACTAGAACCCATGATGGGATCCCATGGTGTGGGCACTGATGTTGAAGGTCCTTGAACCTTTCCCAGGCTTCGTAGAGCGACTCTTGCGACAGTTGTTTAAAGTTGGAGATGGCTCCTCTGATCCTCACTGTTTTTTACGGTGGGTAAAATTTGTCTACAAAAGCAAGCACCAGTTGTTCCCACAAAGTGCAGTGGTTAGATGGGTGGGCCCGCAACCAATATGAAGCCTTACCCCTCAAAGTGAAGGGAAAGAGCCGTAGCTTTATTGTGTCTTCGCTCACATCCTTGGTTTTAAACGTATCACACTTTGCCAGAAAAGTGTCGATATGATGGTTCGGGTTCTCATGCGGATTCCCATGGAAGGTATCCTGCTGCATCAGATTTATAAGCCCGGTCTTTATCTCGAAGCTACTTGCTGCCAGTTGTGGTCTCAGAATGGAAGAATTGTTCCCGTAGCTCGGTTTCATGTGATCCCGGATGGACCCGGTGCTAGGCGGAGTGGCGGTATTTTCTGCCACCAAAGTGGGTCTTACCCCTAGTCGAGGCTCTGAGAGTTCTTGCTGTCTTCTCGATTTTAGAATCAAATAGTAGTTCTTTATTAGCAGTTCCGAAGCGAGTAATCATGCACAAAACAACTCAGACAATACTATGAGTAGCAGGATGATAATAAAAAATGAATAAAAAGTACGGAAAGATATGAAATGATTGTAGAGGAATGATGCCCTCGAGGCTATTTATCTCTGTGTGAATAGCACAAACGTCTTGTTCGAAATAACAGTAAGCTGTTTGGTAATAATTTATCTAAGTTATATTATAATGTAGTTAACATTAGACATCAACTTAGGTAAAGTCCTGAGACATTATACAAGGCCAAACAGGTATCGAGATGAGTATCTCGATCATAGAGAAATGTTTGACCGTCTGTAGCATAAGTCTAAAAGGGTTCATGGTCGTAGATGTTTCGAGACAAGGATATAGAAACATCGGATAGACCATTGTGTCTTAGTCTTCACCGTTAAGCGGTGGCGATGATCTCATGATCGTTCGACTTGGCGAAGTCGGAGACGAGACACATGTGCTCATTAGAGAATGAGTTCACTGAACGATCCACAAGAGTTATCATATGGTTACATTGACCAATCTGTCAATGATAACTCTTAGTGATGATAGGCTAGTTGGTCTTTTGACTTGAGGTCATTTTACGAACCTGTGCGTGAACGGTGCCACTTAGATCACTGACCAAACTTCGAGGCTAGGCATGTCGAAAGGTCTTTAATTGGGTGTCACTTGAAGCGTACGAGGAGAGTAATGACCAAGAGAGGATTCGTCTCTCCCGGTCAATGGGAGTTAGTGTCGTAGAGTTAGTTCGGTCTTTAGTTAAATCTTTGCGCAGAGTATGTTGGAAGAAGTCCAATATTAATTGACTAAAGATCGATAGAAACTAACCGGAGTCAAGTTATTGGGGTTGACAGTTTGACCGTATCCTAGACTTGATCTACACGACATAGTTTAGACGAAGAGACTATAACTGCAGAACTCATCACAGACACAGTCAGGGTGGTCCCGATAATTCTCATGTTGATGAGCTAACCACATTATTATGATGATGAAACAGGGACGGCAACCACTGCTCGTGGTCATCGCCGTATAGGGCTTCGAGCCCAACCTGTAGTAGGGTCAGGCCGTAGGGTCACACAAAGAGTGCGACCTTCTTCTAGTAATAGGTAGAAATTAGTTAGGGAGAATAATTTGCATTTGATGCAAAGCAAGAGAAAATTGCATTTTGATGCAAATGATAATTTAAGTCTAGATAGGGGACTAATTTGCAGATTATGCAAAATAGATTTAATGTGTTTTAAATAGTTTAAGACAATATTTAATAATATAAACGCAAGGAAAAGTTCACGGGTAAGACGAGAATGTCCCGCTCTAAACCCAGGTTCGAACGGCGTCCAAACCGTACACCAAATACTCAAGTTAGAGCCAAAGCAGCCAAAAGAAGCCCAAATGGGTCAGCCCAACCTGTTGGGCTGAACCCTGCTTGGATACAGGCGCGGGCGCCCGCTAGGAGCGAGCGCAGGCCCACGCCCGCTTCAACAAAGCAGGCGCCCGCTGGAGAACGGGCGCAGGCCCACGCCCGCTCCAGCGGGCGTGGGCGCCCGCCAGAAGCGGGCACTGACCCGCGCCCTCTTTCCAGCAGGCGCGGGTGCTTGTGCGCCCGCTGGGCGCGTGCGGTGCACGTGTCCAGGCATGTGCGTGCAGCGCACACGCGTCGAGGCACGTTCGTTGCACACGCTTGGCGCACTGGACCCCGCACGTAGCCCTAGGGCTGCGTGCCCTCTGCGGTGGCTGGGTTGTGTTTTTGGTGGGGGTTTGGCTGAACTTTAGGCAGTCAATTGGAGGGTCAAACGAACTCCGATTTACGTGCCGTTTTTTCTTATGCGTTCACCGTTGAACACCATTCGAATTGATAGGTTGTATCAATCATGAAGCTCACCGGTGAGGG
The DNA here is from genome assembly GCA_030789695.1 of Scilla litardierei. Lineage (NCBI taxonomy): Eukaryota > Viridiplantae > Streptophyta > Magnoliopsida > Asparagales > Asparagaceae > Scilla > Scilla litardierei. The sequence goes on along the minus strand of CM061133.1, from coordinate 63,946,653 downwards.
AGTTAAAATTCACGGAAGTTTGCACTTTGTGAAAGGTAAACTAACTTGATTTTAATTAACTCAAATTAATAGTCCCACATCGGTTGTGCGGAAAAGGGGAGAGTCCGCTGCCTATATAAATATGGGCCTCCCCCTTCCTCCAAGCTCGTCCTAAGCTCTAGATCTGAGCGGCTCTCATAAATGTTGGAGCACGCTCGGATCTAGGCTTAAAATAATATTTCTCCTCTCCCTAATATTTCTGCCTTACTCTTGAGGGCTCTAGCAAAGCCGCAAAGGAGTTCGGATTCGGATCCGAAATCTAGACGAAGGTTTCACTCGCGTGAAACTTTCTTCGACGTGTGGTTGGCTCGGTGACATGAGGATTGCTCGCCTCGGGATGCAGAGCGGTTCGAGAAGCGGTTCGGGGAGCGGTTTGAGGAGAGGCTCGGCGTGAGACGTGGAGCGGCTCGGAAGACGGTGCGGAACATCTCGCCTGCCCCAGGGTTGAGATTCCGGGTATGTACTTTATTAGCATTAGTTTAATTTAATCGCAGTAGGTTAGATCCTTCTTGGGATGGTCAGATCCATCCCGAGTTGGCATAGATCTTGGCTAAGGGTCTTGTACCTTAGGGCTAAGTTAAAATTGTTTAACTGCATGTTAATTAGATTAACAAATCTTTCCGCTGCAAATTCTTTTTATGTCTATGTTCCGTCCGACTTAGGACGAGAATAGAGTTTTTGTGCCCTAAGGGTCCCGCAAAACCCTTCAGTGGTATCAGAGCCTAGGTATGCGTAACGATCTAGCACTGCGATTTTATTAAACTTTGAAATGCTTTTCAAAATACTTTATAAAATGTTTTTTAAGTTATGAGATAATTTAAAATATTTCTAGATGCCCTTTTAAAATGTTTTAAAATTTATGCGATATTTTTTAAAGATGATTTTAAAAGGATTTTAGATGTTTAAATATTTTATATGATAAAATTTTAAACATGGAAATTTTAAAATGGTGTTTTAAATTTATGTGATAATTTAAAATTGATTTTAAGGCTTTAAAACTTTATGTGATATGTTTAAAAATTATTTTAGATGTTTAAATATTTTATGTGATAAAATTTTAAGCATGAAACTTTTTAAAAAGGGATGTTTTAAATTTATGAGATATTTTTAAAACTGTTTTAAAAGTTTAAAATTGTTTATGCGATAAACTTTAGTCTATTTAATTGTTAAATAGTTGTACACTTTTATTTTATGCTATAAATTAGTGTAACTTTATGTTATTGGCTTTGTCATCTTGTCCCTTATTTGATAACACAAGACGACCCTTTAGGTTAGCCATTAAGAAATCATTAAAATTTATTAATTGAATTTTAATGACATGCTATGTTTTAATGAAACTTTTAACAACCCTTTAAGACCTAATTCCTGATTAGGGTAGTCCTTTTAATGAAAATTTTAATTCTAATTTTTATAATTAATTCCCATTGAAGGACTTCGCTTTTAGCGTTGTTAATAAATTTATTAAAATCCTTATAATGATTAGGATAGCACGTGAACCTTATAGTTGATAAGGATTTAATAAAAGTTATTAAGTAAATCCTAAAATTTTGAATTTAAGGATTCAACTAGTTGATAGGATTAATTAGTTGTTAATAAAAGCCTTTTAGTCTATGGCACGCATATAAAAATGACAAGCTTCATTCAATGGACCATGATCCAGTCAATGTGCTTGGCTAAGTTTGCTGGATCACCTTTTAAAGGATAGCGATCCTGGCTTAATCAATTCCCTGGCTGTGTTCTGCTGGACCGCAATGTCGCGAATCATAATTGTATGACACCCTGGACTATATCTAAGTCAAATACGTTAATGATCTTTTTCAAGATTAGCCGTAGCCCTCCTTGTTTTAGGGGTTGGCAACTATAAGACCCGTGTTATAGTTGTTGAGCTACACTCAAGCTGTAACATGGCAACCTTATAGAAACCAACTCCTTTAATACATAAGATGAAATCTTGACTAAACCCAAACCGTCGTATTACCATGCGCCGGTGTAAGTTATGTCAATGATGTAGTCTGGCTAGATGTAGTCTAAGACCTGATCCAAACCGACGTGTCGTGAATACACCGAGCGGTGGGGCAAGTCAGGCTAGACATGAAAACAAGGGTCCGACTAGACTAGACATTGTGATTTGGATGAGCACACTTATGATTACAAATGGCTAGGGGTAAAAACCGATAAGAGGGTCATATCCGATATGATCGATGAAGAGTCATCTTCCGATTTACAGAGTCAAATAACTTGTTGAGCTACACTCAAGGTTGTTAGGCTCAAGATGATTGTACCTCTTACCCATTAATTTTAATTCGATTAAATTGTTCGTTATTAAGCTTTGAAACGATCGTAAAAATAGTGGGAGGATATAGATAGATAAAAGCCAATCTACCTATATTTAATATTGAACATATGCTAAACTAGGGCAAGACTTTGTTTACCGAAGGAATCAAAATATAATATTTTAATGGAATAAGATAACTGGTCAAATAGATTGATTAATTGAATATCAAGTTAAATTCGAATTGATAGAATTAAAACTATATTCTCGTTGACATTAAAATGACCTTCTAAAGAACAGACTTAAGAAATATGATTTCATTAAGTTCTGGGTCCAACAAATAAATTCAAGCTACATGACACTCGTCTCAATATGAGGCAGCTTAAACATATAGGATATTCGAAGTATGTTTCTCCCTACAACTTGTCGAGCTACACTTAAGGTTGTATGGATAAACAATTTTGATCCGCAAAATTCGAGAATTCGATCAAACCGTTTGAGTCGAATACGAGTGCATGAGCGGTGCAGGATTATGTATCCCAACCGGATCTTGAGGCAAGCAACTTCTTGAGCCACACTCAAGATTGCAACTCTCAGGCGTTTGGATACATAAGATGCTTGCATATCTATTTATTTATGTTGGGCTATTTATATCTAAATGTGATTTAGAAAAGGAAGAAGGCACTACAGAAAGTTAATCGAGTTAAATAGTTTAATTTATCATTAATAAAGGCATAAGTAGGAGGAAATAAAAATATGACATATTTTGATGTCACGATTTCATAATTATTGTTATACAAAAGGTTAACACATTTTGACGAATGTCGTCACATTGCTTCTGAAGCAATGAGTAATATGTATAACGATAATACATATATTAAATGTTAATAAATAAATACACAAGATAGTAGCAAACTTGTATGGCAAAATAGAGTAGCCCGTATCGAGAGACTAAGCTTCACAAGTCACATAAAGAGGGGTCTGACCTCTCGTATTATGAAGTCTACGGACACTTGTGAGTCTTACCCTCTTAGATATAATAGCCGAAACCCATCTGTAAGACAGTGGAAGAATGAGTTGTCGAACTTAATCTCGTACAAAATGATGTAACCGAGTCTAGATTAACCAAAATAAGTTATTCGTATATTTTATTAAGACACGTGTTCTTGATGAAACACAAGTTTGATAAAATAAAGAACGAAATGACTAAAGTATTTAAACTGATTCGATTAGATCGAATGGTCAAATACTTAGCTAATTAAATCTTGCGTATTTAAAAGAAAATATGATTTTCTCTCAGGTCAAGTCTGTTAACACATCCGTGTGTTAAAAGGATATGAATCGCACTTAGTTAGACTTGGTGCGATCCATAGCAAGTGACTCTGAGATAAGTCCTCCCTCTAGGTTAAGTTCCAGATAGTAATGCCTAGGTTTTGATAATGTTCTATGAGGACATTATCAATAAGATATTCATAAAATAAATCATTAAGAAGTTGTATAATTACTCGAATTTCGTGGGACGAATTGTCGAGTTAGACATCATTACTGATGATGACTTAGTCAACTTCTAGGATAAAATTCGGAGTAGTAACTCCGATTTAAAATTTGATGCAATCAGAATAGGTCCGTGTGCGTAAATAAATTTTGGAATTTAGTTTACATGCCCAAGGAAAATGTTTCCTCACTTTCTGCAAGTTAATCTTTAAGTTGAAAGATTGGTGCAGAAAGGAAAATAGTGAAGTGCAATCATGTTGGTCGAGAACGGTTTTCATCTTAATTCCTATAAAACGGATTATAATGAAACCGTTTTTCGCCAGCAGATGTGTACAGATCTACTCGAACCAAACTCGATGTAAACGCTCATGTTGACCATGAAAATTGGAGCATTCACTTATAAGTTCATTTTTTTTTCTAAATATGATTTAGACGAACCAACTTATATGAATTAGCCAGATAGTTTTCAAGGTCAGTGGGAGCATATAAATTACATGCGAGGCATCAAAGGGATGGAACATATATTTTGACGAAGTAATCAAAGAGTTTGATACTTTATCAGAAATAGATATGAGCCATTTGAAATGACCAATAACGAATTTAAAATTATTATCGTAAGGTACGATGAACTAGATATGATCCAAGTAAATAAAAATATTATGGATTCCGAAAGACCAAGTGAATTATTTGAATGAGATTCAAATGGTTGGTCTAACATGAACATAAAAACCCCTTAAGTCTATATTGTTGACGGTTTTAGCAGATCCACTCACGAAGGCTCTACCACATGAAGTCAGGAAAACTTATGTGAAAAAACGGTATAAGATACCGGGATAAATGGGCCTGAGTGCAAGTGGGAGATGTAGAGGAATGATGCCCTTGAGGCTATTTATCTCTGTGTGAATAGCACAAACGTCTTGTTCGAAATAACAGTAAGCTGTTTGGTAATAATTTATCTAAGTTATATTATAATGTAGTTAACATTAGACATCAACTTAGGTAAAGTCCTGAGACATTATGCAAGGTCAAACAGGTATCGAGATGAGTATCTCGATCATGGAGAAATGTTTGACCGTTTGTAGCTTAAGTCTAAAGGGTTCATGGTCGTAGATGTTTCGAGACAAGGATATTGAAACATCGGATAGACCATTGTGTATTAGTCTTCACCGTTAAGTGGTGGCGATGATCTCATGATCGTTCGACTTGGTGAAGTCGGAGACGAGACACAGGTGCTCATTAGAGAATGAGTTCCCTGAACGGTCCACAAGAGTTATCATATGGTTATATTGACCAATTTGTCAATGATAACTCTTAGTGATGATAGGCTAGTTAGTCTTTTGACTTGAGGTCATTTTACGAACCTGTGCGTGAACGGTGCCACTTAGATCACTGACCAAACTTCGAGGCTAGGCCTGTCGAAAGGTCTTTGATTGGGTGTCACTTGAAGCGTACGAGGAGAGTAATGACCAAGAGAGGATTCGTCTCTCCCAGTCAATGTGAGTTAGTGTCGTAGAGTTAGTTCGGTCTTTAGTTAAATCTCTGCGTAGAGTATGTTGGAAGAAGTCCAACATTAATTGACTAAAGATCGATAGAAACTAACCGGAGTCAAGTTATTGGGGTTGACAGTTTGACCGTATCCTAGACTTGATCTACACGACATAGTTTAGACGAAGAGACTATAACTGCAGAACTCATCACAGACAAAGTCAGGGTGGTTCCGATAATTCTCATGTTGATGAGCTAACCACATTATGATGATGCTGAAACAGGGACGGCCGCCACTGCTCGTGGTCATTGCCGTATAGGGCTTCGAGCCCAACCTGTAGTAGGATCAGGCCGTAGGGTCACACAAAGAGTGCGACCTTCTTCTAGTAATAGGTAGAAATTAGTTAGGGAGAATAATTTGCATTTGATGCAAAGAAAGAGAAAATTGCATTTTGATGCAAATGATAATTTAAGTCTAGATAGGGGAATAATTTGCATATGATGCAAAATAGATTAAATATATTTTAAATAGTTTAAGACATTATTTAATAATATAAACGCAAGAAAAAGTTTAGGGTAAGACGGGAATGTCCCGCTCTAAACCCAGGTTCGAACGGCGTCCAAATCGGACACCAAATACTCAAGTTAGAGCCAAAACAGCCAAAAGAAGCCCAAATGGGTCAGCCCAACCTGTTGGGCTGAACCCTGCTTGGATACAGGAGCGGGCGCAGGCCCGCGCCTGCTTCAGCAAAGTGGGTGCCCGCTGGAGAACGGGCGTAGGCCCGCGCCCGCTCTAGCGGGCGCGGGCGCTTGTGCACCCGCTAGGCGCGTGCGGTGCATGTGACGTGTGTGTATATTTTATATATTCACGCACGTCTTCTTTGTGTTTTTTCGTTATTTTCCGCCGTCCCGTACCCGTTTTCTTGTGATTTCTAGTTTTCTTTCACTTCTTTGTCTTTTGTGTGAATGCAGGAGATTGCCCGCATAGGGGACACATAACGAAGATATCATAAGGCCCCGGAACAACGGGAGGAGTTGTGCATGATCCAGGGGGTCAAACGACTAAGATTTCCACTTTTCAGCCCCCACCCAATCGGTTGGACCCAGCCAACCGATCGGGTGATGCATGCGTGCATGAACTGGACACAAGCTGAAACGAAGTAAGGATCAACCGACCGGGTCGCCGACCGGTTCATCCCATCAGAGTTCTCAGGAAAATGGAGCTGAATTCCAACCGATCGGGTGACTTATCACCCGATTGGTTCATCTGTAGCCGCATCTCTCCAATCGACGACCCGCTCACTCCACCAGCTCGCCTCAGCGCCCGGTTGAAGATCTTCAAGGCTCTCACCCGATTGGTTAACTCATCAACCGATCCGGTGACCTCTATTTCTGCGGTTTTATTGGTTATTTGAACCCGAACCGTTAGGGGACTATAAATACACGATGTTGGCCGACTAATGGAGGGGTTCTTCTATTTTTAGGGCTTTTTCATCCCCTTTGCTGGGAGCTTAGGTTAGTTTTAGATTAGGCTTTTATCTTTCAATAAATCTTGTACCGAATTGAAATATTCAAACGCGAGATACGTATTTCCTTCTCTTGTTTTCCATTGTTTTGTATTGTGTTTATTTTGCTTGATGGTGAACGTTTGTATGTCGTTTCTGTTGCTTGTTTTTATGTTCTTCACCATTGAGTAGTGTCGATGAACCCTAATACGGGTTAGAGTAGGATTGATGCTTGGGTTGTTTCATTTGACTTGATTGCATGGTATGTGTTCGATGAAATGTGTCAATGGGGATTTCTAGCAATCTGAGTCCAATTCGTATGGCAACACACTAGTTGTGTTGGGGATTGGGGTCCGGTGTCTTGTCCAGTCAAGATCCGCTTCGATGTATTGCTAGAAATCACATTCGACCTATTTTGCCATTAGGGTTACGTGGGGGCGTTTCATTGTCATTGGTGAGAGAAAGACCACCTCTGACTGTCGGGCCAAGGGGGAATAAACTTGGAGGTTGACTCCCTAGCCACAGGTCACGCCCCTAGCGTAGACATTGAATCCTCGCGCGTGGGAACGGCTTGGACGAAATGTTGGGAGCTATCATTGTGGCCTTAATGCTCCCGGTTGCGAAAGGTGTTAATGGACATGGGAATGCCCACCATCCGAAACCGGGTAGACCTAGCGTACTGGGCATCGACCGGAATATCGGGCCCATGGACGCTAGGTACCACCTTTTGGGGCAATGTCTCACCCTGGGTCAAGTCAAATGCCAAGTGTCATGAATGCTCTAGCCCGTGTTAGCGGGGATTCATTTCTTGTCTTTTTTATTTCTTTCTTTTATTTCTACATTTCCACCTATATTATCTGCGTAGCTAGCACATAACCTAGGCGAGGCTAGTAGCCATTCAAGCCATCCACCTCCCTGAGTTCGATAAACCCATACCCTACACTAACGGTGCACTTGCGGTAAAATGACACCGCGCCCAAACAGTAAACGGGGCGCTGGTCAAATTTTTAGCGCCGTTGCTGGGGAGGCGTTCGGTTTGATATTAGCTTAGCTTGGGTTCGTTAGATTACGCATAAAAAAATAAATACAATAACAGAGAAATTTTTTCCCCCACCATTATATTATCCTTTTGTTATTCTCTTGTACTATTGACGATCCTCTCCATTTTTCTTATTTTTGTTGTCCAGGTATCTTTGGTATAACCATGTGGAGATCAAATTTCGATGCTCAGATGGGAGGCTATGATCCATATTCAATTGCGGTTTGTGAGACTTGTGGGATGGCGGGGCATGTGTATTATGATTGCCCATTTACACTTGAGAGCCTCCCCCTACATCAAGGCTAAACATTTTCCCACAACCTTAGCCTGAACACCTCCCATCCATTTCCTCAACCGTATATGCCTTCACCAACACAAGAAGAATTAAGCCGCGTGTCTCTCCTTGAAAGTGACATGTCTAACCAAGGCAAAATATTACAAAACTTGATGGTACCAATCACCGAGCCTACACCAAGGAGAGGGGATGAAGGAGAGGATATACCCAGTTCCATGGTTGAGACCACCATGCCATTAGCCACCATAGACACATCTCATGCCGACACCCCATTTTTCCAACACTACCACTTGGATGACGAAGAATTTTTTGATGATGATAGTGAGGATGTGGATATTTCTCTAGGATCTGTGGGAGAGACTTCTCGTCTTGATTTGGACACCCCACATGAGTCCTATGAGAGCACCGAGGAGTTTACAGAGCTTATGCATACCGGCGAGGAGGATGTGCGTGAGGACGAGGACGAGGACGCCACGACCACATACGAGGGGTCCGCTCTACATCCACCTCCATGGCCATCTCTATCCCAGCTTCTTCCTTGGTCTGTGGTCAACCACGAGGATGTCATTCAGGACATCGGGCAGATGGAGGAGCATGAGCATATCATCGAGGAGAATGTGCACGAGGGCCTGGATACGATGGTCCACTTCATGGAGCCCGAGTCACATCCACCTCTACCGTCGCTCTCCATTTCTTCTGGGGCTGACCATCTACTTGAGCATATTGCCCCTATTCAGGGAGATTTTCATACTCACTCTCACTCCACTTTTGAGTGTCGTTTTCACTTCCTATTTCTTTAGACTCATATATTTTTGACACACCATATCTCTCGCAAGACACATGATCTATTTCCCTTGAGGTATGCTGCGGTGCGTCACCACCTAGAGAGACACTTCTCATGGAGAGCGAGGATTTGGTCGTCACTAGTACAGATGATAGCGACCCATTCTCAGGGAGTATTTGTCACCCTTTTATTATTTTTTCATCTTATGTTGACGATTATCTCTGTGATACATTTATTTTGGGAAATAATTTCTTGCCATGAGCTAATGCACCTTGTCCTTTGCAGGTCACAGGTGGGTACCTACTAAGGATGCTTGGAGGTGCATTGCTTGGGTCCATTGGCACACGTGGCACAGCGCTTCTGGGGGAGCCACAGAAGGAGCAGTTAGAGCAGCTAACTACCCCACTTAAGATCTTGGATCCGCCTATGTTCAGGTGTATCCTAATCCATTAGTGTAAAAATTTACCGCTTTCTAGTTTAGATTTGAATAATCTCGTCTCCTCTCATTAGTGAGGGGAGCGTATCTAGGATTTGCTTTCGCATCATAATAACCCATCATATCGTGCCCTTCTATCACTTCTACCGCCCACACCCCACATCCTCTACCGAGGAGGACGAGGACTCGTCCTCTCCTGCATTTTGATTTCTTTCTTTTTCTTTTCCGATCTTCCCCCTAGAATTTTTCTGCATCACATTAATCATATCATTTTGCTAGCATTGCAATGTTCAGCTTGGGGGAAATCGACTTTTGTGCATACTGTCGTGTGACGTCTTTGTCGTGTGTTTGTTTTTATGTGATGTTTATTTGTGTGTTTCTTTTTCTTTATTTTCAGTTTCGTATGTGTGTTTTTTTGTTTTTCATTTCTTTTCGCATCGGTGCGTATTCCCCCCATTTTCTTTGCCCTCCGGTATTCACTTTTATTGCATTGAGGGCAATGCAAGTTTCAGCTTGGGGGAGTCGCACTTCGTGCGTCATTTGCGTATTTTTCTTTGTTTTTTGAGTCGTTTTCATCGTTTTTTATCTTTTCTTTTCTTCTTTTTATCTCTTTCTCCTAGAGATGACCCCATATGATGAATTGCCACAAAAATCACACACACACCTAGCATGGTTTCGATAATCATATTCACTAACCCTAGGAAGCCAAGTCCTCTTGCATTTCACGCATCGTGGGTCCACTTAGCTTTTTGTGAGTCGTGTATCGTGACTATCTAGTGGTGTACTTCTACTTAGTGATTTTGATTTATATACATATCCTTGGTTGACCCCTAGATTATCATGTTTCGATTTGAATATGCGGTTTTTGCTTCTACTGTCTACTTCTATATGCATGATATATACGTATCGTATGCTTCAATTTGCATGTGTCGAGATTCCACAATTAAGGACTAGGATAATCCATTTAGCCTATGCTCTGATTTGCGAGAAATATTTCCTTTGTCCAAGTGTTTAGAATCCGATTTATTTTTTATTTTGCTTGGTGCAAATCCCCTAGTCGTGTACCGTTCTCCCACTTGGGAGAGTACACATGTATATATCCCAATATCCAAAAATCCAAAAAAGAGAGAAAAGAAAAACCCAAAAATAAAAGAAAAGAGAAAAGAAAGAATATATATATATATATATATGTATAGCCAAAAATCCAAAAAAAATACATATATCCAAAACCCAAAAAAATTCCAGTGTGAATATTTTCCTACCTACCGAGAATAAAGGGAAGGCGAGAATTTGCACCGAGTGCTCTACTCCACATCTTCTCAACCTCCATCGTTTTTGAAAACACCTGGCTTAGGAACTTTTTAGCTATTATCTAGGCTGTAGTGCGGTGATTTCCTTGTCCCTAGCCGTGGAGTCCCCGATGCATGATACGTTTCCATTCTTACACTCTTCTCATGCATGCTTGAGCTTTTATTCGCCGCGATTTCAAATTGAATTGATATTTGGGCCAATTCTTTGGGTATGTGTATATGGAGCCCTATTGCACGATGTAGACAGTGACACCGTATGCTAGCACACGACCACACTCACTCGCGCTTCACCGCGTGGACCCAACACTTGTTTGGACTCATATTCCTCGGTTTAGTGTCGTGTTTTGTCGCACGCGTGCTCACGTGTGGTGTGTTTGGTTTAGTGGCTCTGATAGGCGATCTAGGAGTTCTCTCTCTCTCTCTCTCTCTCTATATATATATATATTTTCCCCCTCCGAGCTCCTACTCTCACTGGTCTTCCTCGAGGACGAGGAAGGGTTCAGCTTGGGGGATTTTGACACGTGTGTATATGTTATATATTCACGCACGTCTTCTTTGTGTTTTTTCGTTATTTTCCGTCGTCCCGTACCCGTTTTCTTGTGATTTCTAGTTTTCTTTCACTTCTTTGTCTTTTTGTGTGAATGCAGGAGATTGCCCGCGTAGGGGACACATAACGAAGATATCATAAGTCCCCAGAGCAACGGAAGGCGTTGCGCATGATCCAGGGGGTCAAACGACTAAGATTGCCACTTTTTAGCCCCCACCCGATCGGTTGGACAAAGCCAACCGATCGGATGATGCGTGCGTGCATGAACCGGACACAAGCTGAAACGAAGTAAGGATCAACCGACCGGGTCGCCGACCGGTTCATCCCATCAGAGTTCTCGGGAAAATTGAGCTGAATTCCAACCGATCGGGTGACTTATCACCCGATCGGTTCATCTGTAGCCGCATCTCTCCAATCGACGACCTGCTCACTCCACCCGCTCGCCTCAGTGCCCGGTTGAAGATCTTCAAGCCTCTCACCCGATCGGTTGACTCATCAACCGATCGGGTGACCTCTATTTCTGCAGTTTTGTTGGGTATTTGAACCCGAACCGTTAGGGGACTATAAATACACGATGTTGGCCGACTGATGGAGGGGTTCTTCTATTTTTAGGGCTTTTTCATCCCCTTTGCTGGGAGCTTAGGTTAGTTTTAGATTAGGCTTTTATCTTTCAATAAATCTTGTACCAGATTGAAAGATTCAAATGCGAGATAAGTATTTCCTTCTCTTGTTTTCCATTGTTTTGTACTGTGTTTATTTTGCTTGATGGTGAACGTTTGTATGTCGTTTCTGTTGCTTGTTTTTATGTTCTTCACTATTGAGTAGTGTCGATGAACCCTAATACGGGTTAGAGTAGGATTGATGCTTGGGTTGTTTCATTTGACTTGATTACATGGTATGTGTTCGATGAAATGTGTCAATGGAGATTTCTAGCAATCTGAGTCCAATTCGTATGGCAACACACTAGTTGTGTTAGGGATTGGGGTCCGGTGTCTTGTCCAGTCAAGATCTGCTTCGAAGTATTGCTAGAAATCACATTCGACCTATTTTGCCATTAGGGTTACACGGGGGCGTTTCATTGTCATTGGCGGGAGAAAGACCGCCTCTGACTGTCGGGCTAAGGGGGAATAAACTTGGCAGTTGACTCCCTAGCCACAGCTCACGACCCTAGTGTGACATCGAGTCCTCGCGCGTGGGAACGGCTTGGACGAAATGTTGGGAGCTATCATTGTGGCCTTAATGCTCCCGGTTGCGGAAGGTGTTAATGGACATGGGAATGCCCACCGTCCGAAACCGGGTAGACCTAGCGTACTGGGCATCGACCGGAATATCGGGCCCATGGACGCTAGGTACCACCTTTTGGGGCAATGTCTCACCCTGGGTCAAGTCAAATGCCAAGTGTCATGAACGCTCTAGCCCGTGTTAGCGGGGATTCATTTCTTGTCTTTTTTATTTTTTTCTTTTATTTCTACACTTCCACCCATATTATCCGCGTAGCTAGCACACAACCTAGGCGAGGCTAGTAGCCATTCAAGCCATCCACCTCCCTGAGTTCGATAAACCCGCACCCTACACTAACCGTGCACTTGCGGTAAAAACGACACCGCGCCCAAACCGTAAACGGGGCATCGGTCAGCATGCGCCAGCGCTGAGGCGCTGGGCGCATGAGTCGCACACACCTCGAGGCACGTGCGCTGCACGTGTCTGGTGCACTGGACCTCGTACGTAGCCCTAGGGCTGCGTGCCCTCTGCGGCGGCTGGGTTGTGTTTTTGGTGGGGTTTTGGCTGAACTTTAGGCGGTCAATTGGAGGGTCAAACGAACTCCGATTGACTCGTCATTTTTTCCTATGCGTTCACCGTTGAACATCCTTCGAATTGATAGGTTGTATCAATCATGAAACTCAATGGTGAGGGAGTTAAAATTTACGGAAGTTTGCACTTTGTGAAAGGCAAACTAACTTGATTTTAATTAACTCAAATTAATAGTCCCACATCGGTTGTGCCAAAAAGGGGAGAGTCCACCGCCTATATAAATAGGGGCCTCCCCCTTCCTCCAAACTCGTCCCAAGCTCTAGATCTGAGCGGCTCTCGTAAATGTTAGAGCACTCTCGGATCTAGGCTTAAAATAATATTTCACCTCTCCCTAATATTTCTGCCTTACTCTTGAGGGCTCTAGTAATGCCGCAAAGGAGTTCGGATTCGGATCCGAAATCTAGGCGAAGGTTTCACTCGCGTGAAACTTTCTTCGGCGCGTGGTTGGCTCGGCGACACGAGGATTGCTAGCCTCGGGATGCAGAGCGGTTCGAGGAGCGGTTTGGAGAGCGGTTCGAGGAGTGGCTCGGCATGAGACGTGGAGCGTCTTGGAAGACGGTGCGGAATATCTCGCCTGCCCCAGGGTTGAGATTACGGGTATGTACTTTATTAGCATTAGTTTAATTTAATCGCAGTAGGTTAGATCCTTCTTGGGATGGTCAGATCCACCCCAAGTTGGCATAGATCTTGGCTAAGGGTCTTGTACCTTAGGGCTAAGTTAAAATTGTTTAACTGCATGTTAATTAGATTAACAAATCTTTCCACTGCAAATTCTTTTTATGTCTATGTCCGTCCGACTTAGGACGGGAATAGAGTTTTTGTGCCCCAAGGGTCCCGCAAAACCCTTCATTGATAAGAGTTGCTAGCAGATTCTTCAAAATAAAAATAAACTGAATAACACAGTAACTGTCCCCGGCAACGGTGCCAAAAACTTGACGCTGCCAGAACTTACACCTAAAATCCACCTGGCGGTGTCATGGTCGTCAGGCGCGGTATGGTTCCTAGGTATCGACTCTGGGTTCTATCCGCAAGCGGACAGTGTCAAATTATAGTCTAAAAGATTGTCGAATCCCACAGGGACAATGACAATGTATTGAGGTCTCAGATTATTTCTAGATCTCAGAATGAGATAGCAGTCGGTGGAGGATTGTTTGTTTGATGTTGTTGTTGGTTCAATATAAAGAAGCTAGGGCCTTAGGGATCACTGCGAGGACCGTCGAAGGTCGATGTTAGACTAGGACTCTAATATTGCATTGGTTTTATGGGGATGGTCTCTCAGCTCACACCATTCTCGTGGGTTAGAGCTTTGAGGTACTTCGGTGGCTCTCATTGACGCAATGGCAGTAGTCGTCAATGTAGTGATATAGTTCGTCGGTGGATCCCCTTAAGGCACGAGCCGGGCATGGTTACGAGCCTTGGTTGGACCCACTAACTCTCTAATTAAATCCCAAGGATACTCCTTAAGCTAATCAATTCCACCGATCGTGGGCATGATCGCAGTACGAGTTCTCCTAGAGATTTGGCTGGATCGACCAAATTACTCCCCCTTCATTTCTAACACAACCTAGAAATCCAGATCTACATCTTTTTCCTAGAGTCTTAGGGCTAACCCATCAGCCCTAGAGAAGATTACTCACACATGGCAATTAGAACAAATAAAGATGCAATTTTTACCATGGAAAACATCGTAGCAATTAAAACAAGCAAGAAATGAGAATTTTACGTACCAAAACCAGGAGAGAACAATGCCCACTAGAAAATAAACGAACTCCAACAGATTCCAAGGCACAAGGGACAATAAAAATTCAATCTTTTGCAACGACTGCTCAATAAAAACCCTAGATCTAAAAACAAATAATTAAATCTCTCCCCTCTAAAAATAATTCAAAAGCTCCTTAAAACGTCAGGAAAATTCGCTTAAATACATAGAGAGTGGACCCCACAAGAAAATCCGAAAGTGTAGAAGTTTTGGGCACACATGTCGCCGACCGAGTCGGCTGCTCGGTTGAGGAGGCGCCTGCTCGGTCGAGCAGGCACCTTAGCTGCTGCTTGCTAAAAAGGGATCCGGGCTACTCGGTCGAGTAGCCCGCCTACTCGGTCGAGTCGTCAGTAGGTCGAAAATTCCCTTCCAAATTGTCGCTCTGCCTACTCAGGTTGAGTAGGCCCTGCTCGATTGAGTTGTCAGAGGATCACATATTCTTCTCCAAAATGTCCCTCTGCCTACTTGGGTCGAGTAAGTCCTGCTCGGTCGAGTAGGATGCTGGTGGGAGGGAGCTCGAAAACTGGATCGACTCGGGTCGAGTCGTCACTCTGCTCGGTCGAGAGGAGCATGCCTGTTGGACTTGTGTGTCAGCTCGACTGAGTAGCTGGTGCTACTCGGGTCGAGTCGACTGGGAAGACTGCATAGGCTTGGGTTTTGGCTCCTTTCTCTCGCTCGCTTCTCCTCCTCTCCTTCCATATGCTTCCAAACCTCGACGAACTCATGTAGAGCCTCGCCAACGGCATCACGGACGTGCTGGGTGTGTCCATGTCCCAAAATGGCTCTGAATTTATCCAAAATCCCTGAAAATCCACAAAGCTCTTCAAAACTCGAATATAGCGTTAGAAGCGCAGTATTATATGAAAATGCAGGATTTGGATGCGGATATGACATGAAATGCAATGAAATGATGCTATGAAAGGATGGAAAATATGGACACATCACTTATATGGTAATTTTTTCCCATTAAAAAATGGATTCTGCTTTCACTTTGCACGCAATCATTTTATCCAAGCTTTTTGCCCCATAAGGGAGCTCAAATAGTCTAATATGTTGGCTGATTCAAGTCAAACATGTCTATAACTATTCTAGCGACCAAGATGTTTATAACACTTCAAACTTTCAACAAACAAGTATAGCTGGACCACTCATTTAAAATCCTAACAATGTATGCATCATGTGCTTTTCACGGCTTGCCGCCACGAGCGCATCCCAAGCATGGGTCAGGTTGGCTACCACGTGTGTGGGACAATGTGATCGTCCAACGCGCCGTGGACAGTTCGATCAAATCTTTTTCATTCTTTGTGGGCCCCACCACTTTGGACCATTCGATCAAACCTTTTTCGTTCTTTGTGGGCCCCACCACTTTCACTGAGTGGTAGGGCCCGTAAAGAACGAAAAAAGGGTTGATCGAACGGTCCGCAGTGCATTGGATGTAGGAGACATTGTCCTACGTTTGTAGGAGACAACCCGATCCCTACTATTATGCGCAAAAACAAAAGGCTCGGATCAATGGCTTGCATATCATTTATGTGACGCCCATGCATCGTAATTCATGGCAATGAATTCACATTGATAATGAAAATAGTAACTCGGTACAATCCACCTAATCGAATCGGAAAAATAATAAGAAGAAAATGTTGAAAATCAATCTCTATGGTGGAGACCATAGACTATATTTATATAGAGTAATTATGACAAAGAGAAGAATACTAAGGGGATTTACATTCATAGTTACATTCATGGTTGGATACCAATGGTCTTGGATACCAATGGTCTTGGATACCAAAGGTCCAAAGACCATTCATAATATTTCCCCTTATCCATCCATTATTGTATACTAGAGATATGAATGTTTTATGATGCATAGTGTTTATGAGTATCACGAGTGGTGGATACCTATGGATCCTGAATTAAAGAGCACACGTCTCTTTAACTTCCCATGCTCTGTGGATATCATTAGGGGTAGATACTTCTGGATCCAGAGCTAATGTGATTGCCTCGTTAAAACCTTTGGCTATGAAAAACCTAGTGGAAAGAATCATAGATGTTAAGGCCTTAAGGCCGGCCCATATAATTGAGACCCACATACACTGAAAGCCCAAGTGAACAGCTCTCCGACCATTCGGAAGGGATACTAGCCCAAACGGAAGATTGCCTCTATCCAGGGAAGCTCACCTAGCCGAGCGAAAAGCTCGCCCTCAGGGCCAACTAACGAAGGTCGCACACACTCCCCGCAGGAAGCACGGTCAGACGGCCCAAAGATGCCGAGCTCGGTCGTCGAGCTTGGGTCTCCCCAAGGGCGACCTGGCATAAATATCTCTTAAAGGGTGACGTAAGGCCACATACCCCCCCATTAATGCCAGAGGTTAATGGCAAGAACTGATGGCCGCCAATCACATTGCCCATTAATGCATTAATGAGTCTGACACAGTTTGACACCCTTTAATGCGTAAATATCTCTGACACCCCCGTCGACCTATCACTTTTCCACTTGCACTCTAGCTAAGCTGACTTGACAGCTGATGGGACGTCGAACAACTGACTCTCAGCCATATAAATACCCCCTCCAGCCACCAACGAGGGGGTTGGTCAGTTGAAATTCCTAACTCATTTCCAATATGCAAGGTCAGATATCTCCCATATATCTGTGCCTTCCTCATAAGCTCGCCACGCTTCGCCGATCTACCTTAAGATCGCCAAGCATGTCCTACTTACTTATTACTAGTCATCCACTGACTTAAGCATCGGTGAGGCTACATGATGATAGCCAGCCATGCCTTTCTGATGAGTTGTTATTCTTGCAGGAAGCTCGCCTCAGCTATCTGAAGTCGGTGACCTTCGACGATCTTTGGACGACCGTGGATTCTTCGCCTCTAAAGCATGCTCCGAGTCGTGCTAACCTCGCCATCAACCCCTAACCTGTAATCATTGTACCCTTGATTCCCATTTAATACAAATCTCATTGTTAGGCAGACTTGACCCACACCAATAGCAAAGGGAAAAGAGTACAACACAACATTTAACTCCCACTGAGGTGTACAAGCTTCAGGCTTGTAGATCTCTTAGTTGTCTCATCCCAATCCATCTTACAAGTTTTCTAAAAGTACATCGAGGTAGTGCTTTAGTAAATAGATCTGCAAGGTTGTCACAAGGTTGAATCTGCTGCACTACGACCTGTTTCTTCTCTTGTAGCTCGTGCGTCCAGAAGAATTTAAGGGAGATATGCGTCGTCCTGTCACCCTTGATGTAACCAGCTTGTAGTTGAGCTATGTAGGCTGCATTGTCTTCAAACACAGTGGTTGGCTCAAGGTCATTAGTCTTCAGACCAGTTGTCACTAGGATGTGGTGAATGACTGAACGTAGCCAGGCGCATTCTTTGCTTGCTTCATGGATCGCGAGGAGCTCAGAGTAATTGGATGAGATTGCTGTCATGGTCTGTTTCACAGATTTCAAGGAGATGGTCGTCCCTCCATAGGTGAACACAAAACTAGTCTGTGACTTTTTGGTGTGGGATCTGTAACAACCCGTGTTCGTCAATACGATTATTTACATATTTCACGTATTTTCACATTTTAAAAGTATTTTATAATGGTTGGTCAGGAGTTTTATATCAAAAATGATTTCAAATTCTTTATTAAAATTTTTTGAAGCATCAAACTAGTTATGATGTAATTCAGTAACTTCAAGTTTTATCAAATACCTCTAAATAATTTTTATAATAATTCATATTCAATTGTTACTAATTTAGCTGTATGAATTAATTTTCTATATAAATATCACCAAAACAACTTCAAACTTCTACAGTGTGACTCTATAATCATTTAGGGCTCCCCATAATAATTTCGAAATTTTCTGAAATCAAATCGACCTAAAACCTGCAAACCCGCATCCCAAACGTTTTGGCCCAAAACTCGTATCTCCGTAGCTCAAACCCTGAGATGGATCTCGTAGTCGCGATCCTCACGACGATACGAACCCGTGGCTATGTTTTTGTAATTTTTCAGAGTCGTAAGCGAAAACGACGTAATATTACATCGTTTTCACTAATTATGTCCACTAATTACTTTTACATTGCCCTATTACTCTTACTTTAACCCCCTAACCCTTAATTAACCCTAACCCCACCCTCGTTAACTACCCCCCATTATCAGCCTCCCTAGCTGGTGAGATCCCAAATTCTAGGATCTCAACCATCCCCTTTAAATCTATTTGTCTCGTATAATAACTAGCTTTTTAATTACATCATTTACTTAAAACCCTATATAATAAACCCCCCTCCCTCTTCGTTCATAGCAGCTCAACCCAAACCCACACCATCTCTCTCTCTCTCTCTCTCTCTCTCTCTCTCTCTCTCTCTCTCTCTCTCTCTCTTCGTTCATAGCAGCTCAACCCAAACCCACACCATCTCTCTCTCTCTCTCTCTCTCTCTCTCTCTCTCTCTCTCTCTCTCTCTCTCTCCCTCTCCCTCCCTCCCTCCCTCCCTCCCTCCCTCCCTCGCGTGTTCGGATTCCCCAAGCCCGCAACACACGAACCCAGCCCCCTTCCCTCTCTCAGTTCACTCACTCACTCCCTATCTCTCCCTCCGGTGGGTTGCCGCCGCCCGCCACCGCATCCGCCGCCACCCCCCGAAGCAACAGCCTCGAACCCATCCCCAAGCCCTGCACTCTCTCAACTCTCTCACTCCCCTTCCCGCACACACTCTCTCACCTCTTCCCTCTCCCCTCTCCCCTCTCCTCAGGCGGAGCACCACCGACGTTGACCACCGCACCCGTCGCCTACTCCCAGCGGCCCTCCGCCACTCTCGCCACCGCCTCCACCCCGTAGACCGTAGACAAGCAGCCCCCAATAGCTAGCAGCACCCACCTGCTGTTTCCCGATGCCACACACTGCCGTTTACCCTCGCCGAGCAACCACCGCGCCATCCTCCGATGCCCGATGCCGTTCACCGCTCCCCGCCGCCGCCATAGTGACACCGCATCACCCAACAACTGTCTCCTCCGCCGTAACTTCGCCTCGCCATCACCGCTGCTACCACCGCCGAGAGCGCCCCCACTCAATGTTGTCGGAGTCGCCGACCCCTACGCCGCCTCAGTCGCCGCCTACGTCGACGAGCGAACGCCCCCCAGCCCCATGCAACGTACGAAGAGTAGGGTGAGTTTTTAATATATATATATACGGATACGTATATAAACGCGTATAAATACACATAAATTTATACACACACACACACACACACATATATATAACTTGGGTTTATTAAACTAAAATTGATAGTAATTAATATACTGATCGGAAAAATACCCAGTAAGGCCCAGAAAATCAGAAACGACGAAACAGACTCATTGGTACTGGTTTCATCGCCAAAGGGTGAGTATATTTCCCTCAGCAAATTTTTAAATTTAAATCTAATTTTGATGTTTTCATTTAAAAATTTATATCCTAATTATTTCACGTACACTAACGTACGAGAAAAATATATGTTGTAGTACTAGTTAATATGGTCGTTTTGACCCTTATTGGAAGAATTCCGACGTGTGGTTTGCCCTAGAGAAATCTTTGAAAAATATAATGAAAAATTGTTTTCTCATTTTAATTAGTTTTAATTGATTTTAAGCTTTTAAAAATTATGAAAAATAACTATAAGTCTTAGAAAAATATTTTACTCCCATATAAAATTATTTTACTCCCATCTAGTCCATCTAAAAATATTTAGTATGTATTTTGACGAGTTTTAAGCTATAATAAAAATACGAACACGTTAAGAAAAATGGATAGAAAATAGTGTAGTCTTTAACTGATGTTTCTTGTGTTTGCAGGTACCGATTCTCATGCACCAGCTCCCTTGGAAAGCTCTAGCTCCAACCTTGTCTTACTACGATGATATCGATAACAGTAAGTCACTCTAATTCTAGTCTTACAAGTTAAGCAAGTATAAAAACATGAACTTAGAATTTTATAAATAGTCTCAGAACAACTATTGTTCGAACGAATGACTAGAGACCTAAGTAACTAGAGAAATAGTCAACTACAGAACGGCTAATCACTTAAACCAACAATTTTGGTATTCCATGTTTGTTGGACTTGTCTTTATCCTCAAAATTCTTCTTTAACCATTTATCACATGTAAACTCATATTCACCATGGTAACTCTTGTTCACTCTTGTCCATCATGTTCTGACACTTATCATTTGAAAACTTTTGCATGGACTTTTTATATATTTGTGCACGATTGCTCACGTTTAAGTAATCACATCACCTGCTGCATGCCATTTATTACTCAGTGAATGGTAATGAATTATCGTATATCTTGTGGAACATCTTGTGTAACATCTTGTGGAATATCTTGTGGAATATCTTGTGGAACATCTTGCGTAACATCTTATGAAATATCTCGTAGAATATCTTGTGGAACATTTAGTAAGAAACATGTAATCGATACACACGACGCTGGGGTTTGGGGTAACTCATTATAGAGGGAGTGTGGGAGCTATGACCGGAGTCACCTCGCTCGTCTCGTCTCGTCTTGTCTCATCTCATCTCGTTATTTCTCAAAAGTATGTTGTGGTTGACACCCTGGATTTGCTCCCCGCGGTAAACGAGGTGACCCATGGTTGCATCATACTCTCCTATGTGAGTCACATAGTTTAGTTAATTACTGCTGGCACCATAATAATCACTTGATTATACGTCTTATTCAGTACTTTGCATGTTTACTATCGTCACAGTTCATGCATGCTAATCTCACTATTGCTATCACCATGGTTACTCTTATATGTGGCTCATTGTACTTGCACGGTCACCTTTACCTTATGCATTACATGCACTTTACTTACCACACCTGTGCAGCCATCAGTACTTTACTCATCGCATTTGTACAGACACCTTTTACTTCGCTTATCGAACTTGCATGTGTGTCTGCTCTTACCTTACTTCTTACACTTGCATGATTATCTTTAATTGTTTACCTTGTCTATTGCTACTTCTTTAGCATGTTCCCTTACTTAGCATGTTCCATAGTTTTGCATTGCTTTTATATCTATTGCTAGAATTGGCGTGACTCACATGTGGTTCCATCTTCGTGGCACCGCAGATGCCACACATGTTGATGTAGACGTTCCTGAGTTGCAGAGCCAGAGTTCGACCATGAGACCGCAGCTTTTAGAGTTATTTCCGCATTTGAACTTTCTTTCTTTCTTGTATCTGTATTGGAACATTTTATACAGTATGGATTGTAATAATTGGACACTATTTGAGTATTGGTACATCTCTGTATTGTGGCTATATTGATTTCACTGGTAATATGCAGACCTGCAAATAAAATCAAATAAGTAATGGCCCCTGAGAGCGGGTCGTTACAGGATCGGATCTGTAACCTGCATCTGCATAACCAATCAAAGTGGATGATACACTTTTCTGGTAATATAATCCCAGGTCTATTGACCATTGAAGGTAGCACAGAAGATGCTTAACTCTGTTCCAGTGGCGCTTTGTGGGCGCTGCACTCTATCTGGCTAGTACGTTAACTGCGAATGCTATATCGGGACGCGTGCAGTTTGCTAGATAAAGAAATTCTTCGATGGCACTTAGGTAAGGTACTTTAGGACCTAATATATCATCCCCCTCTTCCAGCGGACGGAAGGGGTCTTTATGTACATCCAAATATCTTACGACCATTGGTGTAATTAATGGATGACATTTATCCATGTGGAAATTTTTCAGCAATTTCCTTGTACATGTGGATTGATGTAATAGGATCCCATTGCTGAGGTGTTCAATCTGTAAGCCAAGAAAATACTTCGTTTTGCCTAGGTCTTTCATTTCAAAAGTTTTTGTTAGGCTTTTAGATATCTCAGTTATCTCTTCAGGAGATCCGATAGATTAAGGTCGTCTACGTAGACAGCTATTATTACAAATCTTGTTTCATTTGATCTTATAAAGATGCAAGGCCAGACTTCATTTTTGACGAATCCTTGTTTTACAAGGAACTCACTGAGTCTGTTATACCGCATTCTTCCCGATTGTTTTAGACCATATAATGATCTTTGTAGCGTAATAGAGTAGATGTTCCGATGTCTATCTTTTATCTCTGTAGGCAGTTTAAAGCCATCTGGGAGTTTCATATAGATATCTTTATCAATATTTCCATATTGATATGCAGTCACAACGTCCAAGAGCTGCATATCTAAGCCTTCCCTAGCTGTTAAGCCTATAAGAAATCGGAAAGTGATCGCATACATGACCGAGAAATATGTCTCTTCATGCCTGAGCTACAAGACGTGCTTTGTAGCGTACGATCTGATTATTTTCATTTCTTTTTCTAACAAATACCCATTTGTATCCTACAGGTTTTACACCTTTCAGTGTTTGAACTACTGGTCCAAAAACTTTGCGTTTCAAGAGTGAGTCCAGCTTTACTCATATTGCCTCGTTCCATTTTGGCCAATCATCTGTGGGTTTACATTCAGCTAGAGAGTATGGATCGATATCATCATCGCATTCAGCGACGTGAATGGCAATATCGAACGCAAATTCGTCGTCGTCGACCGTGCTTTTTCTGTCCAATACCTCCCCAATACGTACATAATTTAATGATATTTCTCTAATATTTTCCTCTTCGGGGGAATTAAGGAGGGGAGAGTTAACTGGTCTAAGCTCAGTATCCTGTGGTGGTAGCATCATAGTATCTCCAGGAGTTTTTTTCTTTCGAGGAAATTTATCCTTGGAGCCTGGTGGACGTCCTCTCTTTAATTGAGGTACAGCCGCTTCTGCTACCGGTGGATTGCATCCATCTTTGGGAATGTCAATCCTAGCTGGCGTATTAACAGCAGGGATGTGTGACCTGACGATCTTCTAGTTGTTAATAAATTTGTCCGGTAATAAGTGAACTGTGTTCTGTATGTGAAGGATCTTCAAGATCTCATCTTCATATTGATTAGTACACGGATCAAAATGAGACAATGTTTTGGTTTCCCATGAAATGATCTCCGAAGCTTCAGGCTTCTTAAAGGTTAAGCCAAGTTTAGGAAAATTATTTTCGTCAAACTCACAGTCTTCAAGACGTGCCTTAAAGTGTCAACCGTAATGGGCTCTAGGTATCTAATAATCGAGGGTGATTCAAACCCTACATAAATACCTAGACGATGTTGAGAACCCATTTTTGTCCTCTGAGGTGGTGCTATGTGGATATATATTGCACACCCAAATACCCTCAAATGAGAGATATTTGATGGTGCTCCATATGCAAGTTGCATTGGAGAATATAGATGACCTCCAGATGGTCTTATTCTTATTAACGATGCATCATGCAGAATTGCATGTCCCCATGCATTTATAGGCAATTGGGATTGCATTAATAATGGACGAGCAATCCATTGGAGTCTCTTTATAAGAGGCTCTACTAAACCCTTTTGGGTATGAACATGGGCTATTGGATGTTCAATTTCAATACCAGTTGCTTAGCAGTAGTCTTGAAAGACTTGTGATATGAATTTTCCAGTATTATCTAGATGGATTTTCTATATCTAGCAGTCTGGGAAATAGGCCCGCAACTTAATTATTTGTGCAAGAAGCTTAGGAAAAGCTAAGTTGCGGGTGGACAGTAGGCACACAAAAGACCATTTTGAAGATGCATCTATGAGTACCATAAAGTACCGAAATAGGCCACTTGAGGGGTTAATAGGCCCACAAATGTCTCCATGTATTCTCTCCAAGAAGCTAGGAGACTCCATATGCACTTTTAGTGGCGAGGGTCTCGTTATTAATTTGCCCTTGTAACAAGGAGACAAGGAAATTCACCCTTTTGAAGGATCTCCAGGTTCTTCAAATTATGTCCACGGGATTGGGTTATGATGCGGTGCATCATTATCAATCCAGGGTGACCACGTCGATTATGCCAGAGTTAGAATTCTGGTGATTTGGGGCACTTTAGGTGTTCCGTTAGATTAGCTTCGATTGGTCGAATTTTTGTTAAGATAGAGACCCGACAGGAGTCCCCTAAAGCGTTCTAAGATGGTTTTGACACCATATTTTTGAATCATTAGATACAAAAATTCGTTACCATTTAGCTCGATAGTTTCTAGGTGATATCCATTTAAACGGATGTCCTTGAAACTTAATAAATTTCTATTCGAGGTTGGAGAGAATAAGGCATCTTTTAATATAATCAGTGTATTATTAGGGAGCAGCAAGGTTGCTTCCCCTGATCCTTCTATTATATTTGATGGTCCAGAGACTGTATTAACATGACCATCGTAATTAGTAATGCTATTAAAATAGCTTTTGTTACCACACTTTCGGCTGCCTAGCTTGTGTATCGATGAAGGCCGCCCTCAGGTGAAGGTTGTCCTCAAGTGAAGGTAGCCCTTAGGTGAAGGTCATCCTCAGGTGAAGTTCGTCCCTCAGGTGAAGGTTGTCCTTCAGGTGAAGGTCATCCTCAGGTGAAGGTCGTCTCTCCGGTGAAGGTTGCCCCAGGTGAAGGTCGTCCTCGGTGGCCTACCTTAAATATCTACGGTAAAGGTCGTCCCTCAGGCGGCCTACCTTAAATGTCTCCTCACGAAGGTCATCCCTGAAGTTCTTCCACGAGGAGGCCTACCTTAACTCTCTCCTGAAGAAAGTCTTCCTCGATGGCTAGCTTAAATGTCTCCTCACGAAGGTCGTCCTTGAAGGTCGTCCCTCAAGCGGC
Organism: Scilla litardierei; assembly: GCA_030789695.1. Taxonomy (NCBI): domain Eukaryota; kingdom Viridiplantae; phylum Streptophyta; class Magnoliopsida; order Asparagales; family Asparagaceae; genus Scilla; species Scilla litardierei. The sequence goes on along the minus strand of CM061133.1, from coordinate 63,921,192 downwards.
CTACCTTAACTATCTCCGGTGAATGTCGCCCCAGGAGAAGGTCGTCCTCGGTGGCCTACCTTAAATGTCTCCTAAAGAAGGTCGTCATCGGCGGCGTACCTTAAATATATCCTGACTAAGGTCGTCCTCGACGGCCTACCTTAAATGTCTCCTGACGAAGGTCTTCCTCGGTGGCTAGCTTAAATTTCTCCTGACGAAGGTTGTCCCTGAAGGTCGTCCCTCAGGCGGCCTACCTTAACTCTCTCCTGAAGAAGGTCTTCCTCGACAGCTAGCTTAAATGTCTCCTGACGAAGGTCGTCCCTGAAGGTCGTCCCTTAATTATCTACGGTGAAGGTTGCCCCTGGAGAAGGTCGTCCTCGATGGCCTACCTTAAATGTCTCTTGACGAAGGTTGTCCTCTGCGGCCTACCTTAAATGTCTCCCGACGAAGGTCGTCCTCGGTGGCTAGCTTAAATGTCTCCTGACAAAGGTTGTCCCTGAAGGTCGTCCCTCAGGTGGCCTACCTTAAATATCTCCTAAAGAAGGTCGTCCTCGGCGGCCTACCTTAAATGTCTCCTGACGAATGTCTTCCTCGGCGGTCTAGCTTAAATGTCTCCTGACGAAGGTCGTCCCTGAAGGTCGTCTCTCGGTGGCCTAGCCCATAAATATCTCTGACAGCCATTAATGCTCGAGGTTAAATGACGAACTGACATGCACCCATCACATCTCTCATTAATGCTCCAGCTAAGCTCCAGCTGGCTCCAGCTAAGCAGAAGTGATAACTAATTGGACGGCGACCAACCGACATTCTCCACTATAAATACCGCCTCCATCCCTGGAGAGAGGGGGCTGGTAGGTCGACGGGTAAATTTCCTTCCACCTAAACTCTAACTGGCTGAACGTTGGCTCGGTCTCCTCGTAGGTTGGCCTCGTCCATTTGAGCCATTTTCGAAGTCCCCACGCTGATTTGAGCATCTGAGGGGATTAGGGGCTGTCGACAGGTAAATTTCCTTCTACCCAAACTCTAGCTGGCCGAATGTTGGCCCGATCTCCTTGTAGATCGGCCTCGTACCTTTGAACCATTTTCGAAGTCCCCATGCTGATTTGAGCATCGGAGGGGATTAGGTCGGACCCTAGTTCGACCCTCCATACCGAGATGTTCGTGGCACATGGAGCTAAAGACAGGTCTCCTGAAGCTCTTCTAAAGGTCTCCGGAAGATCGATAGGTCGGCCTGCCCACTGACTGCTCAAGTCCTGAAGGTCATACGGCTCTTGTAGCTCGTCCGGTCATCGCCTCAAGGCCAGAAGGTCGGCCGGCTCCCATAGCTCATCCATCAAGGTCATCGCCTCAAGGCTCGAAGGTCGTCCGGCTCCCATAGCTTGTCCATCAAGGTCGTCACCTCAAGGCCTGAAGTTCGTCCAGCTCCAGTAGCTCGTCCCTCAAGGTCGTCGCCTCAATGCCCAGAGGTCATCTGGCTCACTGCCCGAAGCTCGTCTGGCCTGGCGAGAGCTCCTAGCCTGGCCAAAGCAGCGACCTAGGTGTCTTCATCACAAAATCCCTCTTCGCGACGGGTAAACCCACTCTAATCATCGTACCATTGATTCCCTAATATACAAATTTCATTATTAGGTGGATTTGACCCGCAACAATTGGCGCTATCAGTAGGAACGAAGGGTTACACCTATGTCAGGATCCACACCCGCCATGGTGAAGGTCATCCTCATGTGAAGGTCATCCATCAGGAGGCCTACCTTAAAGATCACAGGGGAAGGTCGTCCCTCAGGCGGCCTACTTTAAATATCACCGGCGAAGGTCGTCCCTCAAGCGGCATACCTTAATTATCTCAGGTAAAGGTCGTCCCTCAGGCGGCCTACCTTAAATATCTCCGGCGAAGGTCGTCCCTCAAGTCACAGGTCACTAGTCGGCTATACGTTCAAGAGACCAAGCTCTCACGGGATGACCTAGAAGATGAAGTCACGGGTTTTTGCTCTATCTTCGACATATGTCATTATGTTTCGACTTACACACTCTTCGCGTTTTTCTTGTGTGTGAGAAATTCTAGGTCAAGGTCGGCTTGATCATTGGTAGCAAGCTACCTCGCTAAAAAGATTCGGGGCAGGCTTCCGAGCCGCGCCCTCGATAGGTCACCGAAGGACCTGGGGAAGGGTTCCGAGCTGCGCCCCTATCCTTCCAAAGATCTGAGGCAGGCTTCCGAGCTGCGTCCCTGGTAGGTCACCCACAAGCTCCTTCGTGCTCTGAAGCTCGCTGCCAAACAAAAGGTACGCAGAGATTCTCTAAAAATTTTCTAAGTGTCTACTCAACATTCAGTGTCTCCTTCGCCCGAAGATCGTCCACACCAAATGTTAGGGGCAATTGTTACGACACTTTCGGCTGCCTAGCTTGTGTATCGATGAAGGTAATCCTTAGGTGAAGGTCGCCCTCAGGTGAATTTCTTCCCTCAGGTGAAGGTCGTCCTCAGGTGAAGGTCGTCCCTCAGGTGAAGGTCGCCCCCAGGTGAAGTCATCTCACCGGTGAAGGTCGCCCCTAGGTGAAGGTCGTCTTCGGCAGCCTACCTTCAATATCTGTGGTGAAAGTCTTCCCTCAGGCGGCCTACCTTAAATGTCTCCTGACGAAGGTTGTCTTGACGACTAGCTTAAACGTCTCCTGGTGAAGGTCATCCCTGAAGGTTGTCCCTCAGGTGACCTACCTTAACTCTCTCCTGAAGAAGGTCTTCCTCGGCAACTAGCTTAAATGTCTCCTGACGAAGGTCGTCCATGAAGGTTGTCCCTCAGGCAGCCTACCTTAACTATCTCCCATGAAGGTCGCCCCCAGGAGAAGGTCATCCTCGACGGCCTAACTTAAATGTCTTCTGAAGAAGGTCGTCCTTGGTGGCCTACCTTAAATGTATCCTGACGGAGGTCGTCCTCTGCGGCCTACCTTAAATGTCTCCTGACAAAGGTCTTCCTCGACAGCTAGCTTAAATGTCTCCTGACAAAGGTCGTCCCTGAAGGTCGTCCCTCAGGTGGCCTACCTTGACTCTCTCCTAAAGAAGGTCTTCCTCAGCAGCTAGCATAAAATGTAATGCCCTACAAGCTACTGCACAAATACTAGATGGGGGTTGAATAGTACTTTAAAAATAACAAGGAGTATAATTCCTAATTATAGTGCAAACAACTACCAAATCAATTTGCGGAAGCTTAAATTGAAGACAACAACAAAATTAACAATGCTAAAAAGAGATATTACTGGGTTCGGATCCACCCAAGTCTCCCCGACTTGTTCCCGGTGATCCTACGTCCCAACCACCCGGATCCCCTCCGGATACTTGAGTTAGAAACCCTAACTCAAGATTTCCACTATGAAATACTTGTGAAAAACCTCCACAAGTCAAATCATACAAAATATAATTTGTGACTCCCACAACCCGGGATCACAACCACACTCTCACAACCGAGAGTGAAACTTACAATTCAAATATGAAATGAAATAAGAAAACTTCTTACCGACAAAATACATATGCCTTGAGTATTGCTTACGAATTAGGGCAAGGATGATTTTGAGGAAGAAGTGGCACCAAACCCTAGCTCCAAGATGTAGATCAGCGATGGAGAGCTTTGGGGATGTTGGTGACCTAGAATCAAGCACTTGGCTTGGAAGGCTTCACACTCAATGAATCTCTCTTTGGAAGTAAGAGTGAGGAGAGATTATTGAATGGAATGAATGAGCTTTGAATGAGCTTGGAATGATTTCACTTGATCTCTAAACTTGCAATAATATCAGCCTTGGCAGCAATGAATGTAGCCCATCAAGTATATATAGGTTAGAGGAGAGAGAGAAAGAAATTCGAGTCATTAAATGCTCCAACGGCTCTTTTCTGAACCCAACTAGTCGGTCAAAGCACAACCACCGACCGACTAGTTCATCAACTAGTCGGTCGGTCAATTAACGTATACCGAATAATGAGTGAACAGAGAAAAGATCAAAGTACAGACAAAAGGAACTAGTCGGTCTAAGAAGAGTAGCTGACCGACTAGTTTCACAACTAGTCGGTCGGTTACTCAACGTAGACCGACTAACAGATAAAACTGAAGTCTGAGCAGAAATAGACTTAGTCGGTCCAAGAACAAATGTTGACCGACTAATTCACCAACTAGTCGGTCGCCAAATGAGCATAGACCGACTAACGATAAATAGTAAGTTAGGTGAAAAATTGGCATGTACAGTAAAACTAAACTAGTCGGTCCAAGAAGGAAAGTTGACCGACTAGTTCATCAACTAGTCGGTCGATCGATGAACATAAACCGACTAATGATAAACAGTAGCTTAGGCTTAAATGTGCATGTACAGGGAAAGCTCAACTAGTCGGTCACAGAAGCATCACTGACCGACTAGTTCACAAACTAGTCAGTCGGTGAGTCAACTTAGACCAACTAACTGTAAACAGTAAAGAGCTTGGAAATGACTGAGAAGAACTAGTCGGTCCAAGAAGCTTTGCCGACCGACTAGATCACCATCTAGTCGGTCAGTTCTTCTTCTTGAACCAACTAACATGCACAAGAAGTCGCGAATCGAAGCGCGAAGCTTCGGGAAGGATTGTATGGACTTCTACTAAGATCCGAGAGCTAAGATATGAGCGTTATGAAGATTTAAACCGTAAGACCTACTCAAGGCTTAACATTCTACGAAAGAAGCTTAAAGACTATAAATAAAACTTGACGATACCGTCTTCAATAGCTTCAATCGAATCTTCATGACTTCTAAATTGGTCTAAAAGCTTCAACGAAGCTTTAGGCATACGATCACGTGCTTTGAGAAGTCTTGAGACGTCGTAATTGATATTCATGTGAATTTGGCGACGATCTCCATAACTGCGCTCACAAAGTGTTAGTTCACGATATATTTATGTTTGTTCATCATCCAAAACCAAATCCGGGGAGTCCAATATCCAACATTCTCCCCCTTTTTGGTGATGACAACCCAACATAAATAATAATAAAAAATAATAATTCAAATGAAATTTACTTACTCCCCCCTGCATTGATGACACGTTAATTCCAATTTAAACAAAAATAATACGCATCAAGCAGACGAGTGAAGTATATTAAATGAGAATCGATTATTGAATTATTGAAATACCAAACGTAGGTTATTGAAATATCGGATTTGAAAATCCATTTATATATCTTAACTCCCCCTGAATCTAACACATCAAGATAGATTCTTGGAAAAATGCTTTAAATTTTCATTTAGCACATCGTTATTATTATATCTCTCCCCCTTTGGCATAAGCAAAAAGAGCGGGAGGATAACAACGACAACAACAATGGCCTCAAATAAAAAAACACGGGAGTCGTAGAATACGACGACGGCTCAAGTGACACCAAAAGAAATACAAATATCATCAAGGCGTGTCAATGAAACCATAGTCGAAAATCGTAAAGCGAAATCATCAAAACTCAAATCATTTTTACAGATTGAGTTATGGAATAGACTCTCCAATATCAACATTCTTGGTTAATTTAGTGCATGGAAAACAATTCTATGTTTCCATAGAAGAAATTTCTATTAAACCAAGTTAATATCGTCGAGCGACGAAATCAAACATCAGAAACAAAAAAAATTATAAATTGTGCACAATAGAATGAAATGTCAAGTGCGATGTATATATATATATATATATAATATGAACCAGAGTACATCAAATAAACATCACAGACATACAAAACATCGATCAACTGATCGGAGCACAAAATATATCATCATATCACAGATATCGGAGTGTCGAAAAGCATACAACATCATCAAGGTACATCAAAATACATCATCAAAAGTATCAAAATGATCCAAAACACATCATCAACAGGATCATAAAAATACATCAAAAAGATCCAACATACATAGCCACCCACACTATCCTACCCAACATCTCTCACAACTAGATATGTCATCCAATGAGTATCGGGAGAGGCCTCAAAGAAACTCAAGAGGCAGCGGGAGGATCAGAAGCAACTGCAGGCACAGCAGGAGCAGAGGTGGTGACTGGATCAGCAGGAACGTCCGGAATGTCAGCAGGAGCGACGACATAAGTGGTAATCTCTGGAGCAGCAACAGTAGTGGCCTCGGGAGCACCAGTCGGAGTATCCACCGTAGGAGCGGTGGCAACAGGTGTGCTCTCGGGGGCACCAGCAGACGAAGCAGAAACAGAGCACCAGAAGAGGTAGCACCAGCAGCAGTAGTACCAGAAGTGCCCTCGGGGGCACGAGTGGAAGCACGACAAAGCTCCTCAATGTCCTCCTCAGCCAACTCATCCATCTCCTCATCCTCAGAAACAGAAGGAGGAAGCTGAACACCCATCAGACTCGCCATACGGCAAACTACCTCCTCTGTACGAGCCAAACGAGACTCGTGACGACGAAGTAACCGTACGACATCATGAAGGGTGGCAGAGGGAGCAGCAGAGGCACTGGCAGAGGCAGACGTTGAAGGTGTCGTCCTCTGAACGTGACGGAGCGCCGCAAGAGATTTCTTGACAGCCGTCGCGTTCAGGGGAGGACCAAGGGGACGCTCATCGTCACGAGGCAAGGTGACATGGAAGTGACGGAAAACAAGGGTCAACAAGCACAGAAATGGGATGTGAGCCGATTTAGAGGACTTGCGAATACACTCGAAAGAATCAATCTTATCGAGTATAATGCGAGCCCAATTAATCGAGCTCCCCATGAAAATGGCATAGATCAGCTTTAGAAAGGGCTGGGACGGTAGAGATGAGGAGCCGTACTTAGGAAGCAAGCACGACTTCAGAATCAGATTGAGGACCCATGCATTCGGCTTGAAAGATTTGGAGGGTACGCCAATCATGGCGGGAGGGATCTGATGGAAAATCTCAGAGAGGACGGTCTGATCAAGGGAAGAAATATCGTCAACAGAAATGTCTGAGAGGAGGAGGCCAGACGAGGAGATACCCAATATCTCTCCTAATATTTCTGCTGTGAGGACTATAGGAGTCCCCAAAACATTCGTCTCAACAGAGTGGGTCTCATCGTACTGACCCCGGATCCTATTGACGTAGAATAGCTTCACTAATCGAGGGTAGGGGTGAGGATTCGCCTTCGGGTCATATCGAAGATAATCGAGAAGACTCGAGGACGACAGAAGATCAGCTAACCCTATGAAGTCATTGAACTGGACGAAATTCTCTAGAAGCAGCGGGCAATGTTCGATACGGTTGTAAGCCGCGAGACACAACGGGTCGTCGCGACACAACGAGATATCGACACCGCCAACCGGCATCGGAGCCTTTCCCTTAGGCTTACGGGTAGACGTACGAGGGTGGGTGCTAGACTCAGGATGGGTAGGAGGAGTGGGTTCCATATGAGTCTCAGGCTCTGGGATATACTCGGTGTCAGAATCCGAAGCACCGGGCGGAGTAGGAGCACGAAAAACTACATGCTTGGGCTTGGGCTGAGATTTGGCACGGGGTTTCGCAGTCGCCGTCCTCTTACGCTTAAGAGGAGGCAAAGACGAAGAGGGTTGGGTGGTCTTAGCACGGCGTTTCGGAGGGGTTCGCTTAGGTTGATCGGGATCCGTAGGGGTAGGTTCTACGGTCATCGACGAGGGGCTAGATGGAGTGATCGGGATATGTGTTCTTGCCATAATCGAAGCAAGACACGACGCACGACAGATCAAAGCGAAGAAACCCTAGCTGAAATGAGGAAACCCTAATCGAAACCCTAGGAGATGAAACCTAGACAAAAACCTAACCCTAAGCTGAAATCTGAACCCTAGACAAGAGAGGGAGTGAGAGGGGTTACCCTAGGAGGAAGACGACGGCCGGCGACGGCGGAGGAGGTCGGAAAAGGGGCCGGAAGTCGAAGGGTCACGAGGGAGGTTCGGGGGTTTTGAGCTGGAGAACGAAAAGCAATCGACTAGAATGAAAACGAACCGACTAAAATGAACTTAAGTCGGTCGAGAGCACAAAAGACCAAACAGTCCCTGACACAACTAGTCGGTCACAGTTCAAGCACTGACCGACTAGATCACGATCTAGTCGGTCGGTCAATGAGCTTGAACCGACTAGTTGCAAACAGTAACTGAACCCAAGTTAACTGACAAGAATTAGTCAGTCTGTGTTCATTTACTGACCGACTAGATATCAATCTAGTCGGTCGGTCACTGAACATGAACCGACTAAAGAGTTAAGCTGGAGAGGAAACTCAAAAAGCTTGAGTTAGTCGGTCTGAGTTCATTAGCTGACCGACTAGATGTGAATCTAGTCGGTTGGGTAATGAACTGAGACCGACTAGATGAGTCCAAAAATTGATAATGAAGTTCTCTCCTTAAACCACTTGGACAATACATCGAAATCCTCTCAAAAATCATCTAAACTACCCCATTAAACATCGAAATCTCAAATACGACATTCAAACATGAATTCGAGCAAAAATTCAAAATATCACATAAAATCCCGAAAAATCCAATAAGTCTAGCATGAACGAAATATTTCGAAATATAATAGCATGCAAGATTATTGAATGAAACATGAATCCTATATCTCGGATTCACCCATAATCCCCAATTCTCGACGCAACCGCACAAAGGAGTCCTCCTTTAGGGGTTTCGTGAAAATATCGGTGATTTGCTTTCGGGTTTCAACGTACACTAAAATGATGTCCTTTTTAGCAACATGATCATCTAAAAAGTGGTGTCGGACATCTATGTGTTTCGAACGGGAATGGTGTACCGGGTTCTTGGAAAGACATATTGCACTTTGGTTGTCAACCATGATATGGCAAGTATCACAATTAATACCAAAGTCTTTAAGTGTGTGTCTCATCCAAAGAACTTGAGCACATGCGGCACCGGCGGCAATGTATTCCGCCTCGGTGGTTGAAAGTGATACGGAATTTTGCTTCTTGGAAAACCAAGAGACAAGGGAATTTCCTATAAAATGGCAAGTGCCACTAGTACTTTTCCTGTCGGATTTGCATCCCTCATAATCGGCATCACTATATGAGATTAACTCATATGTGCTAGATTTCGGATAAAGTAATCCAAAATCTAAAGTGTAACTTAGATAGCGAAAGATACGTTTTACCGCTACTAAGTGAGACTCCTTAGGTTGAGACTGATAACGAGCACATACGCATACGACAAACATAATATCGGGCCTACTTGTAGTAAGATAAAGTAAACTACCAATCATACCTCGATATAGACGAATGTCTACATCCTTACCGCCCGTATCCTTATCAAGATGCGTAGTCGTGCTCATTGGAGTCTTTTTCCCGGAGGCACTCTCCATTCCAAATCGCTTTAGCAACTCCATCGTATACTTCGTTTGGTGGATGAAGATTGCATCGTCCATTTGGCGAATTTGGAGACCTAAGAAATATTTGAGCTCACCCATGTGGCTCATCTCAAATTGTTCCTTCATAACATTAGAAAACTCTTCGCAAAGAGCAAAGTTAGTAGCACCGAAAATGATATCATCAAAATATATTTGAACTAAAATTATATCATTATTCGAATGCTTAACAAAAAGTGTAGAATCGGCTTCTCCCATTTTAAAATTCAAATCCAAAAGAAAATTCTTTAGGCGATCATACCAAGCTCGAGGAGCTTGTCTCAAGCCGTAAAGTGCTTTCTTTAGTTTAAAAACATGATTTGGAAATTTTTCATTAATAAAACCCGGAGGTTGAGAAACGTAAACTTCCTCAACAACATCTCCATTTAAAAATGCACTTTTAACATCCATTTGAAATAATTTAAAATCCTTATGGCATGCAAAAGACAATAATAATCTAATTGATTCTAATCTAGCTACCGGAGCGAAGGATTCTTCGAAATCAATACCTTCCTCTTGACGGTAGCCTTGAGCAACTAACCGAGCTTTGTTCCGGACGACGACTTGGTTTTCGTCGGTTTTGTTCTTGAAGATCCACTATGTCCCTATGACGGTGTGGTTCTTCGATGGCAATGGAACAAGCTCCCAAACTTCATTCCTCTCGAATTGAATGAGTTCCTCCTCCATGGCTAAGATCCAAGCGCTATCTTCGCATGATTCATTAACATTCTTTGGCTCTATCGATGAGGCAAAGGCACAATGAGCGAAGTAGTTCACTTGCGATCTCGTCTTGACACTATCATGGATATTGCCAATGACTTGCTCATGAGAATGGTCACGAACGGTATGAAGCCGTTTGGGAATACCTTGGTCACTAGGAACATTCTCAACAACTTCATTAGTTGGGTTAGTCTCAATAGAATCAATAGAATCATTAGACTTAGAATTATCAAAAGAATCACATAAAACATCCATAGAATCATCATCATTCGAAATTCTAGAAGTAGTAAAATTCTGATTAAAAGAGACATGTAGTGATTCCTCGATCGTAGAGGATCTTTTGTTGTATATCCGGTAGGCTTTGCTACGTGAGGAATACCCAACAAATATCCCCTCATCCGATCTCGGATCAAACTTATCTAAATTTTCATAAGTTTTTAATAAAACATTTTGCACCGAAAACACGAAAATGTTTCACTTGAGGCAACCTACCAAACAACAATTCATAACAAGTTTGTTTAGTGCCGGGCCTCAAAAGTATTCTATTAAACACATAGCACGTGGTATGTACCGCTTCCACCCAAAATTGATGGCCAAGATGGCTATCATCGAGCATAGTGCGAGCACACTCAACAAGCGTTCTATTCTTCCTCTCAACAACACCATTTTGAGGGGGTGCGCGAGGGAAAGAAAACGTGTGAGTAATTCCAAGATCATCACAAAAATTTGAGAAAGACTCATTCTCAAATTCACCCCCATGATCACTACGAATAGTGACAATGGTGGTTCCGATGAGATTTTGTACTTTCTTCACAAATATTGTGAAGTTTTCAAAAGCTTCATTTTTATTACATAAGAAAAATACCCATGTAAATCTCGAATAATCATCTACGATGACAAGTCCATATCTTGCATTTCCTAAGGAAGCAACTCTAGTTGGCCCAAATAAGTCTAGATGTAATAGCTCTAGTGGCCGATTAGTAGAAATGCTTTTCTTAGGTTTAAATGAAGATTTAGGAAGCTTGCCACGTTGACAAGAATCACAAAAACTTTTCTTTTCAAAAGCGAGCTTCGGAAAACCTTTAATGGAATTTAATTTTGAAAGCTTATAAAGTGTTCCAAAGTTCACATGTCCAAAGCGTCGATGCCATAAGTGTTGTTCACTTGTGTTGGCAACGAGACATTGTTCAAAAGACTTAGGAAGATCCAAAATATAAATATCTTTATGACGTGTGCCGGAAAATAATAAATTAGTATTATCATTTGAAATATGACATAATCCTTTCGCAAAGCTAACTTTGTAACCTTTGTCACAAAGTTGGCTTATTGAAATAAGATTATGATTTAAACCATTAACTAGATAAACATCACTAATTAAGGGTTTAGATGGGTTACCCACTTTACCAACACCGACAATGGTTCTGCTCTCGTTGCCTCCAAAGACTACCCGGTTCCCATTAGCAATGGGCACCACTCCGAAAAGCAATTGAGCATCGCCCGTCATGTGTTTTGAACACCCGCTATCGAGTATCCAATTCCCCTTGGAGCTAAATTTAAATTTGTTGCTCCTTTTCTTTTTCTTTTCCTTGAGTACCTAAAGATGGAAAATTTCATATCATGGTACCCAAGGTCATTGGGTCCAAAAGATTAGACCTTTGGAAGCCAAGTCCAATTGGACTTAGACTTCCCCACATAATTTCTACTATGCACAACATCCGAAAAATAAGCATTCATATACACTTGTTTTTCATCCATGCTTGTGTCCTTTGGGCTCCAAATAGTGAAAATCTTGGGAGCCCTCATCCTATTGGGTGCATGCATGCGATGTTGATTTCTATGTGATGCATGTTGTGGATTGGCATAAGGAACATGATGGAATGGTGCACGACGAGAATTATTCATATGATGAGGTGGGTGAACATATGCATGTGGGAAAACACGTGCGTGAGGGTGTCTCACATGGTGTGCACGTGCCCAAGACTGTGTTGCATAAAAATCATCATATGTGTGAGCCGGTGGAGTAGGATGTGTGTTCCTACGTGGCATGGTATTGGTGTACATATAAGCATGCCCCTTCTTTGGAGGTCCACCCAAAGTGGGTTTCTTTCCGAAAGAGGGTGTGGACGAGGTGGAAGCACCATTGGTAGAAGAACTACCAATAGAGTGTTTGCTACCACTCGTTGAGTCACCGGAAGTTGGCCTAACAAAAGTAGTGACCGATTTGGATGAACATCCCATCGTATACCCCAAGCCAATGTGGTGATTGGCCGGAAGTAAGTCACTTAGGATTTTATCCAAATGGTCCTTACCCTTATTGAATTTATTAATTCGGCCTAATGTGTTCTCATATTTCTCGGTGAGAGAACGCATAGAAATATCCAAGTTGGATACTTGCGATGTGAGCACATAAACACGAGATTTAAGATTCTCATTCTCAATACTCAAAGTCGAGTTTTGAGAAGTTAAATCCGCTATCTTGTGTTCCTCCGGATCTTCAATGCTAACATGTTCAAGTTTAGATTTGAGATTAACAATCTCATTTCTTAACTCTTCAACAACGGTGTCGTTGTTGGTGATGATAGTCTTAGGCGAGGTTTGAATGCTAGCTAGGTCATCTTTTACTTTAGTATATCTATTTACTAATTTAGTGTATTTAGACCATAATTGAGAATTAGCATTCCTAAGGTCATCCATAGTTACCTCATCGCCTTCGTCGTCACTATCATCGGAAGAGGAGGATCCTTGATCATGATCCTCTCTTGCCATGAAGCACATGTGCGCTTGCTCCACTTGCTCATCGTCCGACTCTCCGCTTGAGGAATCCTCGAAGTCGGTGAATGTTGCTCCGACAAGTCCCTTTTTGTTTCCTTTCTTGTACTTCTTGGACTTATCGAATTTCGGCGCCTTCCACTTCTCCTTTTGCTTGTTGAGAGGACACTCCGCTTTCATGTGTCCTGGCTTATTGCACTTGAAACACAAAGGAGAGGAAGAGGCGTTAGAAGAACCAAATTTAGCTTTGTTCTTATAGTTACCTTTTCGGAAGAAACGGTTGAACTTCTTGGCCATGAGTGCCATGGACTCCAAGTCCAACTCGTTTTCCGAGTCTTCATCATCGGTTGATGTGGATGTGGATGGAGCGGCCTTAAAAGCAATAGCCTTCTTCTTTGGCTCGTCTTGCTTTAGGTAGGACTTCATCTTTTCCTGCAATTTTAGCTTGCTATCCTTGCGTACCTCGTATGACATTAAAGTACCCATTAGTTGAACTACGGTGTACTTATTCATATCATTACCTTCCGACTATGGCACCTTCAGGAACCGTGAAGGAGCATCTTCGGTGATGGAAGGACATTCCTCGACTAAACCAACTAGTCATTAAATTCGGTGATGGAGATTAAGAGAGAAAGAAATTCGAGTCATTAAATGCTCCAACGGCTCTTTTCTGAACCCAACTAGTCGGTCAAAGCACAACCACCGACCGACTAATTCAACAACTAGTCGGTCGGTCAATTAACGTATACCGACTAATGAGTGAACAGAGAAAAGATCAAAGTACAGACAAAAGGAACTAGTCGGTCTAAGAAGAGTAGCTGACCAACTAGTTTCATAACTAGTCGGTCGGTTACTCAACGTAGACCGACTAACAGATAAAACTGAAGTCTGAGCAGAAATAGACTTAGTCGGTCCAAGAACAAATGTTGACCGACTAATTCACCAACTAGTCGGTCGCCAAATGAGCATAGACCGACTAACGATAAACAGTAAGTTAGGTGAAAAATTGGCATGTACAGTAAAACTAAACTAGTCGGTCCAAGAAGGAAAGTTGACCGACTAGTTCATCAACTAGTCGGTCGATCGATGAACACAGACCGACTAATGATAAACAGTAGCTTAGGCTTAAATGTGCATGTACAGGGAAAGCTCAACTAGTCGGTCACAGAAGCATCACTGACCGACTAGTTCACAAACTAGTCGGTCGGTGAGTCAACTTAGACCGACTAATTGTAAACAGTAAAGAGCTTGGAAATGACTGAGAAGAACTAGTCGGTCCAAGAAGCTTTGCCGACCGACTAGATCACCATCTAGTCGGTCAATTCTTCTTCTTGAACCAACTAACATGCACAAGAAGTCGCGAATCGAAGCGCGAAGCTTCGGGAAGGATTGTATGGACTTCTACTAAGATTCGAGAGCTAAGATATGAGCGTTATGAAGATTTAAACCGTAAGACCTACTCAAGGCTTAACATTCTACGAAAGAAGCTTAAAGACTATAAATAAAACTTGACGATACCGTCTTCAATAGCTTCAATCGAATCTTCATGACTTCTAAATTGGTCCAAAAGCTTCAACGAAGCTTTAGGCATACGATCACGTGCTTTGAGAAGTCTTGAGATGTCGTAATTGATATTCATGTGAATTTGGCGACGATCTCCATAACTGCGCTCACAAAGTGTTAGTTCACGATATATTTATGTTTGTTCATCATCCAAAACCAAATCCGGGGAGTCCAATATCCAACATTAATGTCTCCTGACGAAGGTCGTCCCTCTGGTGGCCTACCTTAACTATCTTCGGTGAAGGTCTCCCCCAGGAGAAGGTCATCCTCGGTGGCCTACCTTAAATGTCTCCTGACGAAGGTCGCCCTCGACTGCCTACTTTAAATGTCTCCTGACGAAGGTCTTCCTCGGCGCTAGCTTAAATGTCTCCTGACGAAGGTCGTTCGTGAAGGTCGTCCCTCAGGCAGCCTACCTTAAATAGCCCCTGAATGAGGTCGTCCTCGGCATCCTACCTTAAATGTCTCCTAACGAAGGTCTTCCTCGACGGTCTAGCTTAAATGTATCCTGACGAAGGTCGTCCCTCGGTGGCCTAGCCCATAAATATCTCTGACAGGGCCTAACCCATAAATATCTCTGACAACCATTAATGCTCGAGGTTAAACGACGAACTGACAGGCACCCATCACGTCTCCTATTAATGCTCCAGCTAAGCTCCAGTTGGATCCAACTAAGCAGAAGTGACAACTAATTGGACGGTGAACAACCGACATTCTCCACTATAAATACCCCCTCTATCCATGGAGAGAGGGGGCTGGTAGGTCGACTGGTAAATTTCCTTCCACCCAAACTCTAGCTGGCCAAACGTTGGCCTGGTCTCCTTGTAGATCAACCTCATCCCTTTGAACCAGTTTCGAAGTCCCACGATGATTTTGCAAGGGACCCTGCGGGGCTACACACACTAGAGAGGGGGTGAATAGTGTAATAGCAAGCAAAGTGCTTAATTAAAAGTTACTAAAATTACAGCACAATAAGCAGCGGAAATAAACAGAGTGCTCAACAACAACAAACACAAACACAAGGATTTTACCCTGGTTAAGAGAAGTGAATACAAATCTCAGAAGGAGATACCTCACCAAGCGGATTTTGCCCTACATAAGGACCCAACCAACCCTACACAGGGGTCAAACTCCCACCTAGAGAATTACTAACTCCCGTTCAGAGAATTAGGGTTAGCCCTACACTAGGATACCAAACTCCCACTAAGAGAGTTACTCCCACAAAGAGAGTTAGACTAATAACCACAAAGAGAATTAGTGGTATCACAAAGGTGAAACGAAATAACACTTACATATGCCTTGATATGATCTTACCAATGCGATGAAGAAGGCATGCAAGTGAAACTCAAGTGCTTGAGATGAGGCTTTGATTGCACTTGATGATCTTTCTCTCTTCTAGGAATGAATCCTAACACTTCTCACTTGAGTGTATGAAATGAAGAGAAGAAAGATGTTCTCCAAGAAAGGAATGAGAATTAGATCCCATGGAGAGTTTTCCTATGAGCTAGCTTCAATGCATGAAAAGAGATATGCTCATGAGAGGGAAATGGGAGAGATTAGGAGTGGCTATTGATTCTCAAAGATATTCAATAATAACCAAGAGTTCTAAATGAACTAAGCCAACTCCTATATATAGGAAGCCCAAAGGAACCCATAAAACCAGCCAAAAACCCAAAGGGAAGAAATCTGCAACGACTAGATTTTTGCAGTTTATGGTACAGATAGTTGACTGGTGAACAAATGACAGTCGACTGTTCAACGGCTAGAAAAATCCCAACGGCTATAATCTGAGCCAGGACAGTCGACTGTAGAAGACTACACAGGCGACTGTAAAACAGACAGTCGACTGTATAACCTTCATCAGGCGACTGCAGCAGGGATAGAAGAAAAACAGAGAGATGCAACTTACTTCCAGTATGCATACAGGCGACTGAAGACCAAAGTACAGTCGACTGTAAAATAGACAGATGACTGTATATCCTTCATCAGTCGACTGCTGCAGAGATGGAAGAAAAACAGAGAGAGATGCATATTTCACACTTATGCCTTTCAGACGACTGAAGACAAATTTACAGGCGAATGTAAATATACAGACGATTGTAAAAACAGCAACAGGCGACTGTCTTGCAAATTGGGATGAAGCCCAGAAAATGCAAGAAGTGCACAGTCGACTGTCGACCAATTCACAGGCGACTGTAAGAATACAGGCGACTGTAAATTGAACATCAGTCGACTGATGCGAAAAGCTCAAGATGAGTCAATAGAAAAGTTGACTTGAGCTATGCATCACAGTCAACTATAGAAGGCTCGACAGGCGACTGGAATCACCCAGTCGACTGTAAAATCTTCATCGGGCGACTGTTGGAGAGCCAGAGACTCCAAATGAGTCTTTGGGCTAGATGAACCTATTGGGTTGGATTCTATGATAATCCTAAGGCTCACTAAGATGGTGAAATGCAAATGCATGAGAGTATGACCATCTATCAAGGCATTACAATAATCCTAGACTCAAAAAGAGAAATGCAAGTAAATGAAATTACATGGATTATAAATTGCATCTCCTAAAGTCTAAGTCTTCAAGCTCACAATACCTTGATGCTCCCCATCATCTCCAAGCTTTGGCACTCCTTGATGAGCTTCCCTTCATCAAGCTCCAAGCTTTGTCATTGCTCCTCTAGATGTCCATCCATCATCATGCTCCAAGCTTTGGCTTCATTAGATGATCTTCATGACTTCATCCAAGCTTGAGCACACCATCACTCTTGGATGTCTTTACGATATCCCTTGTAATATCCTCCAAGCATTATGCTTTGTATCATCAACATATAATCATTAAGATAAACTGAGACTAAACATAAGATTGATTAGCACACTAACATAATGTATTGATCATCATTAAAACAACGTTAGTCTTGAATCCAAGAACTAACAGATTTGAGCATCGGAGGGGATTAGGGGCTGGTAGGTCGACGGGTAAATTTTCTTCCACCTAAACTCTAGCTGGCCAAATGTTGGCCCGGTCTCCTTGTAGATCGGCCTCGTACCTTTGAGCCATTTCCGAAGTCCCCATGCTAATTTGAGCATCGGAGGGGATTAGGTCGGACCCCAGTCCGACCCTCCCTAACGAGATGTTCGTGGCGCAGGGAGCTAAAGACAGGTTACCTGAAGCTCTTCTGAAGGTCGCCGAAAGATCGATAGCTCGGCCTGCCCACTGCCTGCTCAAGGCTCGACGTTCGGAGTATGGAATCTACTAGAGCACTCTTATTAGGCCTATCAAATAATTCAGAAAGTCATAAAAAGCATGAAGGCAAGGATCAACTAGTAACAAATAGGTCATCTGTTGCAAAATTGGAAAAGAATGGAGCAAGTGATCTTCTTAAAGAGGATCAACTCGATGGAGATTTTCTCGATTATCCCTTCTTAGATGCACATACTGGGGATCTAACAACTGAAGATGTAGAAAATCTCCTAAATAGCTACAAACAACTTGTTCTCAAGTATGTGTCTCTTTGCAAATGAATGGGTATTAATAGTACATCCTCTCTTCCTTCATCTACCATCCAAATGCAGACATTAACTGAATACATTGCTGAGTCTAGAGACTCAGCAGAGGTGGTGATCGACAATAAGAAGTATGAAAGGTAAACCAATAGTAGATCAAATGAGACATATGAAGGGTTGACTTGTGACAAATTTAATGAGAAGTATGAAAGGTTAACCTGTTGCGGGGTAGAATCTGCTAACAATGAATTTTGTAGTGATGGGGGGAACCAAGGGCACGATGGTTACAAGTTTGGTGGGGAAGACAAGGCTAATCACGATCTGAGGACGATTGGGAGATCAGGATCTCTAGGTCACCCATCAGTCGGAGTAGGTCGCCCTCTAGTTGATGAAGGTCGCTCGCCAATTGACGAAGGTCGATGCAGGTCGCACGTCCATTGTCAGCTGGGGCGAACTTCCTACAAGATGAGTAACTTGTCAGGAAGGCATGGCAGGCTGTCTGCCCATAGCCCCTCCGATGCTTAAGTCAGTTGATAACTTAGAATGTAGGCATTGGGCACGCTTGGCGATCTTAAGACAGATCAACGAAGCATGGCGAGCTTATGAGGAAGGCGCAGATACGTGGAAGATATCCGACCTTGTGTATTGAAATGAGTTAGAAGATTTTACTAACCAACCAACCAGCTCCCTCCTCGTTGGATGAGAGGGGGTATTCATAGGGCTGAGAGGCAGTTGCTTGCCATCCTGTCAGATGTCGAATCCACCCAGCTGGCACTCGGGTGGTGAAGGGATAAGGTGGCAAGCGGTGTTAGAGATATTTTCTGCATTAATGGTGTTAGGTGGTGTCAGATGCATCAGGCAGTCAGAGCCGTAACTGTCAGGCGCGCTTTCGGCAGGCTGTCTGGCAACAAAACGGCTAGGCATGCTTTTGTCAGACTTTGTCTGTAGTGAAACTGATAGTGGTGTTAGTGGTGTGTCGTCTTCCTCATTGGACAAACTGCTAGGTGAGCTGCATCTGGGGTGAGCTTCTCTGGGCGCGAGCTACTCTGGGACGAGCTAGCGTAGACTTGTAAGATCTGCTGGAGTGCTCTTCTCTTTGATTCGGATGGCAAACTTGCTGCTCTGCTTGGGCGAGTTTCTCTAAGACTCGGGCAATTTGGCGGGCCATGACTTGGGCTTGGTTGGCAAGCTTGGCGGTCCGCAAGGGCGCACTGCTCTGAGCCTCGACGAGCTCTTCTTAGTCTTGGCGAACTGGTTCTCATTGATGAAGATTGTTGATGGGTTATTTGGGTGTGCCTTTATCAACTAGGCTGGCTTTTGGTCGTAACAATTGGCCCCAACATTTAGTTTGGACGATCTTTGGCCAGAGGAGACACTAAATGTTACGTAGACACGTTAGAAAATTTTTAGAGAATCTCTTCGTACCTTTTGTTTGGTAGCGAGCTTCGTAAGCATGGACGAACTATCGGGGGTACAGCTCGTATGCTTGCCCCGGAGTGTGAGCATGTGAAGAGGCCCACCCCTAGTGATCATGCTGATCTTGGCCTAGGGTTTCTCATTTCCCTAAAACACAAAAAATGTGCAATTCGAAACATCGACATATGTCGGAGATAGAGTGAAGACCTGTTTGGGTGGGGGTCGCCGTCTGAAAACCTGCCCCGGACCCATGGGCATCCTGATAGGGGAGAATGACCTTTGCCGAGGACAATCTTCACCTGAGGGCGCCCTTTCGGGGGCGCAGTTTCGGAGCCCGCCTTGGGTCTCTGATAGGAAAGGGTCAAGTTACGCAGCCTGCCCCAAGCCCTTGGCGACCTTTCGGGGGCGCAGCTCGGAAGCCTGCCCCAGATCTTTGCTGCGAGGTAGCTTGCTCTCTTCTTCGGTTTAGGCAGCGAGGCCCGAGCTGCTACGGGTAATCAAACCGCGACCTGCCTCGGAGGGCTTCGCGAGGGTGAGTCAGGGTCGTGGCCCTTCCAGTACCCCTGGGGGTCCTATGCCCCTTGCGCCTTTTAGGGGCACAGCACGTGGCCTGCCCCGGATCTTTGGTACGGAGGGGTCGAGGTGCGTAGCCTGTCACCAGCCCTTGGAGACCTTTCGGGCGCGCGACTCGAAAACCTGCCCTCGAAGTGTGGTTTGTGGCGAGTCAGCTAGCCATCAAGGATCGGGCGATCTTGACCTATTGTTTCTCGCACACAATAGAAAACTCGAAGAGTGTGTAAGTCGAAACATATCGATATAGGTCGGAGATAGAATAAAACCTGTTTGGGTGGGGGGCGCAGTCCGGAAACATGCCCCAGACCCATGGGAGACCTGCCGGGGGTGAATGACCTTTGCCAAGGACAATCTTCACCTGAGGGCGCCCTTTAAGGGGGTGCAGTTTCGGAGCCCGTCCTGGGTCTCTAACAGTGAAGAGTCGAGTTACGCAGCCTGCCCCAAGCCCTTGGCGACCTTTCGAGGGCGCAGCTCGGAAGCCTGCCCCATATCTTTGCTACTAGGTAGCTCACTCTCTTCTCTGGTTTGGGTAGCGAGGCCCGACCTACTATGGGTAGTCATACTGTGACTTTCCCTGGAGGGCTTCGAGAGTCGAGTTGGGGTTATGGCCATATCAGCACTGTTACGACCTAAAGATCGTAGTAGCCCAACTCC
Organism: Scilla litardierei; assembly: GCA_030789695.1. Taxonomy (NCBI): domain Eukaryota; kingdom Viridiplantae; phylum Streptophyta; class Magnoliopsida; order Asparagales; family Asparagaceae; genus Scilla; species Scilla litardierei. The sequence continues at coordinate 63,900,677 of CM061133.1, read as the reverse complement.
AGCCCGGATCCGCTAACATACCCCTTTAGCTCACCTTTTAACAATTAGGGCCGCCGCCCCGAAAACCCGGGGCATCACGGAGATAGGCGCGCCTTACAGCGCTCCCCGAAACGGCCGAGGTGAACAACTGTAGCCGGCCGAGGCGAACAACCGCAGCCGCCCGACCCGCCGGGGGAGCGCGTTAGGGGACGCACGGATAGCTAGGCCAAGCCTATTGACGAGCGCGGCCGGGCCGGACAACCCCCGACCGGATCGGCCCATCCGATTCCCACGAATCGCGGCGCCGAAAGCGAGCCAGACCTTTAGTTCGACGCTAACGACAAACAGCCTAGGATAAGGACGCGACTAACCCACACGTCACCCGACCGTCTGACAAAGCACCCCCAGGCGGCTGACCTGACCGGCGGTTAGTGCTTTCAGCCCTGACATCCCGACAAAAGCACCCCTGGGCCGTTGCGCCGCCTGACATAGGCAGGTCAGAGACTCCTGTTCCCGATGTCCTTGTCCGAAGCCTCCACTGACACCCGAGCCAGCTCAGCACACCTAGTCATCACCCGTCAGGTATAAATACCTCCTCTCCTCTTACGGAGAGGAGGTTAGAAAAACTCTGTCATCTTCTATCATTCACACACGAGAGCAAAGGTCCTCCATATCTTTGTTCTCCCACCTATAGCTCGTCACGCGAGGCGGACACACAGTTAGTCCGGCCGGCGTGTCCAGCCCCCCATTTAAGCCCTTTACTGACTTAGGCATCGGAGGGGCTAAGGGTTGGACCCCAACCCCGCCCTTCTGACGAGTTGTTCATGCTGCAGGAGAGCTCGCCCCTTGGCCAAAGTCAGCGTCAGCCTCCCGCCGTCCGACCTTCCTCAGCTACGTCCGACGAGATACGATCCTGTGAGCTCCACCGGCAACGGATCCAACCTCTTCATCCCACTAATCACTTGTAAAACAGCCTACCTAACCCCATATTTCCATATAACCACCGTGCCCTTGGTTCCGCATAATACAAATTCATTGTACGCGAGTTCCACCTCGTAACAATTGGTGCCGTCTATGGGAACGAAGGGTCACACCCATGTTAGACTCCATGCCGATCTCGCGGAACCCTGACCACGGTAAAGATCCCGTGGGTCAGGAACCGCTCTCTCTACAAATCACCCCGGCGTCCGACCCCCTTCTGGGGATGGGCACCGAGACTGAACATACTTCGGCCCCCGTCGTCCTGAAGAGCTTCGAGGCCGTCCCCCTGGCCAGGAAAGGCTATCAGACGGCTGGAACGGAGCCTCCGCCCGGCCCCTCAGAGCCCCTAAACGTGAGGCGGGACCTCCACCCTCAATTCGAGGAGGAGGGGGAGAATAGGGGGCTCGCTGAGGAGATTGCGGCCCAGCAAAGGCTCCTGGAAGAGGAGATGGAAGTTGCGCAGCGGTGGAGGCGCCTGGGGGAGGCGGCCGCCGCGCAAAGGCGTTTGGACGAGGCGGCCGAGACCGCCCGGAGGGCCTACCAGGAAGAAGAGACCGCCCGCCGCCAACTCCGCTTCATCATCACAGAGCGCGAAAGGCTGAGGAAGGAAAACAGAAGCAACCAAGAAGTCATTGAAGAAACGACGATGGGACGGCGGCCCGGGAACGGGCGGGACCCGTTGCTGAACAGATCCCCACCTGGAGGAGGCGACCCGCGTCACCAGTACCACCCCTCCGATACCCTGCGCGAGGAAGCCGTTTGTCGACAACTACGCTTCCTTGCCGCCGAGCGCGAGAGGCTCCTCCGAGAGAATCAGGAACGGATGGAGGCCCGAGGAGAGCTGGCCGGGAGGCGCTGGCGCTGGGAGAGCCGTAGCCCACAACCCGTCGAGTCCTCGGCCCGAGGGAGGAGCCCCGCCAGACGACCATCGGACTACTCCCCGGGGGCGGAGGACCGTCGACGGCCGCGACGCGACCGAAGCCTGACCCCCGAATGGCGGAGAGGGGATGCCCCGGATCGCCCTACCTATCCGGAGGAGGCCACGTCGCTCGCACGGTGGATCACGTCCGCCCCCAGGCCCAAAAGGTTCAAACCCCTCTCTTGGCCACATACAACGGGAGAGGCGACCCCCTCACGCACGTGCAGCAATACCGGGGGGCGATGGAGGCGCAGGATGTGGACGAGGCGTTCCTATGCCGATATTTCTCCCAGAGCCTGAGGGACACCGCGCTGGACTGGTACTTCGGCTTGCCCGCGAGATCCGTCGGGAGCTTTGGCGAGCTGTCACACAAGTTCTGCCAAGAGTTCCGGGCCGGGCGGACGAAGAAGAAGCCTTTGGATTATCTCTGTACGATAGTCCAAGGAGAAGGGGAGAGAACGGGAAGATACCTCCGCCGCTTTCAGGAAGAAAGGCGGGCGGTGGTGACATGCGGCGATGAGGTGCTAATGCTGGCCTTCAAGGCGGGGTTGCGGACTCGGAGCCTCCACAAATCCCTGCTCCGGGACCCGCCGACCGACTACGAAGCGCTGGTTGCAATGGCTGAAAGGCACGCATTGGCCGAAGAGACCCTTGGTGCAAAGGTCGTATACCCCCCGGTGAAACCATCCCAGGACGGACCCCGGCCGCACCCTCGGTCGAGGCAGGAAGAGAGGGGCCGAGGCCGCGATCAGATGGCCCTACCACGGCGGGAGCCGCCCGAGCCTCGCCCACGAGATCGGCTTGGCCCGGCGCGCGAGTTTGCCCCGACGCGGAGGCCCCCCGGAGTCATCCCAAGACAAGAAGACCCCCCACCGGCGCAGTACACGCGACTCAATGCCCCCATGATGGAGGTGCTGGCCGCGGCGACAAGGGCCGGGTTACTGCCGGAGCCTCCCCGGGAGATGAGGACGGACCCGGCGAGGAGGGACCCCCGGAGATACTGCCGCTATCACCGGGACCACGGTCACGACACCGACCATTGTCACTCCCTTAAAAGAGAGATCGAACGACTGATCCAGGCGGGTCACCTGGGGAACTTTGTCGCGGGAAGGCGGGTGACGACAGGAGAGAGGGACCCCCCGGGGGAGGGGGGACGGGGACCGCCGGCGAACCACGATAGGGAGGAGTCCCGCCCCCCGAGGGCGGTCATGCGAATTGAGATGATAACTGGAGGCCCAACCTCGGCGGGACGAGCGCCCGCAACCCTGGAGGCCGAGGACCGACAGGTGATGATGGCGGGCGCCGGCCTCCGGTCGAAGCGACGAAAGATACACCGGCCCCCCATCACCTTTACCGAGGAGGACTGGCCGGAGGCACGGAGCCAGAGCCATGGCGCCCTCGTCATCGAAGCTCGGATCGGGGCGATTGACGTCGGCCGACTCCTGATTGACACTGATAGCTCCTGTGACATCCTGTTCCTGGCAACGGTCGAGAGGATGGGGTGGGGGCGTGCAGACTTAGAGCCCTGTGTGGGCCCTGTCGCTGGCTTCACCGGCCACGCGATTCCCACCGAGGGAATGATCACCCTGCCCATGACCCTGGGGGAGGAGCCGATGGTCGTCACCAGAGAAGCGTGTTTTGTCATCGTCGACATCGCCTCGGCGTACAACGGAATCATAGGGCGTCCATATATGACGACCATCGAGGCGCTCCCCAGCCTGCGACATCAGACGATGAAGTTCCGGACCCCGCGGGGGGTGGGACAGGTCCGGGGAGGACGGGAGACGCGCGGAGACCACAACCATGCGCCGTCCCTGTGTAGGAGCCCGAGGCGGGCCCTGACGGCACTCATCCCAGACTAGAGGGAGGATTTTTGCGACCAGCGGCCGACCCCAGCCAAAGAAGTAGAAGAGGTCCCTGTGGACTCGGGCGAGGGAAGAACCGTCTCCATCGGGACAAAACTCCCGTCCGCATTGAGGACGGCCCCCGTGGCCTTGCTCCGAGAAAACGCGGACATATTCGCGTGGTCACCCGCAGACATGCCCGGAGTGGACCCGAGAGTAATCTCCCACAGGTTGAATGCGGACCCGGAAGCCCGACCTGTCCGACAGAAGAAGAGAAGTGCAGGGGGCGAAAAGAAGAAGGCGGCCGAGGAAGAAGTAGAGCGACTCCTCGAGGCCCAATTTGTTCGGCCGGTGAACTACCCCGACTGGCTTGCCAACGTCGTTCTGGTGAAGAAGCCAAGCGGGAAGTGGCGCATGTGCGTTGACTTCACCGACCTCAACAAGGTGTGCCCGAAGGACATCTTCCCTCTACCCAGAATCGACCATTTGGTGGACCAGGCGTCCGGCTATGAGTTGTTGAGCTTCATGGACGCCTTCTCGGGATACAACCAGATACCGATGGCGGTGGAAGATGAGGAGAAGACCTCGTTTGTCACTGATAAAGGCACCTTCTGTTACACCAAGATGCCCTTCGGACTGAAGAACGCCGGGGCAACCTATCAACGAATGGTTGACCGAATATTCGGCCCTCAGGTAGGGCGAAACCTGGAGGTCTACATTGACGACATGCTGGTGAAGAGCGGAAGGGCTCCCGACCACCTCACAGACCTACAGGAAACCTTCCAGAGGGTCCGCCAGTACAACCTGAGGCTAAACCCCGCGAAGTGTATCTTTGGAGTGCAATCGGGAAAATTCCTGGGCTTCATGATAACGAAGCGGAGAATCGAGGTGAACCCCGACAAGGTGGCGACCCTCATCGGCATGACGGAGCCCCGGACGATCCGGGACTTGCAGCGACTGAACGGCCGGATCGCAGCTTTGGGGCGATTCCTGTCGAGATCGGCGGAGAAATCGCTCCCTTTCTTTAGGGTCTTGCGCACAGCCTTGGGCGAAGCTAAAGATCAAAGGAAGGTGATCCCGTGGGATGACGACTGCGCCCGGGCGTTCGCGGAGCTGAGAGCATACCTACAGAGCCCACCGCTCCTCGCGTGGCCGGAGGAGGGCGAACCCTTGGGATTGTACCTGGCGACCACCGAGGGGGCCGTTAGCTCCGTCCTGATCAAGGAGGAAGGAGGAGTGCAACGCCCCGTTTACTATGCCAGTCGGATCCTCCGGGAGGCGGAGACTCGTTACAGCCCTATCGAGAAGGCCGCCTACTGCCTAGTCACCACGGTCCGGAAGCTCCGACCCTACTTCCAGGTCCACCCCGTAATCGTCCACACCGACATGCCCCTCGAAAAGAACCTGAAGAGGCTGGAGCGGTCGGGGAGGATGCTCAATTGGAGTGTCGAGCTCAGCGAGTTCGACATAACGTACAAAACCCGGACGGCAATCAAGGCCCAAACGCTGGCCGACTTCGTGGTGGAATGCACAGCGGAGATCCCGCCGGGAGACCGGGCGGAGCTCCCATCGGTGCCCACATCCTCGCGGAGGGTCGAGGTGGGTGAACCCTCAGCACCCTCCCCGACGACAGCGGGCGAATTATGGACCATCCACGTCGACGGCTCCGCAACAGGCTCTAGGACAGGAGCAGGAATAGTCATTCAAACGCCGGATGGATGCTCGCTGGAGTACGCCCTGCGCTTCAGCTTCCCGGCCACCAACAATGTCGCGGAATATGAAGCCGCGGTGAACGGGTTGAAGCTCGCAAGGGCGGTGGGGGCGACGAACGTGTTGCTCCTGAGTGACTCCCGCCTCGTCATCCAACAAATCCTGGGGGGCTTCGAAGCCCGAGAGGAAACAATGAAGCAATACCTAAATCGCATCCAGATCGAACTCCGAAAGTTCAAGAAAGCGGACGTCCAACACCTACCCCGCTCCAGCAACCTCCGCGCGGATGCCCTGTCTAAGCTGGCCTCCTCCTCGGCGGCCGAGATTGGGATGGCAATCTACGTGGAAAGCCTGGCGACACCAACCATCGACGAGGGAGAACTGATGTGCGCGGGCACGAGGACGTCGTGGATGACCCCCATAATAAAGTACCTGGAGACGGGCGAGCTACCCGAGGAACGGACGCTGGCAAAATATGTGGAAAGGCGGGCCCTTTCATTTGTACTTCTCGACGGAGTGCTATACCGCAGCCGCCGAGCCAATTTCGACGCCCTGCCCTACCTAAAGTGTTTGGGCCCGGAGCAAGCTGAGCAAGTCATCCGTGAGGTGCATGAGGGCTTTTGCGGAAACCACCAGGGCGGGCGCACCATCGCCCACAAAGTAATGCGCCAAGGATACTACTGGCCGACGATGATCCAGGATGCGATACAATACGTCAAGAAGTGCGAGGCATGCCAGAAGTTCTGTCGGCGGACGACTGCACCCCCGGCCAACCTAATGCCCATCTTGAGCCCGATCCCCTTCGCCAAGTGGGGGCTCGACATCCTGGGGCCATTCCCAAAAGCCTCCGGGGGAAGGAAATACCTAGTCGTCGTCGTGGATTACTTCACCAAATGGATCGAAGCAGAGCCGCTGGCGCGAATCGCGTGCACGGACATGAAGGGCTTCATCTGGCAATCCATCATATGCCGTTTCGGGATTCCCCGCTCCATCGTCACGGATAACGGAAAGCAGTTCGATTGCGAGGGCTTCCGTGACTTTTGCTCAGGCTGGGGAATCAAACTCCAATTCGCGTCAGTCGCCCACCCGCAGTGCAACGGAATGGCGGAGGCCGCGAATAAATGTATCCTGAACCCGATGAAGAAGAAGGTGGACGCCGCTCTGGGGGCCTGGGTCGACGAGCTACCAGGGATCCTGTGGTCTTATCGTACCACCCACAAGGCCTCGACTGGGGAAAGCCCCTTCGTGCTAGCATACGGGTCGGAGGCGGTCGTTCCCGTGGAAATCGGCGAAGAGACACTCCGGCTAAAGCTCTTCGACGAAGAAGCCAACGGAGAAGGACTCGATCTCAGTTTGGAGTTGATAGACGAGGTGCGAGACCGGGCCTTGACTAGCCTCGTTAAGCACAGCCAGAGGATGGCACGGCACTACGACTCCCGGGTGAAACCGCGGACCTTCCGGATCGGCGATTTGGTCCTCCGAGATGCCACCTTCCGCCCCGAGACTGCAAAGCGGGGAAAGCTAGCCGCTAAGTGGGAAGGACCCTGCACGGTCATCGACATTGTTGGGCCGGCCATGTACATCCTGGCTACCCCCGAAGGGAGCGAACTGGCCCACCCTTGGAACGCAAAACATCTGCTAAAATTCTACCAATAGTTGTGAGTTTTCCTTTTCTTATACGCATTGTACATATCCATCCGTTCTTCCCAATATGGTTATTCCTGCACAAGTTTTGCAGTTTCGAAAAAACTCCGAACCTCTGGGGCAGGGCCAACCCTAGCCACCCAAACCAGAGAAGGGCACGGGCCGGGCTACGCGCCCGCTCCCCCCCTCCAGACCTCTGGGGCAGGGCCAACCCTAGCCACCCAAACCAGAGCAGGCCACGGGCCGGGCTCCGCACCCGCTCCCCCCCTCAAGACCTCTGGGGCAGGGCCAACCCTAGCCACCCAAACCAGAGGTGGGCACGGGCCGGGCTACGCGCCCGCTCCCCCCCTCCAGACCTCTGGGGCAGGGCCAACCCTAGCCACCCAAACCAGAGAAGGGCACGGGCCGGGCTACGCGCCCGCTCCCCCCCTCCAGACCTCTGGGGCAGGGCCAACCCTAGCCACCCAAACCAGAGAAGGGCACGGGCCGGGCTACGCGCCCGCTCCCCCCCTCCAGACCTCTGGGGCAGGGCCAACCCTAGCCACCCAAACCAGAGAAGGGCACGGGCCGGGCTACGCGCCCGCTCCCCCCCCTCCAGACCTCTGGGGCAGGGCCAACCCTAGCCACCCAAACCAGAGAAGGGCACGGACCGGGCTACGCGCCCGCTCCCCCCCTCCAGACCTCTGGGGCAGGGCCAACCCTAGCCACCCAAACCAGAGCAGGGCACGGGCCGGGCTCCGCACCCGCTCCCCCCCTCAAGACCTCTGGGGCAGGGCCAACCCTAGCCACCCAAACCAGAGGTGGGCACGGGCCGGGCTACGCGCCCGCTCTCCCCCTCCAGACCTCTGGGGCAGGGCCAACCCTAGCCACCCAAACCAGAGAAGGGCACGGGCCGGGCTACGCGCCCGCTCCCCCCCTCCAGACCTCTGGGGCAGGGCCAACCCTAGCCACCCAACCCAGAGAAGGGCACGGGCCAGGCTACGCGCCCGCTCCCCCCTCAAGACCTCTGGGGCAGGGCCAACCCTAGCCACCCAAACCAGAGGTGGGCACGGGCCGGGCTACGCGCCCGCTCCCCCCCTCCAGACCTCTGGGGCAGGGCCAACCCTAGCCACCCAAACCAGAGAAGGGCATGGGCCGGGCTACGCGCCCGCTCCCCCCCTCCAGACCTCTGGGGCAGGGCCAACCCTAGCCACCCAAACCAGAGAAGGGCACGGGCCGGGCTACGCGCCCGCTCCCCCCCTCCAGACCTCTGGGGCAGGGCCAACCCTAGCCACCCAAACCAGAGAAGGGCACGGGCCGGGCTACGCGCCCGCTCCCCCCCTCCAGACCTCTGGGGCAGGGCCAACCCTAGCCACCCAAACCAGAGAAGGGCACGGGCCGGGCTACGCGCCCGCTCCCCCCCTCCAGACCTCTGGGGCAGGGCCAACCCTAGCCACCCAAACCAGAGAAGGGCACGGGCCGGGCTACGCGCCCGCTCCCCCCCCTCCAGACCTCTGGGGCAGGGCCAACCCTAGCCACCCAAACCAGAGAAGGGCACGGGCCGGGCTACGCGCCCGCTCCCCTCCTCCAGACCTCTGGGGCAGGGCCAACCCTAGCCAACCCAAACCAAAGAAGGGCACGGGCCGGGCTCCGCACCCGCTCCCCCCTCCCAGACCTCTGGGGCAGGGCCAACCCTAGCCACCCAAACCAGAGAAGGGCACGGGCCGGGCTACGCGCCCGCTCCCCCCCCCCTCCAGACCTCTGGGGCAGGGCCAACCCTAGCCACCCAAACCAAAGAAGGGCACGGGCCGGGCTCCGCACCCGCTCCCCCCTCCCAGACCTCTGGGGCAGGGCCAACCCTAGCCACCCAAACCAGAGAAGGGCACGGGCCGGGCTACTCGCCCGCTCCCCCCCCCCCTCCAGACCTCTGGGGCAGGGCCAACCCTAGCCACCCAAACCAAAGAAGGGCACGGGCCGGGCTCTGCACCCGCTCCCCCCTCCCAGACCTCTGGGGCAGGGCCAACCCTAGCCACCCAAACCAAAGAAGGGCACGGGCCGGGCTCCGCACCCGCTCCCCCCACCCAGACCTCTGGGGCACGGCCAACCCTAGCCACCCAAACCGGAGAGGGCCGCGCACCCATGGCCCTCGGAAAGTCAAAAGAAGACGGGCACACAAACCGGGACGAAATGACGCCAGTTCCCGAGTAGGCGGCCCCGATGGGACTCAACAAAACGAAAGGACGCTTGAGAAACACGCCACAATTAATAACACGCTTCAAAAGAAGACCCGCAAGAGCCACCTGGCAAAGGCGGTTTCCCATGGGCACGAATTCAAGAAACCCATTAATAGCGCCAACTCAGCGCAATAAATAGGGAAGAAACCGTCAATGAGATCTCCCTCTAAAGAGGCCACTCCCCCGTCTGCAAGGAACAAAAAAAACCGAGACATGATACTCCGCCACCTTATTCCCCCACCCACCGGGAAAAGGACCGAGATGCCCCGCCCTAACAAAAGAGAGGTCACCGGCCATCAATGGCTCCCGCCGCCCCAGGCGGCGGATCCTGCATCAAAACCTCCACACACAGGGTATTCCCCTTACTCACGGATCGCCAATAGTATATTCCCCTTACACCAGGGAAATCCACTTTTCACGCCCCTGCCCGCCCTAAACAACGACGTGTCGGAGAAAGAATGGCATCCGTTCAAAGCCGGCCGGCCATGCAAGAGCCCCCAGCGCCTGCCGGCCATCGCCTCTCTGCAGTCGACCACCGGGCGAGGACCTCGGAAAGGCTGCATCACTGACAAGCCCAAAAGGCAAGTCACGACGTGTCAGCCCGCCCATGCACAACCGGGCGCCGAACCCCACCCTCAAACCGAAGCCGCGGGACATGGGGCGGCAGGGGACGGCCTTATGCTCAAGAACCTCCCCAAGGCGCACGCCCCGGTAAGACGACGAATATGGTATTCCCCTTACAAACGAATCGCAAACAGGGTATTCCCCTTACACAAGGGAAATCCACCTTTCACGCCTCCGTCCTCCCCGAACGACGACGGATCGGGGAAAGAATGGCATCCATTCAAAGCCGGTTGGGCAGGCGAGAGCCCCCAGCACTGGCCGGCCAGTACCTCCGCACCGTCGACCCACGGGCGAGGTCCTCGGAAAGGCTGCACCCCCGACGACCCCAAATGCCGAGTTATGGCGTGTCGGCCGGCCCATACACCGCCGCGCGCTGAACGCCACTCTCAAACCGAAGCGGTAAGACACGGGGCGGCAGGGGACGGTCCTATGCTCAGGAACCTCCCCAAGGAGCAAGCCGCAGCAAGGCGGCTTCCCCCCCCCCTCGGCGCCTCTTCCGGACCGAGGAAACCCCTTTCCGCGGAAAGAGATGACGAAGCAACGGAGGGAAGGTGGCACGATCGCCAAAGAGACCTTGCAACACTTCAGCACGGAAGGTGGCCATTCTCCTCCACGCCGAGCTCAATTCAAGTTACGAAGGGCCCACCCAGCCCACAACGACATCCCGATCCGGAGGTCATTAAACCGCGGGCGAGGACAGCTCTATAGCCCCCCCCCCCAGCCGGATCGGACCCCGCAACGGGCGATAAACTAAGAACTCCTGTACAAGCTGTAGATCAGCCTTTACAAACCTAAATAAAAATGCTCTTCTTTATACGCTCAGATTTTTCGGAGAACACCATAGCGAATAGCTATCCCCCGCCAAGCTCTGGGTTAGCACCGCACTACCCCTCCTAACTGGCATAGGACCTCCGGAAAATCTACGCCTATAGCGCGACCCCCGCTCACCAAAAGTCCCCGACACCTTTCCCTCCAGGGGGAAAGAGAGGCACTGGTACCCGCCCCGCGTAACAGGGTCGACCCGAGATTGAATAACGATAGGATAGCGGGAATCGCCCCTAGCCACTCCGCTGACCCCCCACCCCGCCTAAAAGCAACACAAGCCAACAACATCCCCTTCCCCCAGACCTCACGATCTCGGACACGGGAATGTTGGGGGCATGATAGGTAATTGCGTAACTTCCGCAAGATGACAAAACAACATGACCCGGGTCCCGAGGCAGAGGCCGCGAAGTAGGCGCCCAGTCCTGAAAAGGCAGTGCCATGTCTCGTCAGAACAGTGCCGCGATGCGACTCAACATAACGAAAGGCCGCTCGGTCGACGCGCCGTCAGCAGTAACACGATCCCCGAGAGGCCAGAGTGCCGGATACCTCCGGGGAAAAGCGATTCCCAAAGCACGTGACTCCGCGGAGCCCCTTAGAAACGCTAAGCCCCCGCATTACTCAAGAGAAACCCTTCCGCAGAACCTCGCTATAAATACCCCCCCTCCATAGGCTAGGGGAGGGGGGGGAAAAAGAGCAATGCAAGGGACTCCCATACCCTCACTCCGGGCACAAAACGGCCCTAAATGCCCCACCACCTCCAACTGGATATTCCCCTTACACATGGGAGGCACCGCCCGCCAGCTTTCCTCCTGCTTGTTACTGTATCAAAAGGAGGGCCCAGATAGCCGGCCGCGGGCCGCAACACCCTAATTAACGCCGCCACCTTCGGCGATCCCCACAGGGTGCCGGGGAGGGGAAAACCCCTCAACGGCTCGCCCAGCGGCGCCACCACCGCCACCTCGTCCTCAGCCACCCGGGGGTTCCCCCTCGGTGTGCGAAGTCCCCGACGAGGTAGCGCAACCCCCCAACACGGCGACAGCAAGGCAAAACGTGAGGAAGCAAAGAACGGGAAAAGGAGAGGATCCCCTCCTGCGACCGTGGGCCGGCTCCTCGGCTCACCCTTGGACAGTGGCGGTAGGAATTCAGTAATCGACATACGGGAAGACCGCCCTGACGCAGGGATCTGCTCCTCCCGGTAAAACGAACAACAAATGTGGACCACACTCCGTCCCACACATCTTCTCCTAAGTCTTGTAAATATCGCCGAGATTTCCGATAAAGATTGGTGCATAATACTTTCCCTTTTTTCTTTTTTTCGGATAACGCCCCGCTTAGCTCGGAGTCAGGGAGAGACTTCATGACCCCGCTATGGCGGGACACATCCCGCGGGGCCGGCGTCACCCCCCGGAACCGAGATTCCGGTCCGAATCCCAAGTAAAGGGTAGTATCACGGTAACGTTACGCCATCCGAGCCAAACCGGGCTTCCGCTTCGCACTCGAATGCCGGGGGCAATTGTTACGACCTAAAGATCGTAGTAGCCCAACTCCAGCCCGGATCCGCTAACATACCCCTTTAGCTCACCTTTTAACAATTAGGGCCGCCGCCCCGAAAACCCGGGGCATCACGGAGATAGGCGCGCCTTACAGCGCTCCCTGAAACGGCCGAGGCGAACAACTGTAGCCGGCCGAGGCGAACAACCGCAGCCGCCCGACCCGCCGGGGGAGCGCGTTAGGGGACGCACGGATAGCTAGGCCAAGCCTATTGACGAGCGCGGCCGGGCCGGACAACCCCCGACCGGATCGGCCCATCCGATTCCCGTGAACCGCGGCGCCGAAAGCGAGCCAGACCTTTAGTTCGACGCTAACGACAAACAGCCTAGGATAAGGACGCGACTAACCCACACGTCACCCGACCGTCTGACAAAGCACCCCCCAGGCGGCTGACCTGACCGGCGGTTAGTGCTTTCGGCCCTGACATCCCGACAAAAGCACCCCTGGGCCATTGCGCCGCCTGACAGAGGCAGGTCAGAGACTCCTGTTCCCGATGTCCTTGTCCGAAGCCTCCACTGACACCCGAGCCAGCTCAGCACACCTAGTCATCACCCGTCAGGTATAAATACCTCCTCTCCTCTTACGGAGAGGAGGTTAGAAAAACTCTGTCATCTTCTATCATTCACACACGAGAGCAAAGGTCCTCCATATCTTTGTTCTCCCACCTATAGCTCGTCACGCGAGGCGGACACACAGTTAGTCCGGCCGGCGTGTCCAGCCCCCCATTTAAGCCCTTTACTGACTTAGGCATCGGAGGGGCTAAGGGTTGGACCCCAACCCCGCCCTTCTGACGAGTTGTTCGTGTTGCAGGAGAGCTCGCCCCTTGGCCAAAGTCAGCGTCAGCCTCCCGCCGTCCGACCTTCCTCAGCTACGTCCGACGAGATACGATCCTGTGAGCTCCACCGGCAACGGATCCAACCTCTTTATCCCACTAATCACTTGTAAAACAGCCTACCTAACCCCATATTTCCATATAACCACCGTGCCCTTGGTTCCCCATAATACAAATTCATTGTACGTGAGTTCCACCTCGTAACAAGCACCACTGGGGGGTCCTATGCTCCTGGAGCCTTTCGGCGGTGCAGCAAGTGGCCTGCCCCGGATCTTTGGTAGGGAGGGGTCAATGGGCGTACCTCGTCTCCATACCTTGGAGACCTTTTGGGCGTACGACTCGGAAACATGCCCAGGAGGTGTGGTTTGTGGCGAGTCAGCTCGCCTCCAAGGATCGGGCGATCTTGACCTATTGTTTCTCGCACACAAGAGAAAACTCGAAGAGTGTGTAAGTCAAAACATATCGACATAGGTCGGAGATAGAATAAAACCTGTTTGGATGGGGGGCGTAGTCCAGAAACCTGCCCTGGACACATGGGCGACCTGTCGGGGGAGGATGACCTTTACCGAGGACAATCTTCACCTGAGAGCACCCTTTCGGGGCGCAGTTTTGGAGCTCGCCCTGGGTCTCTGACAGGGAAGAGTCGAGTTACGCAGCCTGCCCCAGGCCCTTGGTGACCTTTTGGGGGCGCAGCTCGGAAGCCTGCCCCAGATCATTGCTATGAGGTAGCTCGCTCTCTTCTTTGGTTTGGGTAGCGAGGACCGACCTGCTACGGGTAGTCAGGCTGTAACCTGCCCCAGAGGGCTTTGAGAGGGTGACTTGGGGTCGTGGCCCTTCCAGCACCCCTGAGGGGTCCTATGCCCCTGGTGCCTTTCTGGGGCACAGCACGTGGCCTACCCCGGATCTTTGGTAGGGAGGGGTCGAGGGGCGTAGCTCGTCTCCAGCCATTGGAGACCTTTCAGGCGCGCGACTCGGAAACTTGCCATGAAGGTGTGGTTTGTGGCGAGTCAGCTCGCCTCGAAGGATCGGGCGATCTTGACCTATTTTTCTCGCACACAAGAGAAAACTCGAAGAGTGTGTAAGTCGAAACATATCGACATAGGTCGGAGATAGAATAAAACCTGTTTGGATGGGGGCGCAGTCCGAAAACCTTCCCCGAACCCATGGACGACCTGCCCTGGACTCATGGGCGACCTACCGGCGGAGAATGACCTTTGTCGAGGACAATCTTCACCTGAGGGCACCCTTTCGGGGACGCAGTTTCGGAGCCTGCCCTGGGTCTCTGACATGGAAGAGTCAAGTTACGCAGCCTGCCCCAAGCCCTAGGCGACCTTTCGGGGTCGCAACTCGGAAGTCTGCCTCGGATCTTTGCTGCGAGGTAGCTCGCTCTCTGCGATTAGGCTGACCCTGATCTGAGGATTTTTCTCACAAGAAAATTCTGAAGAGGACGTGAGTCGAAACTTAATTGTAGGTGAGAGAGAAGGAAGAACTGTATTTTTGCGTCCACATTCGTCCTGCGAGGGCTCGAGCCCTAGGGCGAGTAGTCGGCCTACTCGGAGGAGCTTCGATTTTGGGGTTGGAGATTTATGAAAGCCCTTGTTGAGCAGCAGCTTCTTCATTGTGCCGCATATGTTGAGCGGCCTTGATGTCCGCATCGAGACGTCTTTGTGGAGCCGCTATCTCTTCGTTGGGCTCCTTTTACTTGGCAGTTGCCTCTTCTTCGATCTGGGGGTGAAGGCTGCGCCTTACGTTTTGGGGATAAGGGTGGCGGTGGACGTCCTGGCTCTACCCGCACCCCAATCATTCATCGTCTTTGTAAAGTCTTCAAAGCCTTGGTGAATGGCACGGGCTGAGGCATCGATAGCCATCGCCGTCCCCTCAGGGGGCACATCCGTCGGGATAGTCCCTCCGAGAGGGCATGGCTTGTCTCCCATGGGATGTTTGCAACGGTTGGGATAGTGTTGAAGTGTATGGGATTTGTCATGGGTGTGACCCTAAGTTCCCACAGACGGCGCAAATGTTATGGGGTAGAATCTGCTAACAATGAATTTTGTATTGATGTGTGGAACCAAGGGCACGATGGTTACAAGTTTGGGGGGAAGACGAGGCTAATCACGATCTGAGGACGATTGGGAGATGAGGATCTCTAGGTCGCCCGTCAGTCAGACTAGGTCGCCCTCTAGTTGATGAAGGTCGCTCGCCAGTTGACGAAGGTCGTCGCAGGTCGCATGTCCGTTGGCAGCTGGGGCAAACTTGCTGCAAGGTGAGCAACTCGTCAGAAAAGCATGGCGGGCTGTCCGTCCATAGCACCTCCGATGCTTAAGTCAATTGATGACTTAGAATGTAGGCGTCGGGCACGCTTGGTGATCTTAAGATAGAGCGGCAAAGCGTGGCGAGCTTATAAGGAAGGTGCAGATATGTAGAAGATATCCGACCTTGTGTATTGAAATGAGTTAGAAGATTTTACTAACCAACCAACCAGCCCCCTCCTCGTTGGAGGAGAGGTGGTATTTATAGGGCTGAGAGGCGGTTGCTTGCCATCCTGTCAGATGTCAAATCCACCCAGCTGGCACTCGGGCGGTGAAGCGATAAGGTGGCGAGTGGTGTCAGAGATATTTTTTGCATTGATGGTGTCAGGTGGTGTCATGTGCATCAGGTTGTCAGAGCCGTAAATGCCATGCGCACTTTCGACAGGCTGTCTGGCAGCGAAACGACTAAGCGTGCTTTTGTCAGACTTTGTCTGTAGTGAAACTGACAGTGGTGTTAGTGGCGTGTCGTCTTCCTCATTGGGCGAACTGCTAGGTGAGCTGCATCTGGGGCGAGCTAGCGTAGACTTGGGAGATCTGCTGGAGTGCTCTTCTCTTTGATTCGTATGGCGAACTTGCCGCTCTGCTTGGGCGAGCTTCTCTAGGACTCTGGCGATTTGGCGGGCCATGACTTGGGCTTGGTTGGTAAGCTTGGTGGTCCGTAAGAGCGCACTGCTCTAAGCCTCGAAGAGCTCTTCTTAGTCTTGACGAACTGATCATCATTGATAAGGATTGTTGATGGGTTATTTGAGTGGGCCTTTATTAACTAGGCCGACTTTTAGAGCGTAACATAACCAATAACCAATCAAGTGACAGTTTGTTTCCGGGCTTGGATGAAGGCGAACCAAGAGTACTGGCAGATGTTTCAGTTTCCCACCCAATTGTAGAAAAGAATGAGGTGGTTGATTAAAAAGGAAGATCATATGCCTCTTTCATTTTAATGAAAGACAACGGGAACTCTTATATACGCTCTTGTAATCTTAATCCAAACCAGCACATCAACATGTTGGATGGCCAGAATGGAGTACATAATTCAATGGTTTGTCAAGAACTGGGAATGAGTTCTTAATGCTTTTTGTACAATAATCAATTCAAAAATATGTTTGCACCTATACCTGAGCCCCACAGCTTCAGCAAATACAAATTTTTATTTAAGTAAAAATCAATTTTTATATTTAATTAATAATTTAATCTGATTTTGGTCCAAACTACACAGATCTAAACTACATGATAAACATAGTAAGTTTAGATCTAAAAAATTGAGCAATGTACCTCTAGATACATTAGATCTAGGGAAGATCCTAAGCAAAAGATCCGAAGCAAATAAACTGAGCCCGATCCTTACGAAGTTCGCAAAAGCATGACAGGAAAAAAAATCGATCTTGCTCAGTGAGATTCAACACACAGATATTAATCAAATAAACCAAACGATTAAGCACAAACCAAGCAATGACACACAAGACTTGGTAACGTAATTCGATGCGCACACCTACATCTGCGGGGTCTCGCCCAGAAAATCAGATTACTCCACTAAAAATATTAATGAATACAATCACTAATATTACGTTTCTATTAGGAGGAACAACCTCCTCCTCAATATAAACTGTAATGGGTGGTCTCTACCAACCATGGAGTAATCTATGCAAGCTCCCCTTGGATGCAAGATCCCCTTGCAGAACTGAGAAGAATCAACTCCCTTGATCTCCTACCTCAGTAGCCGTCAGCCTCCTCCCGGAGTTCTTCAACGCAAAAAGCCGTAACCTAGCCGCAATTCTGCACGTCCCTGTTATACTTCGCTCCCCCTAAATCACGGAGTAGATTGGGAAGGTTGCTTGATCAAATCTGTGCAGATCAGTAGCCTGCAAGGATTGGAACCAATACAGCCAAATTGGTTCTGCAAAATCTTTAAGAATTAAACAAAAAATTGTTGCGGGCGAAAATCTCTCTAATCGATTCTCCAATCATTCCGAGAGATAGCAGCTTCCAAATAAATCTTTAACGGATCTTCAATATCAACAACAAGAACCAGAATCCTATGAAGATCATGCAATAAGATCAAGAGAACCCAATCTTTGATAAACGCTGAAGATCGTCATTCTTTTCCAGACTTCTGACATCATATGTTGGACCTTATGTTGCAACATGATGTTCAACATATCATCCAACATGCTCAATGGATGACCTCTCTCCTTCAAGATAATTAAGACCAGATATAAATATATCAAGGTGCCACTAATGACAATACAGTCACATACGAATGACCTAACAAACTCCCCCTTTGGCATTTAGTGGCACAATCATACTAGATCATACAGTGCTGGATAAGAATGACATAACATGAAGAATACTAACATAAAAGAGAGAGTCCAAAACATTTCTGAGCTCCATATACAAAACATTTCTGAGCTACATATACAACACATACATCTGCCAACCAAACAGACCAACATACTATATAATGCCCCCCAACAAACTATCCATCAACAAAGCCCAGTCATAAACAGAAAGAAGTCACAACAGATAACATATACCATCTCACCCTTTGAGTCACTAAAGCCAAAGAACACACCTCACTTGGTCCCACTTCCAGATGCAATATTCACAGATTCTCAAGTCACAGGAGAGAGCTTGGACTTCAGCTGAGAGATCCTATCCTTAAGCATGATTTTGTGAGCTTCAAGCAAAACTTTTTGACTTTGAAGTATCGATAGCTGGTCTTCAACATTCTGTAAAGCCTTCTCAAATACTTGGATGTCCTCCATAATAATGGACTGAGATACCATAGGGCAAGGAGGAACAGGGAAAGAAGGAGCTGAGAGAGGTTGCCTATCAGCAGATGCTGGTTCAGATACATGAGTAGATTGAGATGGAGGAGCAGTCCCAGATACATCAGATGCTGAACCAAAGATAACATCAATTTTCCCTACCATAGATTTCACTGTATAACTGATTCCCTTACAAGGGGCAAATAAGTCAGAGGCATTAGGAGAAATTTTCTGAGCTAACAGCATCAAAGATATAAGAGAGGCATGTGGCAGGAAAGAGGAAGATCTAGAAGACTCAGATAGAGATAAGATGGAATCAAATATAATTTGTCCAAGATTAAATGGCTGCTTAGTACCAGCTGAATATAACAGTTTGCACATATCTTTGGTGACAACAGAGACATTTGCTGTTGGAAGCCATTTTCTGGTGGCAATCCTATATAACACTTGCTGACAGATCAGAGGAAGGGAATGAGGAGGATTTATGTCAACAAACCAACTTGCCAGCTGTGACCACCTGAATGAAGGTGAAGACTCTCTTACTGAATCACCAAAAGCAGGAAGAAAGGGGGAGCAGGGCCACTGTAGCAACTTATTCAGACCAGAGGGTGAAAAATAAATAACCTTCCCCCTAACGTAAGCATGAAAGGCCATCTAGATATAGCATCTCCCGTGGACTTGGATAAATAGCAGTATAATTCTCTTACCAAGACATGATAATAGGATTTAAAACAGGTGGCAGCATACAACAGATTTAGATCTTTCAGAATAGAGACAACCTGAGTCTTGGCAAAGGTGGAGACTGACAAGAATTTCTCAGCAAGAATATGCCTCTCAGAATAAAAAGCCCATCTCTTTTTGCATGATTTATCAAAGAACAACTTGCTCAAAGCATCAGAGGCAGTAAATGTGGGGGAAGAGGCAGAACCTGAAGCAGTAGACATTTTTGCCCTCTTTGAAGGAGATGGGGAGGCCAGACATGGAGAAGAAGGACGTTTTCTTGGTGCAGACCTGGGCTTGCGTACAGGAGGGGGAACCAAGACATCTTCAGGTAGGCCAGGCTGAGAGACAGAACCATCTTTTTCTTGCACACCTAGCTAGCATGTTGCATCTGATGTTGTAACACTTTGTGCAACATCACTAGGAATAATAGCTTCAACAGAAATAGACTCAGCAGGAGCCTCCCCTAGGCCAATATCACCAGCAGGAGCCACTGTTGGCATAGCTTCAGAACCATCTTCTGGCAGTGTAGCAACATCTGACATATCACATGTTACTTGAAACAGAACTCCCTCTGGAACTTGAGACATAGGAGTCTCAGATGGAAAATCAGACTCTAACATAACATGGGGATTATCCTTATGAGGGCCTTCTTCAGTCATAAGAGAAACCTCTTCAATGCTGCCATCTTGAGCACCAATAATGTCACCAGTGTCCTTAGGAGCAGCCCGGGCATCAGCATTCTTAGCACCAACATTTACAGGGCCTGAATTCACTTCAGCCTCAACATTTTCTCCTACATTCTCAGCAGGGATAGATGTCTCTGAGTCAGAGATTTCCAAAATCTCGATTTCAGTTATTTTAATAGACGGCTTCCTTCTCCGACAGATGGTAATGATGATCTCTTCATCATCTGGCACCTTAACGCTCATCAATTTGCCTTTTAGCTTGTCCAATTTGAACGAACCAAGTCTAACCCCAGAAAAATCCATCCATGATAGGTCCAACTTCCGGCCAGTCCTTCGAAGATACCAGAACCAGTCCTGAATAGTGACTGGTGCAGGATACTCTTCATCCACATCAGACTCTGAAAACAAGGGTTTATTAAGAAGAGGAATTTCCAAAATTGGGGAAAACGGAATAATCGAGCAATGTGACCCGGTGGGGGAATGCATGTGCCTGGAAGACATTGGAGAGGGGGAGGAAGGAGAATCACCAAAGGAAGAGATTCGAGTAGACCTGGAAGCCACCCCCTTTCTCTTAGCCTGCGTACAAGAGGAGAACAATGCAGCCCTTTGAGTGGAGGAAGACTGGCGAGAGGACCGGCGAGGGATCTGAGAAGACTTCTGAGTTTTATCGCACGCCATTAGAGCAGGCGAGATGGAGAAACACTCAAGAACAGATCAAGACACCCTAGAAGAGAACTTCATTACTTCGAAAATTACGGGAGAGAAAAGAGCGCCGTTAAGGAAAATAAATCCGTGGGAAACACAATTATCGGCCTGACTTAAAAGCAGCTCAACCAACTAACTGCAGCCAATTGTTTTAATGTTGCAACATATTCCATCACTAGAACTATCTTCTCTACCAATTCTCTGATGAAGTGATGTCTGATGTCTATGTGTTTAGTTCTTGAATGTTGAACTGGGTTCTTAGAGATGTTGATCGCACTTTGGTTGTCACACAATATTGTCAAAACAGCTTGCTCCACTCCATAGTCAGTCAGCATCTGTTTCATCCACAGAAGTTGAGTACAACAAGTCCTAGCTGCTATGTATTCTGCCTCAGTCGTGGACAGAGAAATGGAATTTTGCTTCTTGCTGTACCAGAGACAAGATTGTTCCCTACATAAAAACAGCTGTCTGTAGTACTCTTTCTGTCATCAGCATTTCCAGCCCAATCAGCATCACTATACACTGAAAGTAAGTTGTTTGTATCTTTGGTATACCTTATACCATACTCGGTTGTCCCACTAACATATCTTATTATTCTTTGGCTACCATGATATGAGACTCCTTAGGACTAGACTGATAGCAAGCACATACCCCTACGCTGAAACTGATATCTGGTCTGCTGGCAGTCAGATACAGCAAACTCCCTATCATACTCCTATACAAGGTGACCTCCATTAATATTCCTCCACCATCTTTAGAGAGTTTGTCACTCGTGGATATAGGAGTGCGGACTTGTCTGGCATGCTCCAGTCCGAATCTCTTCACCAGGTTTTTTGTATACTTGCTTTGTGAAATGAATAGACCATCATTGAATTGCTTTATCTGAAGCCCGGGAAACATATTCAACTCTCCGAACATGCTCATCTCGAACTCCTTCTGCATGAGAGCTATGAATTCATGAACTAGTTGTTGTGAGGTGGAACTGAACACTATGTCGTCTACATAGATCTGTGCAACAATCACTGTAGACCTAGTTCTTTGACCAAACAGTGTCTTGTCTGCTCCCCCTTATTCATAACCTTTCTGAAGAAGGTATTTTGTCAATCTCTCGTACCAGGCCCTTGGAGCTTGCTTCAACCCGTAGAGGGCCTTCTTATGAAGCTTGAAGTTGAAACTGCAAGCAACGGTCGGTAGAAGCCTGATAGACTCCAGACGAGCAACAGGAGCAAATGTCTCATCAAAGTCAATGCCTTCAACCTGGGTGTAACCTTGAGCCACTAAACAAGCCTTGTTGCAAGTAACGTTGCCTTTCTCATCAGTCTTACATTTAAATGTCCATTTTGTTCCGATGATGTTTATCCCCTTCGGTCTTTCAACCAGTATCCAGACATCATTACATTGAAACTAATTCAATTCTTCTTGCATAGCAGATACCCAAAACTCATCTATCTGGGCTTCCTTCACATTTTTAGGTTCGACTAAGGAGATGAAACAGACATACCTGGCAAGATCACAGTAGTTGACTCGACTAGTGCCTCTAGTACGTCGACCGTTAAAAATGTCACTGATAACCTGCTCTGGTGGGTGATTTTGTATGACTCTGGCGATCCTTCAGGAGCATGAGCATCACCTATTCCACTCTACGGTTCCTCAACAGATGTTGTATCCTGTTTGCAACATTGGGTCCAACATTGCTTTGTGTTGTGTCGGATGTTGCAACATTCGGTTCAATATGATCTTCATCATCTGTATGCCTTCCCGAGCATCACTCCCTTCAACAATGGCAGCCTCATTTTGATCAAAATCATCTACAACCACATTAATAGACTCCATCATAGTGTTGGTATGCTTGTTGAATACCCTGAACGCACGACTGGTTGTAGAATAACCAAGAAATACTCCTTCATCACTCTTACCGTCAAACTTCCCTCTTGGAGTTCGATCCTGCAACATGTTACATTTTCTTCCAAAGATATGAAAGTATGAAACATCAGGTTTCCTACCTTTCCAGATTTCATAGGGAGTTTTCTTTTTTCTATGTCGAAAATAGACTCTGTTTATGGTGTAGAAGGCAGTGTTGATAGCTTCGGCCCACCACCTAGTACTTACTTCCCTTGCATTATCACACGAGCCATCTCTTGCAGGGTACGATTCTTCCTTTCAACCACTCCATTTTGTTGAGGAGTCTTAGGCGCCGAGAATTCATGAGCAATTCCACGGGTCTCACAGACATCAGTAAATGAGTGGTTTTCAAACTCCTTGCCATGGTCACTTCGGATCCTGACAATTTTGCAGATGCTACTTCCCTTCTCAATTTGAAGACGGGTGCACAATTTCTTAAAGACTTCAAATGTTTCTGACTTCTCTTTAAGAAAGTCTACCCAAGTAAACCTGGAGAAATCATCAACACATACATAGAAATATTTCTTATCTCCCACACTTGTTTCTGATGTTGGCCCGATCAAATCCATATGCAGCAGTTCTAAGACCTTGGATGTGGTAATTGTCTGAAGCGGCTTGTGGCTGGTCTTCTGTTGCTTTCCCAGTTGACAAGGTCCACACACACCCTCTTTCTTTTTGTTAAGAACTTGTATTCCACGAACAACTCCCACTTTAGTTATCTTCATCAGAGTCTTAAAGTTGAGATGCCCTAAATTTGATGCCACTGTTCTGAGACATCTGCAGTGACATTGAGGCATGTGTTAGCTTCTTGGAGAAGGTAGCAGTTGTATGTGGACCTTATTCCTGTAAGAATACACTCTTCATCTGCATTGAAGACTAAGCACTTTTCTTTAGTTAATCGAACCAAAAGACCTTGATCACACAACTGACTTATGCTAATGAGGATAGCCTTTAAATCTTTAACATGCAAAACATCCTTCAGGTTTAGAGAGCCTGCAACATTCAGACTTCCCTTCCCAACAACCTTGCTTCTCTGGCCACACCAAAGGTAACATGACCCTTGTTAGATGCAGTATACTCCGTGAGAATATTTTGGTTGCCGGTCATGTGTCTGGAGCATATGTTCTCGGAAAAAGCACTTAACGAAGTGTAAGCCACCATGCTATACAATTCTGACTTCCTGACCCATTTCTTCGTCATCTATGTGTCTGAATATCTGACATTTCTTTCTTCACGCCAATGTCAAAGTACCACATGTTGTCGGAAAAAGCAATTAACGAAGTGTAAGCCACCATGCTATACAATTCTGACTTCCTGATCCATTTCTTCGTCATCTTTGTGTCTGAATATCTGACATTTCTTTCTTCACGCCAATGTCGTATGCGGCTGAAACAGTTTCTTTCGATATGTCCTATGAGACTACAGTAGCTACACATAGGACGACCAGATTTAGTACCTTTACTCTGCTTCTTTCTTTGTTCATGCATCTTAGGCTGACCCATCTTTTCCAGTTCTTTGATCACGAGAGTTTGTCTTTCCTTAGAAACCTGGTAATCGCCTCCTCTGTTATATCCCACACATATGCGATCTCCTGAGTTTTTTCCCATATTTAAGATGTCATCAAGTTTTATCCTTCCAGAGTTCCACTTGTTTAGAATACTTGCAGCCTTCTCAGCTCTGAGAAGTGTCTTTATGAGGCTGCTCTCAAGATTCTTGAGACTGACTTCGGCCTTCAGTAATCTAGCTTTTCATCTTCCTTCTCACCTTTCAATCTGACATTTTCATCATTCAATGCTTTATTAGTTTCACAAATCTTCATCCATTGTGTAAACATAGTCTGATAAGCTGTACGAATGTCATCTTCACTTACTTCCCCATCACTCTTAACTTCGAAATCAGATTCAAGGCTGGATGTTGTACTGAATATTGCAATATTTTGTCTGACATTGTCAAGATTGTTGCCAGATGTTGTACCTGATGTTGCGACATCTGATTCAACATGACTGTGAGTTTCACTATCAGATTGTCCTGGTAGGACGGCTGCAAAAGCGACATAGTTACTGGTGATGTCCTCATCTCCTGCACTTCCTTCTGATTCATCATCACTCTAAGTGCTGGCTAAAAATTTTCCTTTCTGCTTCTTGGGAGTGTTGGCACATTCGGCTAGTATGTGTTCAAAACCTTCACATTCTCTACATTGTATCCCTTTGCCCTTGCTCTTTGGATCATACTTCTGAGTAGGACGACTGGTAATCTTTCCTGCAGTTGGAAGATTTGGCCGTGGTCCCTTGTTGACAGACCTAAAGTTCTGACTCTTGTTGCTGATCTTTCTCATCATTCTACTTAAATTCTTGGTCAGCAAGGCAATGTCATCATCAAGCTCTGACTCATTATCAGATTTAGGTGCTTCACTTGCTTCTACCTTTAATGCCACGCCTTTGTCCCTTTTGTTTTGCTTCAAATTCATTTCATAGGTCTGAAGGGACCCCATCAGCTCATCCAGTCCCATAGTGGAAGTGTTTCTCATTTCCTCAATGGCAGCAATTTTCGCCGTGAACTTGTCTGGAAGGGATCTCAAGGTTTTCTCAACAAGCTTCTTTTGTGAGTATTTTTTGCCTAATTGGAAGGCATGATTAGTTATGTCTCTCAGCATCCCATTGAATTCAGCCAGTCTCTTCATCATTCATTCGTAAATTTTCAAATTGAGATGCAAGCATTTGGAGTTTGGAAGCTTTTACCGTACTCGTTCCTTCATGCACATTCTGAAGAATTTCCCATGCTTCTTTGGCATACTCACACGTGGAGATCAGCTTAAACTGCTCTTTGTCGACAGCGGTAAAAATGGCATTTACGGCCTTTGAGTTTTCCAAAGCCGCTCTATCTTCTTCTGGACTCCAGTCTCTTGCTGCTTTGAGATGTTCTTTGCCTTCTTTGTCTACTTCGACCGGAGGAGTCCATCCTTCAATGGTGGCAACCCATGCTTTCTCATCAAGCGACTTGATGAATGCACACATCCGAGACTTCCAATATCTGTAATTTGTGCCGGTGAGTAGCGGAGGACGTGTAACGGAAGCGCCTTCTTTCGTATTCATGATTTGCATACTGCGAATACAGGATCACACCCACTTTGACAACACAAAGTAGCACGGATGACTTGCTCTGATACCAATTGAGATTCAGCACGCAAATATTAATCAAATAAACCAAATGATTAAGCACAAACCAAGTAATGACATACAAGACTTGGTAACGCAGTTCGGTGCACACACCTACATCTGCGGGGCCTCGCCCAAAAATCAGATTACTCCACTAAAAATATTAATGAATACAATCACTAATTTTACGTCTCTATTAGGAGGAACAACCTCCCCATCAATACAAACCATAATGGGTGGTCTCTACCAACCCATGGAGTAATCTATGTAAGCTCTCCTTGCATGCAAGATCCTCTTGCAGAACTGAGAAGAATCAACTCCCTCGATCCCCTACATCAGTAGCCGTCAACCTCCTCCTGGAGTTCTTCAATAGACTTTACGCAAAAAGCCGTAACCTACCCGTAATTCTGCATGCCCCTGTTATACTTCGCTCCCCCTTAATCCCCGAGTAGATAGGGAAGGTTGCTTGATCAAATCTGTGCAGATCGGCAGCCTGCAAGGATCGGAGCCATTACAGCCAAATTGGTTCCGCAAAATCTTCAAGAATTAAACAACAAATAGTTGCGGGCGAAAATCTCTCTAACCGATTCTCCAATCATTCCGAGAGATAGCAACTTCAAAATAAATCTTCAACGGATCTTCAATCTCAACAACAAGAACCAGAATCCTATGAAGATCCTGCAATAAGATCAGGAGTACCCAATCTTTGATAAACACTGAATATTGTCATTCATTTCCAGACTTCTGACATCACATGTTGGACCTCATGTTGCAACATGATGTTCAACATATCATCCAACATGCTCAATGGATGACCTCTCTCCTTCAAGATAATTAAGACCAGATATAAATATATCAAGATGCCACTAATGACAACACTGTCACATACGAATGACCTAACACTCGGATTTTTGGTAGAAACTATCGTGATGATAATGTGTTGAGAATCAATCTCTGTGGTGGAGACCATACACTATATTTATATAGAGTAACTATTACAAAGAGAAGTGGTTGGATACCAATGGTCTTGGATACCAAAGGTCCAAAGGCCATTCATAACAGGTCCAAAGGCCATTCATAACAGAAAAAACATTGTTTCTGAGTTCATCATGTAGATATTATGGAAGCCAGTTTAGCTATGACACCATGAAAATATTATATCATGTGTTGTATGTACGTTGGCAACTGTACATCACAACTGAGGTTAGACTGTTGGGTTTTAAATCTTGTCTGTGAAGCTTGGACGCAACCTCTACATCATTAACCCTATCTCAAAGTAGATCGTCTGGCTGCTTGGGGCACATCAAACCCAGATATAATTTAGTTTTACAACTAAAAATTCCCTTTTTCTAAACCTTATCTCCACGAACTAACCAATAATTAATGCGTATACACCACTGACTGATCTTTTCAGCATCGTCGTTGCTGTGGCTCATTGGCTTATCGTCGCAACCCTATAATTGAAGTATAAGGTCAAAGATTAGTGGGTAATAATATGATTTAATTAATTAGCAGTGAGTTTAATAATGGAAATGTGTTAGCTGTGATGAGAGAGAATACCAACTAATGATAGGTGAGATGTTGGTGAGGAGTCGTTTGATTGCATTGTATCACATGAGTGAGGGACAGTGACAGCCTAGAAATCCAAATCCGGCCATGTTCTCATATCCCACACCTACAGGCTACAGTGGAGCAGAGCTAATAATGCCAGGAATAATTACGGCGTCTACCCCCACGCGCCCATGTTCCGAAACCGGGAAATTGGACCGGAAAAAGGTTTTAATATCCATTAAACCCGAGTTTTGCCTCCTTTTCATGAAACCTGGGCTTTAAAAGTTTTGTCAATTACAGATGCTTGTCTACCTAATACTTGTAAAGGGGCGGGCTATATACACCGAAGATGCTTCGGTGTATGCACTGAATTTGTTGGTGAGAAGACTCGTACGAGCCCGTGCATCCAGAAAAGCGCCTGCTCGGAGAGAAATTGAAGTGAATGTGGGCCCTCCATCAAATCCAAGTTTTTTGGTGAAGCGACTGCTCACAACATCTCGTTTCTTTAACCCAAATTAATCTCACCCGCCTCCTCCGTCTAAAAACGCAGCAAACTCACTCCTCCACCCTCGTTCGGAAACCCACGCAGCTGTTCATCACTCTCTCCCTACATCACCGTCTACCCGTTCCATACCGGCGAGCTCCTCCACCGTGAGCCGCGACCAAGCACCCCCTCCACCGAGCGCATGGGCGGAACCGGTGACAGCGTGGGTCCGCCCCTGACCGAGCGACAAGCCGACGCAAGTGAAGCCCTGGAGCCGAGCTTCCTCCATCGACTCAAAGCTCCGACAGTGACCCACACACACACACACACACACACACACACACACACACACACACACACAGAGAGAAATAAGAGAGAAAAAGAAAATAGAGGAGAAAAGAGAGGATGAAGAAAAGAGAGGGGAAGAAGAAGAAAAAAGAGAGATTTTAAAAAAAAGTGATATATTTCGACCTTATTTTAACCCGAGCATGAGAAACATTACTCATACAAGTGCTAAGAAAGTGATATATTTCGGAGATGTGACTGTATATTGCGCAAACTAATGGTGTGATGCATGAACTCACATACATGAATCAAGTGACGAGCCAATAATGAAGCTGTGATGAGCATTGTGACTACACTACATACCTTTGAATGGGTGGACCATTTTAGCACAATATAGCTCGTTTCTTTTGATGCATACATCAAACCATTGTTAGATAATCTAGTTGTTTTATTCCGTTAGCTGTTTGTTTAAATCAAAATAACGCAGTAGGTCACGTTGTTGTGTGCGCCGTGCATAGAGGAGCGCGTGGCGAACTTGTCAAGCCAAGACCGAGTCCGTGGGTCAGATCGCTGCGGGATGTTCGGCACGATCGTTACTTCGTTTCGTTTTTTTGCTTTAATAAATAGAGTAGGAAGAAAACAGAATGTTGCAACCAATAGTAGCACAAATACTTGTGTGCTGAGCTTTTTGTGTCCACTAATCTCGTGAGTTTGAGAGTTGAGGCGATCAAGTGGTATCAGAGCCCGGTTCGAATTCATCGACACCTCGCGATGGAACGGATCCCCACCAATCAAGCGGCAATCAGCCATGGACGTGAGCTTGTGCTACCGCAGGTGATGAAGGAGCCGTTCGGGACAATGTACCCCATCCTGACACGATCGAACTACAGCGACTGGGTCCTCTTGATGAGGGTCATCCTGCAGGCGAGAGGCCTGTGGTGGGCATTCGAGGGCGCAGAGGCTGTCACCGACGATGCTGGCTACCGCAACGACCGCATGGTGATGGAGGCCATCCTTCGCGCCGTGCCGTCGGAGATGATCGCAACTCTGGTGGTAAAGCCCATGACAAAGGATGCGTGGGATACAATCAAGACCCTGCGCATGGGGTCTGAACGTGTGCGCGACGCCAAAGCTCAGATGCTCAGGACCGAGTTCGAGGAGCTGAAGCATAAACCTAGTGAGTCGATCGATGAGTTGTCTTTGCGTATAACCGGCATTGTTAGCAAGCTCTCTGACCTCGGAGACGAGATCAAGGAGAAGTAAGTCATGCAGAAGTTCCTATGCGTTATTCCCAAGAGGTACTCACAGCTGGTCATGTCCGTGGAGAGCCTGCTCGACCTAAACACGCTCTCGATGGAGGACCTGACCGGTCGTTTCAAAGCGGCCGAGGAACGGTTCGAGCTGGAGGCGACAGAGGATGGCAGTGGCAAGCTCCTGCTGTCGGAGGAGGAGTGGCTCGCGCGCATGCGGCGGCGCGAACAGGATGGCTCCTCCAGCCGTGGTGGTAGCGGATTCATCCCAAACAAGTGATGTGGCATGGCACAGGACGCGCGTGGCAAGGAGGTCGCGCACGATGGCGGCGGTAGGGCATTCGATGCCGGCCGCGACGTTAAGAAGGACAAGTGCCGGTACTGTGATAAACTGGGGCACTGGGCGCGTGATTGCAGAAAGAAGAAACGCGACGAGGCCGCCAACCTCGCGCAGGTGGAGGATGAGGTGCCCCCACTCCTCATGGATGAAGTTGCATCGCTCACCGCGGTGCACGCCGAGTCAGAACGCGGCGGCGGCGGCGGCTCTGTTTTTCTCAACGAAGAACGTGCCAAGGTCCTGCTCAGTAAGGAAGATGACGTGAAGGATGTCGTGTGGTACCTAGACACTGGGGCGTCAAATCACATGACGGGCGACCGCGCCGTGTTCACTGAGCTGGACGTAGGCGTGACTGGGTCGGTCCGGTTTGGTGCTGACTCAGTGGTGGAGATCAGGGGGCACGACACTGTGCTTTTCACAGCGCATGGTGGCCGGCACCGCATGTTCACCAACGTCTACTACATACCCAAGCTCCACAGCAACATCATCTCCCTTGGGGAGCTCGATGAGGTGGAATGCGAGGTGCTCATCAGAGGCGGTGTCATGCGCGTGCGAGATCGACAACAACATCTCCTCGTCAAGTTAACGCGGACTAGCAACATGGCCGGCGATGTCGATGACAGAAAGAGCACTACCGGCGTGGTGTTCGTTCTCGGGGGAAGCCCAGTAAGGTGGCAATCACAGAAGCATAAAGTGGTTGCCCTATCGTCTTGCGAGGCGGAGTACATTGCCGTAACTACTGCAGCATGCCAAGGTGTGTGGCTCGCACAGCTGATCAGTGATCTTCTCGGCAAGGAGGCCGGGGGAGCTACTCTACTCGTGGACAACAAATCAACGATTCAACTTTGCAAGAATCTGGTTTTCCATGACCGAAGAAAACATATCACCGGATCAAACATATCGAGACGCGCTACCATTTCATCAGGCAGTGCGTCGAAGGTGACAAGATCACCGTCGACTACGTCCACACCGATGATCAGTTGGCGGATATAATGACAAAAGCACTCGGGCGGGTCAAGTTCCAGAGCCTGCGCACGAAGCTCGACATCATCAACATCCAGAACAACTAGATTAGGGGGAGTTTGTTAGATAATCTCGTTGTTTTATTCCGTTAGTTGTTTGTTTAAATCAAAATAATGCACTAGGCCACGTTGTTGTGTGCGCCGTGCATATAGGAGCACGTGGCGAACTTGTCAAGCCATGACCGAGTCCGTGGGTCAGATCGCTGCGGGATGTTCGGCACGATCGTTACTTCATTTCATTTTTTTTGCTTTAATAAATAGAGCAGGAAGAAAACAGAATGCTGCAACCAATAGCCGCGCAAATACTTGTGTGCTGAGCTTTTTGTGTCCACTAATCTCGTGAGTTTGAGAGTTGAGGCGATCAACGATTCATCTGCAAATATTGTTGTTGGTATGTGTTTTTTACCGATTCATCTGCAAATATTGTGTGTTTCTTTTGATGCCTTCATGGGATTCCCTTCCTGCTCAAGGATAACATTGCGACTCACTCACTCTAGTCTCTCTCTCTCTCCATCTCTCTCTCCCCCCTCCCTCCCTTCTTTGTATTATGTACTGTTCTAACTGCGCTCAACTTCTTCTTCTTCGTTTCTTACGCCTGAATGTTGTTGGATGGCGGGCAGCAGAGCTCGCAGCTCTGGCACGACGGGGAGCCGGTGGAGGCGATGGCGGCAGGACGGAGGAGCTTGGAGTTAACGGATTTGGCAGCTCGGGAGGGAGAGAGCGAGAGTGAGTGAGGAAGAGAGATCTGTGTGTATATAATTTTTACAATTTCTGTTTTTTCCTTCTTCTTCCTCTCTCTTTCCTTTTCCTCTCTTTTCTCCTATGTTTTCTTTTTCTCTCTTCTTTCTGTGTGGGGGAGCCAGGGGGAGGTCACCGTCAGAGCTTTGAGTCGACGGAGGAAGCTCGGCTCTGGGGCTTCACTTGCGGCGGCTTTCTGCTCGGTGGAGGAGGTGCTTCGTCGTGACTTACGGTGGAGGAGCTCGCCGGTATGGAAAGGGTAGATGGTGATGGATGGAAAGAGTGATGAACAGCTGCGTGGGTTTCCGAACGAGGATGAGGGAGGGAGTTTGTTGCGTTTTTAGATGGAGGAGGATGATATTAATTAGGGATAAAGAAATGAGATGTTGTGAGCAGCCAAAAAACTCGAATTTGATGGAGAGCCCACCGTCGCTTCACTTTCTCTCGGAGCATTCGCTTCTCTCGGTTCACGGCCTCGCACTGGTCTCCTCAGCAACAAATTCCGTGCGTACACCGAAGCATCTTCGGTGTATACAGCACGCCTCCTTGTAAAAAACTAATTACGTTCAATTTTCAGTCCACAATGATTATTTTGCAGTTCATTGGACTTGATAAATTATAGTTGATGATGTATCTGCTGAGTATTGGACTTCTCCCTACTTGGTTTTGATGAAAAACATAAATACTTGTGACTGATCCACTACATGCAGTTAATCCATTGCCTAACCTTATCATGGCGATCAAATATTAATGGATGACCACGAAAATCAATCAAATCTCAAAGTTTAAGATTGGGCGATCAAAGATAAAGAATGGAGTTTCAAAGTCTTCAAGAAGACTTAAAGATCATTCAAGATATTAAAGAGAAGCTAAAACATATGTAATCTGTTTATTCTCTTTTCTTTCTTATTAGAATGTAGCTTTGAAGTAGTTTACTGTTGGAGCTCACACACTTCACTATTTCAAGCCTAGGATTTCATTAGATTTCATTTCATATGGCTCTATCTTTGATTTCCCCTTAATGTGCATTTTGGACTTTCAACAGGCGACTGATGAGTACATGCGCATGTCTCCATACAGGCGCCTAAGAACTGTTCTTCAGTCGTCTGTTATGCACACATTGTTTGACTTGATTTTTGGGTTTTCAATTTTTTGTAAGGACCCATGCTATGAGGAAAACACTAGAAGTGGGGGTCAAATAGTGTTTATGAAATTTAAACGATAGTTATACCAATTTAAATTCCTAACCAACAATAAATGCGGAATTATAAATTAACTCAAAATGAAACAAGCTAACACAAAGGATGTTTCAAGGGTTCGGATTACCTAAGTCCAATCCCGACTTGTTCCCGGTAATCTTACGTCCCTTCCACCCGGACACCTCCGGATACTCAAGTTAGAACCCTAACTTGAGGTTTCGTTTAAACACACTTGTAGCAACCCTACAAGTGTAATCGAAACACAATCGATGTCCTTGACTCCCACACCTTGGAATCAAGCAAACCATTCTCACAACCCGAGAGTAAAACTAATTACGAAAGTTATGAAATTCGACATGAAATTGCAACACTTACAATCACATATGCCTTGAAGTAGAACTTGAAGGAGCAAGTGTGTTGTGTGTTGATGTCTCTTCCAAGAAGAAAGAAAGCCATTTCTCTTGTCACCACCAAATGCCTAGAGGATATCACTTTGATTCTAGGTTGGAGAGCAATAGAGAATGAGATTGGAATTCTAGGGCTTTAAGAGAATGAGAGATTAGATATGAATACTTGAATAGCTAAGAGTATGACCAAGGGGACACCAATGGAACAATATAAGCCACTCTTATAGGTTCTCCAAAACCCTCAAATAGAATACCCAGAACCCCCTTTGAAATCCGTGTGGAACCAACCAACGGATAGAATTTACACAGCAGACAGTCGACTGATGAAGAACTCACAGTCGCATGTTGCACTGTGTCAGATGATAGGTGAGAATTCAAATGGTAACTTACCACGTAGGACAGTCGACTGATGAAGGTCGGACAGGCGCATGTAAACCAACAGGCGACTGAGAAACCTTCTACAGGCGACTGAGCGAAACATGAGTAAGTTATGAAAACTCAGGAAGATTTGGGAGGACAGGATAGGTGACTGATGTGGTATCCACAGGCGCATGTGCCATAGGTAGGCGACTGTGAAACCAACATCAGTTGTCTGGCCGAAACTAGCGTAACTTGCCAAACACAAAGTGTTAGGCCAAGGATCGACAGGCGACTGTAGAAGCATTCACAGGCGCATGTGCCATGGGCAGGCGCCTGTGAAAGAAACATCAGTCGTCTGACCGAATGATGAAAAGATAGGGATCTTTGGGAAAGAGAGAGATAGGCGACCGACTAACAAGTCACAGGCACCTGTAACTGGGCAGGCGCATGTACTTTGTACATCATTCACCTTATGAAAGTTATAGCAGATAGCCCAAAAACCAAGTGTCAAAGTATGTGCAAAACAAACGACTGTAGAACAAAACACATGCGACTGTTTGGAGATAGACGATTGTAAAACGTTCAGCAGTCGCCTGTTGAAAGTCCAAAATGCAAATGCTAGAGAATAATGAATTGGAGGCCAAAGAAATGAGTTCTAATGATTTCCTAGGACCGAAGAAAGTATGTGTGTGCTCCAACATAATTCTGCTTCTAAGTTACATACTAGAAGAGAATAAAAGGATTACATCTTATTTTTGCCTCTCTTCTTTCTATTGAATGAGCTTGAAGTCTTCTCGGAGCTTCAATCATCATCTTTGATCATCCAATCCATTTTACATGCTTTGATTGATCCTTGAGTGACATCCATTGCTAGTTGATCTTCATGATATGCTTAGGCAATAGATTAACTGCAAATAGGGGATTAATCACAAGTATGTATATTTGCTCATCATCAAAACCAAGTAATGAGAAGTCCAATACTCAATATTCTTTACTTTCATCAGGCGACTGCTGTACAAAGTACAGGCACTTGTCCAGTTACAGGCGCATGTGACTTGTTAGTCAGTCGCATGTCTCTTCTTGCCCAAACTTCTTAAATTTTGTCAACTTTCGCACTAGCCCATGCAGGTGATGTAAGAAGGAATTACAGGCACATGCCCATGGCACATGCACCTGTATATGCTTCTACAGTCGACTGTTCAACACTTGCCCAGGACTTTGATTTTGGCAAGCTTCGCATTTGTGCAACAGACGACTGATGTTGGTTTCACTGTCGCCTGCCTATGGCACAGGCGCCTGTGGACTCCACATCAGTCACATGTCCTAGTATACCCAGAATTCTTACTCTTTGTCAACTTAAGCACTTAGGGTATCAGTCGCCTGTAGAAGGTTTCTCAGTCGCCTAATGGTTTTCAAGCGCATGTCCCACCTTCATCAGTCGACTGTCTTACGTGGTAAGTTACCGTTTGAATTCTCACCTACCCTCTGACACAGTACATCATTCGACTGTGGTTTCTTCATCACTCGACTGTCTGTACTATAAATTCTATCCGTTGGCTTTTTCCACACGGATTTCAATGGGGTTTTTGGGTATTCTGTTTGAGGGGTTTGGAGAACCTATAAGAGATGCTTCTACTGTTCCATTGGAGCACTTAGTCATTCTCTTATCATCTCAAGAATTCATCTTCAAGCTGCATTCTCTCCAAGCCCTAGAATCTCATTCTATCTTGCTCTCCAACCTAGAATCAAAGTGATATCCTCTAGGCATTTGGTGGTGACAAGAGAAAGCGCTTTCTCTCTTCTTGGAAGAGACATTAACGCACAACACACTTCCTCCTTCAAGTTCTACTTCAAGGCATATGCGATTGTAAGTGCTACAATTTCATAACTTCATCTCTTTCGATATTTTATTCACTCTCGGTTTGTGAGAGTGATTTGCTCGATCCCAAGTTGTGGGATTCAAGAACATCGATTTTTGTTCGATTACACTTATAGGGTTGCTACAAGTGGGTTTAAAGGAAACCTCACGTTAAGGTTCTAACTTGAGTATCCGAAGGTATCCGGGTGGAAGGGACGTATGATTACCGGGAACATGTCGGGTTTGACTTGGGTAATCTGAACCCTTGAAACATCTTATTTTTTGCATTGATTCATTTTTGTTAATTCTTATTTCCGCATCTTTGTTGGATTAGGAATTTAATTAGGCTTAATTTCTTAGTTAAATTTTATAAACACTATTCAACCCCCTTCTAGTGTTTTCCTCATAACCCGGGTCCTTACAATTGATATCAGAGCGTAAGTTTATAGATATGGCATCCAACAACAACAATGTTCCTCCACCTCCTTCGTACAACAATCACGATCGTGATGGTGATTCTACCGTATTCGAAGGACAATCAACTGTTCGCTCTCAGTGTTTCAATAGCACGAATTTCGGCTATTGGAAGTGCTGGATGGAGACGTTCCTAAGGAGTGCTTTTCTTTGGAGAACCCTTCATAAGGATTACATAGAACCCACCGAAGAAGATTTTGACAAATGGACTCCCGCTGAGAAGTACGCCGAGGTGAACAATGCCTAAGTAATGAACACTCTTCCTTGCGCATTAGATCCAGATGAGTTCAACAAGTTATGCACATGTAAGAGTGCATATCAAATTTGGAATCATCTTGTCGTCATCCACGAGGGGACGAACAAGGTAAAATTGTCAAAGTTATATGTAGATATACAAAACTTCGACATGTTTCAAATGCAAGAAGGTGAGAACATTGCAACGATATACGAACGCTTCACCGACATCACCAATGAGCTTGAAGCTCTCAGACAAGTATACACACAACAAGAGAAGGTAAGAAAGATAATCATGTCAATGACCTCAAAGTGGGAAAGAAGGGCTATTGCCATTGAAGCGGTCAATGACATGAAGAACTATACGGTCGTGAATCTCATCGGTACCTTTATGTCATACGAAGTAAGAAGGGAGAACCTATTGAAGATTAGAGCTATGATGAAGCCAATGGAGGCTAAGAAGAAGGCGTTAGCACTCAAAGCTACATCTTCATCCTCCGATAGTGATGAGTCCGAGAACAAAATAGATTTGGAAGAAATGGCGCTAATGGCAAAGAAGTTCCAATGCTTCTTTCGCAAAGTTAAATTCCCTTCCAAATCTAAATTTGATTCCACTAACAATTCATATTCTCTTTATTTTAAGTGTAACAAGCCAGGGCACATCAAGAAAGATTGCCCAATATTAAAGAACAAAGAAAAGTGGAAGGCACCAAAGTACCACAAGTCCGGCAAATTCAAGAAGGATAAGAAGAAAGGACTCGTTGGGACTTTTGATGACTCGAGCGAGGATTCTTCAAGCGAATCCGAAGATGAGAAGGGTGAGAGTGCACACATGTGCTTCATGGCACGTGAGGATACACCCTCCGATGGAATCAATAGTGAGAACAATGAAACCGAGGTAACAATGGATGAACTTCATATTGCTAACGAAGAGTTATTTTCAAAGTATCAATCTCTCATGCTTAGGTTTACTAATTTGAAGAAATTGACTGCTAATAATTCATCCATGCCATCCATCACCAACAATGACACCATTGTTGACACACTTACTCTTGAGAAAGCCAATTTAGTTTCTCAAAATGGCACATTGAGAAATGAGGTGAATTCGCTCAAATCTCAATTAGATCACATTCCTTCTAAAGATAATGATGATCTAATTTCACAAAACCCAAAATTAGGTATTGAGAATGATTCTCTCAAAACTCAAGTGCACGAGCTCACTACACATGTGTCCACCTTGGACACTACCATTTCTTCTTTAAAGGAGAAACATGAGCTCAGGTCCTACCATGTTAAGAGAAATAACAAAGGAAAGGGCAATTGGATGAATTGCTTTCCAACCAATTTGTGACCACACATCGTGTTGGACTTAGTTATGTGAAAGCAAACGCATCCAAATCACGCACCTCATATAGTGGTGTAACTATAGATTTTGTGAGGCCATCATCCGATGGATCCACTAGTAGTGACAAAAAAACTATTGGTAGCAAACCTACCAAGAAAGTCACCACTGCACATGCTCCTTCTTTTGACAAGAAACCCATTAAGGGTGGAAATCAAAAGAAAGGACATGCGTTTATGTACACTAACACTCACCCACGTAGGAACACTTCTACTTCTCATATGAACAAGCATGATAAGTTTTATGCTACACACCCACGGGCACGTTCAAACCCACACACGAGAAAAATCATGCACGTGCTTCTACACACTCCTATGCTCATACACATCATATGTTCATCCATATCCTTCACATCACATGTATGCTCCATATGCTCCATATAATATGCATGCTCCACTTTTTGCATATGATTCCTATATGACGCATGCATATCCTCCTCCACCTTCATATGCTAGACCTCATCATGCACAACGTAGATATCAACCTAATGTGCATGCAACTAGTAATAGGACTTCCAAATCATACACTATTTGGGGTCCCAAGAACACTAGCACAAATGATAGGAATGCATAAGTAAGTTCGTATTTTAGTGATGTGATAAATAGTGGTAACTATGTTGGGAAGCCAAAGTCCACTTGGACTTGGTTTCCAAAGGGCTAATCCCCTTGGACCCAACAAGATTGGGTACCAAGAGCATAGGGTATACTATGAAGATACCCAAGAACAATAAAGAGAGCAATAATAGAAATATTGGCTCTAAAAGGAAAGGATGGATACTCGATAGTGGTTGCTCCAAACACATAACGAGAGATCCCTCCTTGCTCTCTGAAGTGATTCACATCAAAGACGATGCAACGATCACCTTTGGAGGCAATCAAAAGGGAACCATTATCAGAGTAGGCAAAGTCGGTAACCCATCCAAACCTTTAATTGATTATGTCTATTTATTAGAAGGTTTATTTCATAACCTCATCTCTATAAGTCAACTTCGTGACAAATGTTACAATGTTAACTTTGAAGAAGGATTGTGTTATATACTTGTTAATGATTCACATGTTTTATTTTCTGGCATTAGACATAAAAATATTTATTCGTTAAGTATGCATAAATCTTCTGAATATTGCCTAGTTGCTCATTCTAAAGAATAATTATTATAGCATCGCAGATGTGGGCATGTTCATTTTAAACATTTATATGAATTAGTCAAGTATGATTTAGTTACAGGATTTCCTAAACTATCTTTTAATAAGATAAGCTTTTGTGACTAATGTCAACGAGGTAAACTTTGTAAATCTTCATTTAAACTTAAAGATGGTATAACTTCTAAGAGGCTCCTAGAATTATTTCATTTAGATCTATTTGGGCCTACTAGAGTAGCATCTTTAGGAAATACTCATTATGGATTAGTCATTGTAGATGACTTTTCTAGATTTACATGAGTATCATTTTTAACTAATAAAAATGAAGCCTTTGATGAGTTTACCAAATTTGCAATGAAAGTTCAAAATCTCTTAGGAACCACCATTATCACTATTCGTAGTGCTCATGGAGGGGAATTTCAGAATGAACTTTTCTCTAAGTTTTGTGATGACAACAGGATTACTCACAATTTTTCTTTTACTCGCGCACCATCACAAAAAGGTGTTGTTGAGAGAAATAATAAGACTCTTATTGAGTGTGCACGCACCATGATCCATGATAGTCATCTTGGACTTTAATTTTGGGTAGAGGCAGTGCACACTGCATGTTATGTACTCAATAGGATCCTAGTGAGGCCCCAAACGAACAAAACTTGTTTTGAATTATTTTATGATAAAAAGCCTCCAGTTTAGTATTTTCGTGTTTTTGGTTCAAAATGTTTTATAAAGAACACTTTAGGTAATTTAGACAAATTTGAGCCAAGATCCGATAAACGAATTTTTGTTGGATATTCCACACGTAGCAAAACCTACCAGATATACAACAAAACCTCTTCAACGATCGAGGAATCACTACACATTTCATTTCATGAAGATTTTGATGTTCCTCATGGTGTTGTTGATAGTGTAGATGTTATAAGTGATTCCATTAGTAATGTTAAAATTAATGATTCTATTATTGATACTAACAATGCTAATGAAAATGTTAGGAATGTTCCAAGTGATCCAGGTATTCCCAAAGCTTATCTGACTGTTCGCGACCACCCACATGACCAAATAATTGGAGATATTGGTGTGGGTATCCAAACAAGGTCAAGGATTGATGAGTTCTCTCATTGCACCTTTGTCTCTACCATTGCGCCAAAGAACATCCAAGAAGCGTGTGAAGATATCTCATGGATAGTTGTAATGGAAGAGGAGCTCATGCAATTTGAAAGAAATGAAGTTTGAGAGCTCGTCCCTCTTCCAAGTGGTCATCAAGTCATTGTAACCAAATGGATATTTAAGAATAATACGGATGAGAACGAGATCATCATAAGGAACAAAGTTAGTAGCTCAAGGCTACCGGCAAGAGGAAGGTCTTCAAATTCGGTAAATGAAGGATGTGATTTTCATACACCAAACCAAGTACATCGGGGAGCTTATCAAGCGATTCGGGATAGAACCGTCTTCAAGCAAAAGGACTCTCATGAGTATGACCACCCATCTACACAAGGATAAAAACGGAAAAGATGTAAACATTTGTCTATATCAAGGTATGATCGGTAGCTTACTTTATTTAACTGCTAGTCGGTCCGATATCATGTTTTCAGTATGTCTTTGTGCTAGATATCAAGCTAGACCTAAGGAATCACACGTGATTGTAGTTAAACGAATTTTTCGTTACCTCAATCAAACACTAGATTATGGGTTACTTTACCCTAAATCTAGCACATATGAGCTAATCTCATATAGTGATGCTGATTTTGCTGGATACAAATCCGACAGGAAAAATACTAGTGGCACTTGACATTTTCAAGGAAATTCCCTTGTCTCTTGGTTTTCCAAGAAGAAAAACTCCATATCATTGTCCACGACCGAAGCGGAATATATTTACGCGGGTCTTGCATGTGCACAAGTCCTTTGGATGAGACACACAATCAAAGACAACGGTGTCAATTGTGATACTTGTCATATCATGGTTGATAATCAAAGTGCAATAAGTCTTTTCAAATATCCGATACACCATTCTTGTATCAAACACATAGATGTAAGACAACATTTCAGTAATGATCATGTAGCTAAGAAGGACATCATCTTAGAGTACACTGAAAGCCAAAAACAAATCGCCGACATCTTCACTAAACCTCTAAAAGAAGACTCATTTGTGAGGTTGCGTGGAGAATTAGGGATTATGGGTGAATCTGAGATATAGGAGTTCATTTTTATAAATCATATCATGTTTTGAACTCATATGATCATTTCCATATCTTATGCTGAATATGTCATATTTTTACATTTGTTTTCAATGAGATTTATTGGAGATTTTTTGATGATTTGATGATTAAATTAATGTGCTTGATTTGTGTACTATTTTATATGTTTATGATGGTTATTTTATGTTATTGGAGTGATTAGAGTATAGGTCTAAGAGTGAGAAGTCACATACCCTTGATTCTAACTCAATTCTGGATTTCAGAACCAGGACAGTCGACTACCATTTCTTCTACAGTCGACTGCCCAATCTCTAGTTTTTAGCCTTCATAACTCTTATTCATGACAGATGATTAATGGTCATGTTTCAGTCGACTGGTCATCCGACAGGCGACTATATCTTGTTCATCAGGCGCCTGCCAAATTATCACCAATTTTCCCGAGAGATGGCTCAAAATTTCTCCAAAATTTTTCTATTAAGTAGGCACCCAGATGTCATTTCACAGGTGCCTATCCAAATCCAGGCGACTGTATTTTATTCTACAGGCGCATGTCTAATTTCTGAGTCATTTTTTATTACGGCTCGACAGGCGACTGCACGATGTGCATCAGTCGCCTGTCCACCGAGTTTGGCGGTTCATAGCCCACGATCTGAGCCATTATTTTTGATCCAACGGCCTAGATCTCTCCCGACCCCTCACTTATAGATTGTGGCCCCTCTTCTTTTCTCTCTCCTCCGATCGAAATCTCTCTCTTCTTCCTCCTTCAAACGAGAGCTCCATTCCTCCTCTCAGTCGATTGCTCCCTCTGACCGTCGAGTCTCTCTCTCCAGCCCCTCTCGTCTAGTCCTCCTCCTTCTCTGACCTTGATTTGGTATATCCCTCACTCTTTTCCTTTCGATCATGCCCTAATTTTCGTTTTCCGTCAATTTACACTCGGATGCCCTTGTTTCTGTTTTCATGGTCACCAAAACATCCACTTCTTGGTTCAAACCAGTGAAGAAGCCTAGAGACCCTTCTCTTGTAGCTTCCTCGTCCAAACCCCTCTCCCAGAGTGCTCTGTCTTCTCCATCTGATTTTTTGGGGATATTCGTGTCTGATACTCTTCCCTCTGAGTTCTTTGGGTTATCATGGTCTGAGTCTGATCATTTACCTTCAGCTCTTGCTGAATCTTCAATCCCAGTTCCTCAGGCTCCTCCTCCTGATCCACTCCTTATTCAGCTGAATGAGAGAGTAAACACTTCTGGATCTGAAAGTCTCTGGCCTAGCTCAGAAGGTCTCTATTTTACTTGAGCTTTTCCATAAATCGTTTATGAATCATGGCTTTCTTGTTCTTGCCTCCCTCCAAGCTGTGTTTCCTCCTTATGAGGATATCCCACATGCTGTTGTTTTTGGTGACATTCTGGCTCCTTCAGCTGACGTCACCCAGCCTCCTTCTGCTCACATCTCTCCAGTGTCTGTTGCTGCTGCTGTTGGTCAGCCTTCTGAGCCTACTCATGTGGACATCTCTGCTGCTGGCATTGCATCGTCATCAAAGAGGAAAGCTCATGTGTACCCCCGTCGTCGTTCTGCTCGTTTGATGGCCTCCTGGCAGCTCGACCTTCTCCTCAGGACTCCACCGTAATCGAGATCGACTAATGTTGCTCTGAGACACTCACCCTAGGACCTAGTATTTTCTTTTGCTAGGGTTTGAGAGTCTTAATTTGTTTAGACATTTGGTTTGTGTATGGATGATTGTTTCTGTTTGTTTGTGAGCGATGGTGCTTGTGGCACATTGGATGGTTATGTATTTTGCGTACACTTTTGTATGTGGAGTTGGATATTTTTTTGTAAACTCTATGTATCTCCCCCCCCCCCACACACACACACACACACATACACACATATATGATCTGTTTGTCTCATTGTACTCTCATGTGAATGTTGTGCAATATTTGTCTCTTCTTGTGCTATTAATTGTATTAATTGAATGTTGAGATGAATTGCATAATTCATGTTGCTATTGGACTTCCATTCCTTTAGTCAACTAAATTTTTTAGTTTTGATGAGTTTTGATACATATTTGTGTGATAGACCTTCGTGCTTTCTCGATTTTCATTTGGTATCACATTAAATGCATATCTCATTCTTAATGCTCCCGTGATTATTCTTTAGTTTAGTTAGCACTATTGTTGTTGTTTCTCTACTCCCACCTTTTTGGATAATGACATAGGGGGAGAGAAATAAACAAATCATAATTATGTGCTAATTAGAAGCTAAACGTGAATCTAAGATTGAAGTTGCCTTAGATTCAGGGGAGTAAGATATAATGAATTTGGATTCAAAAATCCTAAATTCCAATACTTGAATTCATTTCATTTATGTATATCATAATATTGCTTTAATTTGATCATTAGATGTCCATATATTACTTGTCTAACTTGATTGGCATATGCGTAGGGGAGTAAGTATTTTTACGCACAATTATTTATATTTTTGTTTATGTTTGTTTGTCAACACCATAAAGGGGTAGAATGTTGAGTATTGAACTTCTCACTACTTGGTTTTAATGATGAGCAAACATAAATACTTGTAATTAATCCCCTACATGCAGTAAATCTATTGCCTAAGCTTATCATGACGATCAAATAGCAATGGATGACCATGAAAATCAATCAAAGCTCAAAGTTGAAGATTGGGTGATCAAAAATAAAGAATGGAGTTTCAAAGTCTTCAAGAAGACTTCAAGATCATTCAAGAGATACAAGAGAAGCTAAAACATATGTAAACTTTTTTTTCTCTTTTCTTTCTCATTAGAATGTAGCTTTGAAGTAGTTTACTGTTGGAGCTCACACACTTCACTATTTCAAGCCTAGGATTTCATTAGATTTTATTAGATTTCATTCATAGGGCTCTATCTTTGTTTTCCCCCTAATGTGCATTTTGGACTTTCAACAAGCGACTGATGAACATTATACAGACGACTGTCTTCATGCAAGCGCCTGAGAACTGTAGTTCAGTCGTCTGTTATGCACACGCTGTTTGACTTGATTTTTGGGTTTTCTGTTCTTTACTTTCATCAAGCGACTGATGTACAAAGTACAGGCACGTGTCTAGTTACAGGTGCCTGTGACTTGTTAGTCAGTCACATGTCTCTTCTTGCCCAAACTCTTTAAGTTTTGTCAACTTTTGCACTAGCCCATACAGGCGATGTAAGAAGGAATTACCGGCGTCTGCCCATGGCACAGGCGCTTGTATATGCTTCTACAGTCAGTCGCATGTCCAGCACTTGCCCAGAACATTGATTTTGGCAAGTTTCACATTTGTGCAACAGTCGACTGATGTTGGTTTTTCAGTCGCCTGCCCATAGCACATGCGCCTGTGGATTCCACATCAGTCGCATGTCCTAGTATACCAAGAATTCTTACTCTCTGTCAACCTACGCACTCAGGGTATCAATCGCCTGTAGAAGGTTTGTCAGTCGCCTGATGGTTTTCAGGAGCCTATCCAACCTTCATCACTCGACTGTCCTACGTGGTAAGTTACCGTTTGAATTCTCACTTACCCTCTAACACAGTGCAGCAGTCGACTGTGGTTTCTTCACCAGTCGACTGTCTGTACCGTAAATTCTATCCGTTGGCTTTTTCCACACGGATTTCAAAGGGGCTTTTGGGTATTCTGTTTGAGGGGGTTAGAAAACCTATAAGAGATGCTTC
The DNA here is from genome assembly GCA_030789695.1 of Scilla litardierei. Lineage (NCBI taxonomy): Eukaryota > Viridiplantae > Streptophyta > Magnoliopsida > Asparagales > Asparagaceae > Scilla > Scilla litardierei. Next base: position 63,856,686 of record CM061133.1, on the reverse strand, counting down.
TACAGTTCCATTGGAGCCTCTTAGTCATTCTCTTAGCATCTCAAGAATTCATCTTCAAGCTCTCATTCTCTCCATGCCCTAGAATCTCATTCTCTCTTGCTCTCCAAGATAGAATCAAAGTGATATCCTCTAGGCATTTGGTGGTGACAAGAGAAAGAGCTTTCTCTCTTCTTGGAAGAGACATCAACACACAACACACTTGCTCCTTCAAGTTCTACTTCAAGACATATGTGATTGTAAGTGTTCCAATTTCATAATTTCATATCTTTCGATATTTTATTCACCCTCGATTTGTGAGAGTGGTTTGCTTGATCCCAAGTTGTGGGGTGCAAGGACATCGATTGTTGTTCGATTACACTTGTAGGATTTCTACAAGTGGGTTTAAAGGAAACCTCAAGTTATGGTTCTAACTTGAGTATCCGGAGGTATTCGGGTGGAAGGGACGTAGGATTACCAGGAACAAGTCGTGTTTGACTTAGGTAATCCGAACCCTTGAAACATCTTATTGTTTGCATTGATTTATCGTTGTTAATTCTTATTTCCACATCTTTGTTGGATTAGGAATTTAATTAGGCGTAATTTCTTAGTTAAATTTATCAAACGCTATTCAACCCCCTTCTACTGTTTTCCTCATTTCCAGGGGCCTCCCATGAATAGGAAGGCATCATGCCCTGTAACTGTGTGCCCAGGAGCTAATATAGGCCCAACAAAGTCGGAACCTTTCTCTCAATTTAACATAATTTATATTATCTCTCTCATGTTTTGACTTGAGCATCCGATAGGTTCAACTTAGTAACGCTCTTGGTTATTGTTATGTGTACAGATCAGCGTGATGAGCCAATGCAGATGCAAAGAAGCCATCCAGATGTACTTATGCATGTGACATATGGAATTAAGTTGTTTGGATCAGATACAGACATTAAATGTGGAAAGGAGTTGTTTGGATCCAGTTGCGCACCACGACCACTTGTGTGAACGTGAACATCACCACATATAATACGTGAAACATCCAAGGAAGGCCCTACGCAATTAATAAGAAGCATGTTGACCACATCCCAATGAGGCAAGAGAATGGTGTCGAACAGTGTCTCCACCTCCACATCCACCCCCACCCCCACCCACAGGGTACATGACGTTAGAGGTGTTCAACGTACTACACGGATATCTGCAAGAATAATTCACTGTGTTGCGTGTGTAATTAGCCCAAGTGCTACATCAACAAGCCCACAACAGTACTCAACAACAGCACGGTCAAGATGGTCCCAAGCAGGAGGCATACTCACATTATGGTCCTCCTAACAACCATCACAATTTCCCACACATCAACATCAGGCTCATAGCCATTCATATACTAACCTAGATGGAGAAAGTATTCCAAGTCTACACCCAAATACTACCAGCAACAAATACTACCAGCAAGATGACTGGACCTTCGGCACCCCATACAAGTATAGAGCTCTACGATATAGAGCTGAAGGTACTCTATGAAAGACTCAATTAGGCGGAGAAGAGGAAGAAGAAGTGGACAGGAGATCTCAACATCCATCTACACAACCCACCCTTTACGAAAGATATACTGGAAACCCCTACCCAAAGACTTTTACCTCCCAAAGCTTGGGGAGTATGATGACATGGGAGAACTTATGTAGCATGTTCATCAATACAAAGATTACATGCAGCTCCATAGGCTCAACGATCGATGTGATACAATACCTTGCATTCTCAAGCACATTGATGAAGGCAGCACATAAATTATTCTGGACCCTCAAACCTAGTAGCATCTCCAGCTTCCATGAGCTCATTGAACTCTTTCCCTAACAGTTCATCATAGCAAGGAAGAGAAAGTGCTCAACTTTTCACATGGTCAGCATATAACAGGATGGCCCAACGCCATTATGTATGTACATAAAATGTTTTAGTGAGGCCATACTCAACATGAAGGAAGTGAGTCTAGATAATGCCACATCAGCCTTGATGAATGGAACCATCAATTTAGATATCAAGAACCACTTGGTAACTAACCCGCTCGAGTGCTTGGATGATTTGATGATCATTTCCGATGTCTTCATGAATGCTGAAGAGCTTGAAGTCTCATGTGAGACCCCAAAGAAAGGGCAAGAAGAAAGAGGATCGTAGCCACAACAATCGCAAAAAAGGGTAGCGTTGAGGATAAAAGCAATTGATGGACTCCTTCACTACAAGAAAATAGGGCTTTGTTGACTAAATCATTACTAATGGCAGAGAATGCTATCAGTAAAGGTCAAATTTTGCATGTTTTTACTGACGGTACAAGTAACCTGTCAGCGATAATGAACAATCGTTGATGGTAGTAGGTACTGTTTGTAAAAGCCAACAATCACCAACGGAGCTGTCAGAAAAATCAGGCAACCACTGACGGTCCATCAGTGAAATTTTGGCAATACGGTAGATTCACTAACGAATAACCGCTCAATCAGTGATTCCTTGTCTTTACCGACGGTGAAACCGTCAAGGAAATTTTACATATTCTGCTAATTTTATTAATATTTTGAAATAACTTTTACTGACAGTATTAGTAAATGTTAGTATATTTTCGTGAAGTTTCACTTACGGGCCATCCGTAAAGCTTACGTAGTTCGTGCCATTTTCCCATTAGGCACATAACCTTCACTGACAAAAAATTTCATGTCGGTGATTATAGGTTTCAATGACGGCTCGTCAGTGAATCATGCAAATTGTCTTCGGTACTGGAGGCCACTATGCCTCCTTTCACTGACGGGCAGTCAGTAGTTAAAGGCTTCCATGACGGCCCGTCAGTGAACCATGCAAATTGTCCCGTGGTAATCGAGACCACTACGCATCCTTTCACTGACGGGTCGTCAAAGACATTTGACATATCTGATGGGTCGTCAATGAAAACTCATAGATTTTTGTGCAACAACAGCATAGGAATCGAGGTGATGCCCATAGAAACTGATGGAACTGTCAATAATACCAATAACACCCTAGATTACTCTTTCATTCATACGCTTTCTCAATTCACACCCGTTCGTCTTTCCTCTCGTCTTCAACTATAGTCGATCGGCTTCCACTTTGTGCAATCATTGCTCGTTTGTCTTCCCCTTCGCATTAGTTCGTCTTCCTTCTACTCTCGTCTTCAACAACTGTCGATCGTCTTTCCCTTCATGCGATCATTGCTCGTTCGACTTCCACTTGTCTTCGTTTGGCTTCTGATCGGCTTGTTTCCCATGAAATAAGAATGTTGTTGATGTTTACGATCTTAAACGCCTCTGATCAAATAGATATGCATTGTTTGTCTCAAGTATAGATTTCTTAGTTTGGCAAGAAGGGTGTTATAGCAACATTGTTAGCGGAATTTACTCAAGAAATTATGTATATTTGCGATTGAAGTTTTGATTTTTTGGTAACGACCAAATTCTCGATTTCAGTATTGTTGATGATATGAAAGATAGAAGTTGTGTTTTGTGTGTGGTATTCATGTGTTGTAATGGCCCATAGTGCTAGCTACAGTAGGATATATCTTTTTGTGTGATATATAGTGTATATGTGCATGTATACACGTGTTAGTATGTGTAGTATATATGTACTATGCATAACGTTCTACTATTTGGTGGTGTAATTAGATTGAGATACTGTAAATATAATATGGAGTACTCTTAGTTGACTATAATTCATATTGATTGGTGAGTTGAATATGGTAGTGCATATGGTATTGATTGTAATGCATAAAGTATAGTAGTAAGTAATAGTATGTTTGTGTAGTAGTGTGTTTAGTACGTACTTTATGTTGTTGTATTGGTTGTATTATAATATGTGTATTTGTAGTAAGGATGTCCCCTTAATTATGTGTGGATGGCATGTATGTAATATTTATTAGAGAGGGATGTGTGTAGTGTAAGAGGTGTAATGCCCTGCTAAGCTACTGCACAAGTACTAAAGGGGAGTGAATAGTACTTTAAAATAATTAAGAGGCTAATTCCTAATTACCTTGCAAACTCTACCAATAAATGCGGAAATGCGGAATAGTAAATAATCGACAACAAATAAACAATCCCAAACAAACGATATTACTGGGTTCGGATCCACCCAAGTCTCCCCGACTTGTTCCCGGTGATCCTACGTCCCAAACACCTGGATCCCCTCCGGATACTCGAGTTAGAAACCCTAACTCAAGATTTCCACTATGAAATACTTGTGAAAAACCTTCACAAGTCAAATCATACACAAAAGCACTTGTGACTCCCACAACCCGGGATCACAAACACACTCTCACAACCGAGAGTGAAACTTACAATATCAAAGTAAATGAAATAAAGATTCTTACCGACAAAATCCTATGCCTTGAGTAAAACTTACGATTTAGGGCAAAACGGATTTTCGGGAAGATGAGGAGGCACCAAACCCTAGCTCCAAGATGTAGATCAGCGATGGAGAGCTATGAGGTTGATGGTGACCTAGGATCAAGCACTTGGCTTGGAAGGCTCACAATCAATGAATCTCTCTTTTGAAATAAGAATGAGAAGAGATTCAAGATTGGAAATGAATGAGCTTTGAATGAGTTGGAATGATTTCTCTTTGATCTCTAAACTTCTCTTAATATCAGCCTTGAGTGCAATGAATGCAGCTCAACAAGTATATATAGGTTAGAGGAGAGAGAGAGAGAGAAAAACGTTTCAATTAATGCTCCAACGGCTCTATTCTGAACCAAACTAGTCGGTCAAAGAACAACCACTGACCGACTAGTTCATCAACTAGTCGGTCGGTCAATCAACATGAACCGACTAAGTTGTGAATAGAGAATAGGTCGAAGTTCAGACAAACAGAACTAGTCGGTCAAAGAACACTTGCCAACCGACTAGTTTCACAACTAGTCGGTCGGTGAGTCAACTTAGACCGACTAAGAGATAAAACAAATAGTCTGAGTACAAATTGAATTAGTCGGTCCAAGAACAAAAGTTGACCGACTAGTTCATCAACTAGTCGGTCGCCAAATGAACATAGACCGACTAACGATAAACAGTAAGTTGGCATGTACAGTAGAAGCTCAACTAGTCGGTCAAAGAAGCATCACTGACCGACTAGTTCACAAACTAGTCGGTCGGTGAGTCAACGTAGACCGACTAACTGTAAACAGTAAAGAGCTATGAATTGACTGACACAAACTAGTCGGTCCAAGAAGCTTGGCCGACCGACTAGATCACCATCTAGTCTGTTGGTTCTTCTTCTTGAACCAGCTAACATGCACAAGAAGTCGCGAATCGAAGCGCGAAGCTTCGGGAAAGTTTGTATGGACTTCTTACAAGATCCTAGCTCTAAGATAGGAGCGTTATGAAGATTTAAACCGTAAGACCTACTCAAGGCTTAACATTCTACGAAAGAAGCTTAAAAGACTATAAATAAAACTTGACGATACCGTCTTCAAAAGCTTCAATCGAATCTTCATGCCTTCTAAAATGGTCCATAAGCTTCAACGAAGCTTTAGGCATACGATCACGTGCTTTGAGAAGTCTTGAGACGTCGCTTGGGATGTTCATATGAATTTGGCGACGATCTTCATAACTGCGCTCACAAATTGTTAGTTCACGATATATTTATGTTTGTTCATCATCCAAAACCAAATCCGGGGAGTCCAATATCCAACATTCTCCCCCTTTTTGGTGATGACAAACCAACATAAATAATAATCAAAAATACTGATTCAAATGTAATTTACTTACTCCCCCTGCATTAATGACTCGTTAATTCCAAAATGAATAATAATAATACGCATCAAGCAGACGAGTAAAGTATATAAAATGAGAATCAACTATTGAAATTTAGGATTTGAAATCCAATTTTTATATCTTAACTCCCCCTGAATCTAATATATCAAATTAGATTCTTGGAAAAATACTTAAATTATCATTTAGCACATGTCATTATTATATCTCTCCCCCTTTGGCATTAGCAAAAAGAGTGGGAGGAGATCAACGACAACAACAATGGCTTCAAATGTAAGCATGGGAGTCGTAGAATACGACCATGGTTCAAATGACACCAAAGAAAAATACGAATTAAATCAAAGCGTGTCAATGAGACCAAAGTCAATCGATAAATAACATCATCAAAACTCAAATTAATTTTACGGATTGAGTTATGGAATATACTCTCCAATATCAACATTCTTGGTTAATCTAGTGCATGGAAAACAATTCTATGTTTCCATAGAAGAAATTTCTATTTAACCAAGTTATTATCGTCGAGCGACGATATCAAACATCAGAGACATATAAAATATTAAATGTGCACAACATAATGAAATGTCAACATCGATGTATATATATATTAATGAAGCATGAGTACAACAAAATGATACATCGCCGACTTACAAAACATCGATCGAACGATCGGGGCACAAAATACAACATCATATCTCACAAATATCAGAGTGTCACAAAATATACATCACCATCAAAATACACCAAAATATATGAAGATACATCAAAATACATCAAAATGTCAAAATCATCCAGAACCACACTCTATCCTACCCAACACTCTCTCACACCTAGATAAATCATCCAATGTGCATCGGGAGAGGCCTCAAAGAAGCTCAAGAGGTAGGTGGAGGATCTGCAGCAGCAACAGGCTCTGCAGGAGTGGAGGTGGTCATCGGATCAGCTGTAGTGTCTACAGGAGCGACCGTAGAAGTCTATGGCACGTCAGGAGAGACAAACTCTGGAGCAGCAACAGTAGTGGCCTCGGGAGCACCAGTCGGAGTATCCACCGCAGGAACGGTGGCAACAGGTGTGCTCTCGGGGTCACCAGCAGAAGAAGCAGCTGCACCAGAAGCACCAGCAGCAACTGGAGTACCCTCAGGGGCACGAGCAGCAGCAGCAGCAGCACGAGCAAGCTCGAGAATCTCCTCATCATCCAGCTCCTCGTCCTCGTCAGAAACTGACGGAGGAATCTCAATACCAAGGTGAGAAGCGATACGAGAAAGAATCTCCTCAGTGCGAGCATACCGCGACTCCACACGTTTGATCGAACGTGCGAGGTCGGCAAGAGTAAGGGAGGGAGCAGCTGAGGCAGCGGCAGCGGCTGAATCAGCAGGGATCGTCCTCTGAACGTGACGAAGTGCCACAAGAGACTTCTTGACGGCAGTCGCGTTCAGGGGGGACCGAGAGGGCGCTCATCGTCACGAGGCAAGGTGACACGGAAGTGACGGAATACAAGAGTCAAGAGGCATGGGAATGGGATATGAGCCGACTTCGTGGACTTGCGGATACACTCGAAAGCATCCATCTTACCGAGTATAATCCGAGCCCAGTTAATCGAGCTCCCCATAAAGATGGCATAGATCAACTTCAAGAAAGGCTGGGACGGCAAAGAGGAGGAGCCGTACTTAGGAAGTAAGCACGACTTCAGAATTAGGTTTAGGACCCAGGCGTTAGGCTTGAAGGACTTGGAGGGAACGCCAATCATGGCAGGAGGAATCTGGTGGAAAATCTCAGAAAGTACGACCTGATCAAGTGAAGAGATGTCATCAACAGAAATATCTGAGGGAAGGAGGCCAGACGAGGAGATACCCAAAATCTCTCCTAAGATTTCTGCTGTGAGGACTCTCGGAGTCCCCAAGACAGTTGTCTCAATCGAGTGGGTCTCGTCGTACTGACCCCGGACACGGTTGGCATAGAATAGTTTCACTAGGCGAGGGTAGGGGTGAGAGTTCGCCTTCGGGTCATATCGAAGGTAATCGAGAAGACCGGAAGACGAAAGAAGATCTGCTAGGCCTAGGAAGTCACTAAACTGGACGAAATGCTCCAGAAGCAGTGGGCAGTGTTCGATACGGTTGTAAGCCGCGAGACACATAGGGTCATCGCGACACAACGAGATATCGACACCGCCAACCGGCATCGGACCCTTTCCCTTAGGCTGACGAGTGGAAGTACGCGGTCGGGAGCTAGACTCAGGTTGCCTAGGAGGGAGTGTAGGATCCCTATGGCCAGGCTCAGTCTCGGGTATGTATTCCGTGTCGAAATCAGGAGGTGAGGGGGCACGGAATGACATAGGCTTGGTCTTGGCCTGAGATTGGGATCGGGGCTTCGCTGTCGCCGTCCTCTTACGCTTAAGAGGAGGCGAAGACGAAGAGGGTTGGGTGGTCTTCGATCGGCGTTTGGGAGGGGTTCGCGTAGGTTGATCGGGATCCGTAGGGGATGGCTCTACGGTCATAGGCGAAGGGCTCGTATGACGGATCAGGATTCGTGTTCTTGTCATAATCGAAGCAAGACACGACGCACAAGAGATCGAATCGAAGAAACCCTAAGTAGAAACCCTAGCCGAAATAGATACAAACCCTAAGCAAGAGATTCTAACCCTAAAAGCTAGAAAAACTAACCCTAGAAGCTAGGAGAGGGAGTACCTAGGTCGGAGGGAGGAGGGGGAAGATCGGCGGCCGGAGATAGGGCGGAGAGATGGCCGGAATCGACGGATGGGAGAGGAAGACCAAGGGGGGTGCTCGGGGGTTTTTGGCTGGAGGAGAGAATTTTGATCGACTTGAATGAAAAGAAGTCGATTAGATTTCATTTAAGTCGGTCGGAAGTCGAAAAGACGCAACTGTCCCCATCACAACTAGTCGGTCACAGTTCAAGCACTGACCGACTAGATCATGATCTAGTCGGTCGGTCAATGAGCTTGAACCGACTAGTTGTAAACAGTAACAAAAGCCAAATTTCCTGACAAGAATTAGTCGGTCTAAGCTCATTAACTGACCGACTAGAACTGAATCTAGTCAGTCGTCCAATGAACTTGGACCGACTAAGAGAGTCCAAAAAATGAAAATTTTGAAATTTTGATTTCTCTCCTAATTGCACTTGGATGAAACATCGAAATACTCTCATTAATCATTATACTACCCCATTAAACATCGAAAAACTGAAATTTGACGTTTACGAACAAATCGAGCGAAAATTCCGAAAATTCAACGAAAAATCCAGAAAATTCCAATAAATCTAGCATGTGCAAATATAATGAAATTGAATAGCATGCAAGATTATTGAATAAAAATGAATCCTAAATCTCGGATTCACCCATAATCCCCAATTCTCGACGCAACCGCACAAAGGAGTCTTCCTTTAGGGGTTTCGTGAAAATATCGACAATTTGCTTCTGGGTTTCAACGTACACTAATATGATGTCCTTTTTAGCAACATGATCATCAAGAAATGGTGTCGGACATCTATGTGTTTCGAACGGGAATGGTGTACCGGGTTCTTGGAGAGACATATTGCACTTTGGTTGTCTACCATGATAGGGCAAGTATCACAGTTTATACCAAAGTCTTTAAGTGTGTGTCTCATCCAAAGAACTTGAGCACACGCGGCACCGGCGGCAATGTATTCCGCCTCGGTGGTTGAAAGTGATACGGAATTCTGCTTCTTGGAAAACCAAGAGACAAGAGAATTTCCTATAAAATGGCAAGTGCCACTAGAACTTTTCCTGTCGGATTTGCATCCCGCATAATCTGCATCACTATATGAGATTAACTCATACGTGCTAGATTTTGGATAAAGTAATCCAAAATCAAGTGTGTAACTTAAATAACGGAAAATACGTTTTACCGCTACTAAGTGAGATTCCTTATATTGAGACTGATAACGAGCACATACACATACTGCAAACATAATATCGGGCCTACTTGCGGTAAGATATAGTAAACTACCTATCATACCTCGATATAGACGAATGTCTACATCTTTACCGCTCGTATCCTTATCTAGATGCGTAGTCGTGCTCATTGGAGTCTTTTTCCCGGAGGCATTCTACATTCCAAATCGCTTTAGCAACTCCACCGTGTACTTCGTTTGGTGGATGAAGATTGCATCGTCCATTTGGCGAATTTGGAGACCTAAGAAATACTTGAGCTCACCCATGTGGCTCATCTCAAATTGATCCTTCATCACATTAGAAAACTCTTCGCAAAGAGCAAAGTTAGTAGCACCGAAAATGATATCATCAACATAAATTTGAACTAAAATTATATCATTATTCGAATACTTAACAAATAATGTGGAATCAACTTCTCCCATTTTAAAACCCAAATCCAAAAGAAAATTCTTTAAACGGTCATACCAAGCTCGAGGAGCTTGTCTCAAACCGTAAAGTGCTTTCTTAAGTTTGAAAACATGATTTGGAAATTTTTCATTTATAAAACCTGGAGGTTGAGAAACGTAAACTTCCTCAACAACATCTCCGTTTAAAAACGCACTTTTAACATCCATTTGAAATAATTTAAAATCCTTATGGCATGCAAAAGATAACAATAATCTAATTGATTCTAATCTAGCTACCGGAGCGAAGGATTCTTTGAAATCGATACCTTCCTCTTGACGGTAGCCTTGAGCAACTAACCGAGCTTTGTTCCGGACGACGACTTGGTTTTCGTCGGTCTTGTTCTTGAAGATCCACTTTGTCCCTATGACGGTGTGGTTCTTCGATGGCAATGGAACAAGCTCCCAAACCTCATTCCTCTCGAATTGAATGAGTTCCTCTTCCATGGCTAAGATCCAAGCGCTATCTTTGCATGCTTCATTAACATTCTTTGGCTCTATCGAGGAGGCAAAGGCACAATGAGCGAAGTAGTTCACTTGCGATCTCGTCTTGACACTATCATGGATATTGCCAATGACTTGCTCATGAGGATGGTCACGAACGGTATGAAGCCATTTGGGAATACCTTGATCACTAGGAACATTCTCAACAACTTCATTAATTGGGTTAGTCTCAATAGAATCAATATAATTATTAGAATTAGAATTACCAATTGAATCACATAAGACATCCATAGAGTCATCATCATTAGTAATTCTAGTTGGAACAAATCCTTCATTAAATGAAACATGAAGCGATTCCTCGATCGTTAAGGTTCGTTTGTTGTATATCCGGTAGGCTTTGCTACGTGAGGAATAACCAACAAAAATCCCCTCATCGGATATTGGATCAAATTTGTCCAAACTACCATACGTGTTCTTAATAAAACATTTTGAACCAAAAACACGAAAATGCTTAACTTGAGGCAATCTACCAAACAACAATTCATAACAAGTTTGTTTAGTGACGGGCCTCAAAAGTATTCTATTAAACACATAGCAAGCGGTGTATACCGCTTCCGCCCAAAATTGATGGCCAAGTTGGCTATCATCAAGCATAGTGCGAGCACACTCCACTAGCGTCCTATTCTTTCTCTCAACAACACCATTTTGAGGAGGTGCGCGAGGGAATGAAAAAGTGTGTGTAATACCAACTTCATCACAAAATGTCTCAAAAGACTCATTCTCAAATTCCCCTCCATGATCACTACGAATAGTGACAATGATGGTTCCAATGAGATTTTGTACTTTCTTAACAAAAATTGTGAAGTTTTCAAAAGCTTCATTTTTATTACATAATGAAAATACCCAAGTAAACCTAAAAAAGTCATCAACGATGACAAGTCCATATCTAGCATTACCTAATGAAGCAACTCTAGTTGGCCCAAATAAATCTAGATGTAATAGCTCTAGAGGCCGCTTAGAAGAAATGCTTTTCTTAGGTTTAAATGAAGATTTTGGAAGCTTGCCTCGTTGACACGAGTCACAAAAGCTTTTCTTTTGAAAGACAAGCTTAGGGAAGCCTCTAATAGAATTTAACTTGGAAAGCTTAAATAGTGTTCCAAAGTTCACATGGCCAAAACGTCGATGCCATAAGTGTTGTTCACTTGTGTTGGCAATGAGACATTGTTCATGTGATCTTGGAAGATCTAGGATGTATATATCCTTATGGCGTGTGCCGGAAAACAATAATTCATTATTATCTTTTCTTAAAATATGGCACATTCCTTTCGCAAAGCTAACTTTGTAACCTTTGTCACAAAGTTAGCTTATTGAAATGAGATTGTGGTTTAATCTTTTAACAAGGTAAACATCACATATTAGGGGTTTAGAAGGATTACCCACTTTACCAACACCTATGATGGTTCCGCTCTCGTTGCCTCCAAAGACTACCCGGTTCCCATTTGCGATGGGCACCACTCCGGAGAGCAATTGAGCGTCACTCGTCATGTGTTTTGAACACCCGCTATCGAGTATCCAATTCCCCTTGGAGCTAAATTTAACGTTGTTGCTCTGTTTCTTTCTCTTGAGTACCTATAGATATGAAATATCGTATCATGGTACCCAAGGTCATTGGGTCCAAAAGATTAGACCTTTGGAAGCCAAGTCCAATTGGACTTAGACTTCCCCACATAATTATCAATATGCACAACATTCGAAAAATAAGCATTCATGTAAACTTGTTTTTCATCCATGCTTGTGTCCTTTGGGCTCCAAATTATGAATATTTTGGGAGCCCTCATCCTATTGGGTGCATGCATGCGTTGTTGATTTCTACGTGATGCATGTCGTGGATAGGCATAAGGAACATGATGAAATGGTGCATGTGCATAATTATTCATACGATGATGTGGGTGAACATATGCATGTGGGAGAACACGTGCGTGAGGGTGTCTCACATTGTGTGCACGTGCCCGTGAACGTGTAGCATAGAAATCATCATATGTGTGAGCCGGTGGAGTAGGACGTGTGTTCCTACGTGGCATAGTATTGGTGTACATGTAGGCATGACCCTTCTTTGGAGGTCCACCCAAAGTGGGTTTCTTTTCAAACGAGGGTGTGTACGAGGAAGAAGCACCATTGGTAGTTGAACTACCAATAGAGTGTTTGCTACCACTCGTCGAAGCATCGGAAGTTGGCCTAACAAAGGTAGTGGCCGACTTGGATGAATTTCCCAACTTATACCCCAAGCCAATGTGGTGTTTGGCCGGAAGTAAGTCATTTAGGATATTATCCAAATGGCCCTTATCATTATTGAATTCATTGATTCGGCCCAATGTGCACTCATATTTCTTGTTGAGAGAACGCATAGAAGCATCCAAAGTGGATACTTGCGATGTGAGCACATAAACACGAGATTTGAGATTCTCGTTCTCAATACTCAAAGTCGAGTTTTGAGAAGTCAAATCCGCTATCTTGTGTTCCTCCGAATCTTCAATGCTAACATGTTCAAGTTGAGTCTTGAGATTAACAATCTCATTCTTCAACTCTTCAACAACGGTGTCATTGTTGGTGATGATAGTTTTAGGCGAGGTTTGGATGCTAGCTAAATCATCTTTTACCTTAGTATATCTATTTACTAATTTAGAGTATTTAGATCATAATTGCTCATTAGCATTTCTAAGGTCATTCATGGTTACCTCATCACCTTCGTTGTCGCTATCATCGGAGGAGGAAGATCCTTGATCATGCTCCTCTCTTGCCATGAAGCACATGTGTGCTTGCTCCACTTGCTCATCGTCCGACTCTCCGCTTGAGGAATCCTCGGAGTCGGTGAAAGTCCCGACGAGTCCTTTCGTGTATCCTTTCTTGTACTTCTTGGACTTGTCGAACTTTGACGCCTTCCACTTCTCCTTTTGCTTGTTTAGAGAACACTCCGCTTTCATGTGTCCTGGCTTATTGCATTTGAAACACAAAGGAGAGGAGGCGTTAGAAGAACCAAATTTAGCTTTGTTCTTATAGTTACCTTTCCGGAAGAACCGGTTGAACTTCTTTGCCATGAGTGACATGGACTCCAAGTCTAACTCGTCTTCCGAGTTTTCATCATCAGTTGATGTGGAAGTTGATGGAGCGGCCTTGAAAGCAATAGCCTTCTTCTTTGAATCATCTTGCTTTAGGTAGGACTTCATCTTGTCCTGCAACTTCAACTTGCTATCCTTGCGTACCTCATATGACATTAAGGTACACATTAGTTGAACAACGGTATAAGTTTTCATATCATTACCTTCCTCGATGGCGAAGGTCCGTTTCTCCCAACAAGAAGGAAGTCCATCGATAATCTTCGAGACTTTCTCCTTTTGGGTGTAGGTTTTACCGAGAGCCTCCAACTCGTTTGTGATGTCGACGAAGCGAGCATAATACTCCTTCATCTCCTCACCCTGTAGCATATGAAATAACTCGTAATCTCTATTAACTACTACGAGTTTAGAGTCTCTTACCCTACTAGTCCCTTCATGCAAAATGAGGAGGAAGTTCCATATTTGATATGCACTCTTACATGTGCATATCTTATTGAAGTCCTCGGGCTCCAAAGCGCATTGCAAGGCGTTCATTGCCTTGGCATTGCTTACCTCCGCGGCGATCTCCGCGGGAGTCCACTTCTCGAAATCTTCTTCGGCGGGCTCGACGTATTCTTCATCGTGGCCCTCCATAGTGAAGCACTCCGGAGGAAAGTTTCCATCCGGCATTTCCAGTACCCGTAGTTGGTACCGTTGAAGAATGGAGGCCTCATTGAGGAATGTCCTTCCATCACCGAAGATGCTCCTTCACGGTTCCTGAAGGTGCTATAATCGGAAGGTGGAGAAACGCTTTTGTTGTCGTTGGCAGACATAGCTATAGACTTGGCTCTGATACCAAATGTAATGCCCTGCTAAGCTAATGCACAAGTACTAGAGGGGGGTGAATAGTACTTTAAAATAATTAAGATGCTAATTCCTAATTACCTTGCAAACTCTACCAATAAATGCGGAATATTAAATAATCGACAACAAATAAACAATCCCAAACAAACGATATTACTGGGTTCGGATCCACCCAAGTCTCCCCGACTTGTTTCCGATGATCCTACGTCCCAAACACACGGATCCCCTCAGGATACTCGAGTTAGAAACCCTAACTCAAGATTTCCACTATGAAATACTTGTGAAAACCTTCACAAGTCAAATCATACACAAAAGCACTTGTGACTCCCACAACCTTCACAAGATTTCTCACAACCGAGAGTGAAACTTACAATATCAAAGTAAATGAAATAAAGATTCTTACCGACAAAATCCTATGCCTTGAGTAAAACTTACGATTTAGGGCAAAACGGATTTTCGGGAAGATGAGGAGGCACCAAACCCTAGCTCCAAGATGTAGATCAGCGATGGAGAGCTATGAGGTTGATGGTGACCTAGGATCAAGCACTTGGCTTGGCAGGCTCACAATCAATGAATCCCTCTTTTGAAATAAGAGTGAGAAGAGATTCAAGATTGGAAATGAATGAGCTTTGAATGAGTTGGAATGATTTCTCTTTGATCTCTAAACTTCTCTTAATATCAGCCTTGAGTGCAATGAATGCAGCTCAACAAGTATATATAGGTTAGAGGAGAGAGAGAGAGAAAAACGTTTCAATTAATGCTCCAACGGCTCTATTCTGAACCAAACTAGTCGGTCAAAGAACAACCACTGACCGACTAGTTCATCAACTAGTCGGTCGGTCAATCAACATGAACCGACTAAGTGGTGAACAGAGAATAGGTCGAAGTTCAGACAAACAGAACTAGTCGGTCAAAGAACACTTGCCAACCGACTAGTTTCACAACTAGTCGGTCGGTGAGTCAACTTAGACCGACTAAGAGATAAAACAAATAGTCTGAGTACAAATTGAATTAGTCGGTCCAAGAACAAAAGTTGACCGACTAGTTCATCAACTAGTCGGCCGCCAAATGAACATAGACCGACTAACGATAAATAGTAAGTTGGCATATACAGTAGAAGCTCAACTAGTCGGTCAAAGAAGCATCACTGACCGACTAGTTCACAAACTAGTCGGTCGGTGAGTCAACGTAGACCGACTAACTGTAAACAGTAAAGAGCTATGAATTGACTGACACAAACTAGTCGGTCCAAGAAGCTTGGCCGACCGACTAGATCACCATCTAGTCGGTTGGTTCTTCTTCTTGAACCAGCTAACATTCACAAGAAGTCGCGAATCGAAGCGCGAAGCTTCGGGAAAGTTTGTATGGACTTCTTACAGGATCCTAGCTCTAAGATAGGAGCGTTATGAAGATTTAAACCGTAAGACCTATTCAAGGCTTAACATTCTACGAAAGAAGCTTAAAAGACTATAAATAAAACTTGACGATACCGTCTTCAAAAGCTTCAATCGAATCTTCATGACTTCTAAAATGGTCCATAAGCTTCAACGAAGCTTTAGGCATACGATCACGTGCTTTGAGAAGTCTTGAGACGTCTCTTGGGATGTTCATTTGAATTTGGCGACGATCTTCATAACTGCGCTCACAAATTGTTAGTTCACGATATATTTATGTTTGTTCATCATCCAAAACCAAATCCGGGGAGTCCAATATCTAACAAGAGGGAGTGTGTAAGGTAGCAGGTGTTTAGTACTTTAAGATGGGGTGTGTGCATTAGGATTAGTGTGTGTGCATAAGAGTTGGAATTTTCCAAAATGAAGATAAGAATGGATTAAAGATGAAGGAAAATGAAAAGAAATGGAAGAAAAAGACAAGAAGAAGAGGGATGTAGAATAGTGGAGAAGAGCCTTGCATTTAAATCTCCAACCCCCTCTTTTCTTTCTCATTTTCCTCTCCCTTCCTCTCTCATCTTTCCAATTTCGTTCACCCCCTTCTCTCCTTCCTTTTACTTCATTTTTTCAAGGAAACCCCCTCTTTTTCCTTGAAAGTGTTAGCAAGTGGGGTCTCTTAGAGCTAAAGAAGGAGGATTTTAAGAGAAGTTTAAAGGAGAAGTTCTTAAGCAAGATGGAGCTTTGAGGAGGTTGTTCTTGGACTCTTTCAAGAGGAGAATGAAGCTAGTGAGGTAGGAATCCAACTTCTACTTGTATGTTACTTTCATGGTAGAGCCATTGCATAAATGTTTGTGTTTTGTTAAAACTAATCCCTTTATTATGTTGATGTGTTCAAGTTCATTACTTGGTTATGAAATCATATTCAAGATGCCATCTTTAGAAGTATTCATGGATAATTTAGTTACGTTATAATGTTAGGAGATTTCCTTGGTTGATTAATGGTGAAAGTTGTTATCTTTAGTGCATGGTTGAAATGTTAGAATGGTGTGGATCCTAGTTTCAGGTTTCTGCATTGTTTTAAGTAACTTCATTCATATGTATCTCTCACTGTAAATTGAATTAAATTCTGATAAAATTATGCTGAAAGGATTAGATAATTATCTGCAACTTTCATGTTGGAGGTTTCCCCTAATTCGTACTGTAATTATGCCAAAACTGGAGTTATATCCAGTGTAACAGATTCTGCCAGATTGGATACCCTTCACCATTTCCCCCTAATTACTATTGTAGTTATGAAAATCATGAGCCTTAGGACATTTTTAATGTAAACTTCGTAATCTACAATTTCTATGTTGAACTTTTAACCCAGAACTGATTGGAACGATGAGTAATTCATTGATTAAGTCGAAGCAGTTTTCAGGGTTTAAACAGAATTCTACCTCTCACCATATTGGTCCCTATAATTCACACACTCCGTATTATTTACTAAAAATTGGTGGGTGAATGTAAAACTAGCATATCTGCAACTTTCATTTACTAAGTTTTGTCAAATTCACAATGTCAATAGATGATATCTGCCCATATACATGATTGTCTCCATTTTCCAGCAAACTAAAATTGTTGAAGTGATGCTTGAAATTATGTTTTGTTGTTAAGTTTACCTTCATGGGTAATTATTCTTGATGCTACATTAAAGAAAATGTCGTGGTGACCACTTACAAGAAATGTAATGTGAGAAATATAGTTGTGAATGAAGAGGTTGCTATGAATGTCTTGGTTCTAGAGGCATGGGAGGCATGACTCCATTAGTGTGATGTGTGGAAATGAGAATGGGAATGCACATGTAGATGCATGTTCCAAGTATATTGTGAAATGGGAATTGAAAGTTAGTGAAAGGAAATTGATATAGCCATGCCTATATGACCCTACAACCAAATAATGTAAAACTGTCATTAATTCAAGTTGCTTTCTTTGTGATTGTATATATTGTGATCGGCATGAGTTATATTCCTGCACGGTATTCCCCCATGTCGTATTTATCTCTTTGTTGTAGTTGTTACCTTTACTTTCTGCACGTGTGCTTATGTTACTTCACACATAATGAATATTATGGAGTTAACTCAATCCCCTCAAAAAGGGGGTGAGCTGATAACTGGGGTTGGGGGAAAACTGGGTACTAAGAGGGTATGAGGACTGGACTAGTTGTGCTATGTTATGTACCTTGCCCAGTTTCGGGTACTTTATGGTGATCTCTATACCTTGCTCAGTTTTGGGTACGATGTATTGTGATGTTGTGGAGTTTTCCTCACTTGCTCTCCGATGCGAGGGTATGGATAGTGTGTGAGGCCTCGTTAAGGAAACAATGCTCGTGTACCACTGGCGGGTGCTCCTTGTCGCTCTACCTTGGGGTGGAGTCCAGTTCCTCATATTCAACGACATACCCAGGTTTTCAAATGACATTTAATTAAATAAATAAGTTACTTAATTTTGTAGTTCTTTGTAACTTTGCCTATGTGTTGCGTTTGTTGTTGAATTAATAACTTTTGTAGCTCTTTATAGTTTTTGCCTTGTAGTTTATTTACATGTAGTAATGGATGTTTAATTGGCTTATTTCCTTTGCTCCTTTTATACATTGATGTATTGACATGCCACATTCCTGTAGTACTTTCACTTGTAGTACTTGTTCACTCAGTAGTTGCATTTAGAAGTAGCATACTAGTGGCAGTTTGGATATTCTACTGGGGCACGCATTGACATGCTCCATCTTGTGGTTTCAGGGTTGGAGCTAATGGGCTGAAGCAGCTGGAGTTGAGAGTTGAGTTGTTAGTTTGGATGGTGAGAGGAGAGAGACCACGTACTTTTGGGATTTCTTTTTGGGATGAGTTGTCGATGTACTTGATGTATGTATAAGTTGATGTACAGTGGACTGTTATATATAGATGCAGTATTTGCCTATGTTTCCTCTGTGCAGTTGTCTTTGTACTTGTTGGTGCTGGTGCTTTTTATGCCTTGTCTTGGTTGTTTGAATTTGGGAACATTACATGTACTACCCCAGCAGTGCGCAATGGTCTGCTGATTTAGTTGTTTTTTCCTTCCTTTCTTCCTTCATAACACTCGCTACTCTGGGAGAACCTAGGACGTATTCGTACTTCCAGGGTATCCTGAGGAGCGGGACGTTACGTGTGGTGTGGTCTATGTGTGGTCGGTGTGGGTGGTCTGCGTGTGTATGTGGTCTGTGTGTGAGTGTGATCTGTGTGTGGGTGGTCTATGTGTGGTCTATGTGTTGTGTGTGTGTGTGTGTTGTTGTTGAGTATTGGACTCTCCACCTTGATTTTGATGATGATCAAACGCAAATCATTGAGACTAACTCTTGTGAGTGCAGTTAGCTAAAGAAGTCACCTATTAGATTCAAGAAGATCAAAAGTGACTACACGTGTTGCTTCAAGTGAAGAACTTGGTAGATCAACAAAGGTGAAGCATTGGCTTGAAGAACTCAAAGGCTACTTCAAACCTCAAGCCAATGGCATCAAAAAATGAATAGAGATTCAATCCAAAGAGAAGAAAGGAATGGTTGAGTCAAAAGCTTCGAAGACTATGACATTGGAGATGTTCAAGTCATTCAACTAAAAGACTCAAGACCATGAAGAATTATGGAGATCGTCGCCAAAGTACTTTGTTCATCTCAAGCGACGTCCCAAGACTTCCTCAGAACGTGTGATCGTTGTGCCTGGAGCTTCGTTGAAGCTCAAGGAGTATTAATGAAGTCAAGGGATTCAGAATCTTCATATTGAAGCTTTGAAGACAGTTCGTCATGGTATATATATTGTCTTCTAGCTTCGGTTTAGTAGAATGTTAAGCCTTGAGTAGTACTTACCTAGACATCTTCATAACATTCATATCTTATCTCTAGGATTGCCTTAGAAGCCATCAAAATGTTTCCCGAAGCTTATCGCTTCTTTTCTCAGCTTCGTATGCATCTTAGTTGGTTCAAGTAGAAGAACCAACCGACTAGATGACGATCTAGTCGGTTGGAAATTCTACATAAACCGACTAGACATCCTAGTTAAATTCAGCCCATTCACTGTTGATCAATTAGTCGGTCCAAGAAGGTTCACCGACCGACTAGATGACGATTTAGTTGGTTGGAAATCCTTCTCAGACCGACTAGTTATCCTAATCTATTCAAGACTATTAGTTGACCTATTAGTCGGTCCAAGAAGGTTCACCGACCGACTAAATGACGATCTAGTCGGTTGGTGTCTCCTCTCAGACCGACTAGTTCTCCTAGTGAAATTCGACTTCTTTTCTGTTGACTACTTAGTCGGTCCAAGAAGGCTCACCGACCGACTAGATGTCAATCTAGTCGGTTGATGTTTCTTCTTAGACCGACTAGTTCCTTGTCTTCTGGATTTCACTATCTTTGCTGTCAACTTCTTAGTCGGTCCAAGAAGGCTCACCGACCGACTAGATGTCAATCTAGTCGGTTGATGTTTCTTCTTAGACCGACTAGTTCTTCTTCTTCAGCAATTGACTATCTTGGTTGTCTGCATTCTAGTCGGTCCAAGAAGATTCACCGACCGACTAGTTGCAAAACTAATCGGTCAGTGATCCTTCTTAGACCGATTAGCTGCTTCAGAAATAGAGCCGTTGGGGCATTTAATGCCACGATTTTTGTGACCGTTTTCTCTCTTCCCTATATAAGTTTGAGTGCTTCAAACCTATAATTCAAGGCTGAAATTAGAAACATTTTCACACCCAAGAGAAGAGCCATTCATTCTTATTTCTAAGCTCTCTCATCTCACAAGAATCTCTCTCTTACTCTTTGAGCACTAATTCCTCAAGAGAGATTCTCATTCCTTGTGAGATTCTCAAGCTAAGAGCTTGAATCCAAGTCACCAACTTCTCCCTAGCCATCTATTGCTGCTCATCTTGGTGGAGCTGGGGTTTGGTGATCTCATCTTCCTCAAAATACATTCTTGCCCTATATTGGTAAGTATTTCTCAAGGCATAGGATGTTGTGGTAAGAAGTTTTATATTTCATTCTTTATACTTCATATTTGTTGTATACTCACGGTGGTGAGAGGATTGGCTTGATCCCAAGTTGTGGGAGTCAAGATTTTGTTTTGCTCTCGGTTTGTGAGAGTGTTCTTAGTCCCAAGTTGTGGGATTAAGGTTTTTGCGTGTTCCCGGGTTGTGGGATACACGGACATCGATTGTAGGTCAATTGAACTTGTTGGAGGTTTTCCACAAGTGGGCTAAAGGAAATCTCTAGCGGTTTGCTAGAGTATCCGGAGGGGATCCGGGTGTTGCTGGAGTAGGGCACCTGTAACAAGTCAGGGAGACTTGGGTGGCACCGAACCAGGGTAGATTACTTGTTAGCACTGCATTCTTGCTTGGGTTGTTGTTCACTTATTGTATTCTGCATTTGTTGGTTAATTAGGGTTTTATTTGGCATAAATTCCTTATAATTCTTTAAAACACTATTCACCCCCCTCTAGTGTTTGTTCCTTATAGCACAGGGTCACTACATGTGTGTGTGTGTTGGGTATGTGTGTGTGGGGGGTATGTATGTATGTGTGTTAACTGTATGTGTGGGGCATGTGTGTGTGTGTGGTCTACGGTTGAGTGGTCTGCGTGTGGGTGGTCTCTGTGTGTATGGACTGTGTGTGGGGTATGTGTGTGGGGTATGTGTGTGTGGTCTATGTGAGTGTGGTCTGTGTGGGTGGTCTGTTTTGAAGGTAATTTCAGACACATTAAAGATTTTTTGGCGTTTTTGAAGGTAAAAGCCACATCCGAAAGTATATGTATTTGGATATAGATATTTATATCCAAATCCGCTAACCCGATAGGCCGACCCAAATTTTTAAAGAGGTGTAATTTTCAATGCTAGATATTAGCATCCAAATATTTTTGAGAGATGTCCAAGAGTTACAATGAAAATATAACATGCTTTATAGGTTTATATTTCAACCCTAGAAACTGAAAATAACTTCAAAATATCAAGCAATTTGATATTGTGAACTTGCGACCATGGTGGTAACAATAACAAGGCGAATGCATACGCAATATTTTATGCTGGTGTTTAATGAAGTCATACATGTAAGTAAGTATGTAGGTACATGTGTAAATGCATGTGTGTGTGTGTGTGATTCAATAATAGCATTTAGTAAGTGGACATATTAATAAGCCGAGACTTCAGTAATTTGTTTCTTTTTAATATGTTTTATCTTATTTGTGAGTGTAAGAATTTTATCATGATTATGTAGTCTAAAAATATATTAAGCTTGTATCATATTTTATGCCTTTGTGTGTAATTTCATTTTGTTTCATTATCAGGGTCATCTGGAGTACTTTCATTTTGTCGCATTATCAGGGTCATCGGGGATACTAACCTCTGTTTTTCTCAACAAATCGCAGTTATCATGTGTAGATACATGGTACATGTTGATTATGAAGTTTGAAATAGAAGTGTGCATCCTTGATGTCCATGATAATGATGGCATGCATAGAAACTGTAGGTACATGGAAATATCTACTCTATTGAGCAGTTTGTAAGTAGCTCTATACATATAGTATTTGTAACGACGAATTTTGTACATGTGATTTATAACTACATACAAATGAGAGTAATCAACAAACCCAGATTATTTAACTAAAAAAGATCAAATTTAGTTTGCCATGAATGCATCAAACTTAGGATAACATGCATGTGGATCAAAATAAAACCAATTTCTTCACAAATTTATCACCAACGGTCTCAATCCCAGCTACAGTAAAACCTCAAGGTACTTTTTGTACTTACATAGCAACATAGAACCATTTGGATACTTCAGTAGATCTGAAGTATAATTTGTGTGAATTTTGATAAAATTATATTACTCAAGACAGTAACACTAATGATTTATCTGAGAAGGAGAAAACGGTATCGACTTTGGTTGATATGAGTTTCCTGGTCGAGGATGTAGCTGTAGCCATTGATAGATACGGTATGTTGGGCAAGAGCTGTCTTAAGTAACATACTGCATCTATCAATTGGCTGCAGATGACTCCTCTGCAAGGAAATCCATCTCTGCCAAAGTTGATACGGTTTTCTCCTTCTTAGATAAATCATTAGCGGTACTGTCTTTAGTAACATAATTTTAATAAAATTCACACAATTTACATTTCAGATCTATTGAAGTTTCCAAATGGTTCTATGTTGATATGTAAGTACAAAAAAGCACCTTGAATTTTTATCTGTAGCTGGCATTGAGACCGTTGGTGATAAATTTGTGAAGATTGGTTTCAGTATGTGTCTCGACCATGAAAAATAAGAAAGGCCAATAGTGAAGAGGAGCTCTTTGATCAACTCCAGCATGGAGCTTGATGAATCCAAGCTGGGTCTTGAGATTCATATGTAGACATATTATACATATGATATATAAGAATAATAGGTATCATATGGCATATGAGGCAATGCCTCATATATAAGACACAAAAGGATGGGAAGTACAAGCCCCACATGGCTTGTACTTGTTGTACTTCCAACCTTTTGTGTTTTGGTATGTAAGGCATTGCCTCATATGCCATATGATACACATTATTCTTGTTACGTAAGTTTTACACTTATAAACCGCAAGCGCACGGCTGTCGTTGTAGCGCTAACGGGTCGTCCCCGGGGAGGTTGGGTAATTGAGTACCAGCTCAATCCTAGGCCGTGGTTAGTTACGTGAAGAATATATGGAGTATGTATAGAATAGGGAGAAACAAATAGAATGAAAAGGAACCTATGGCTAGGTGTCATCCAATTGTGGATTGGACACAAATTGACATGGGTTGATCGGTTGTTGAACTCATGGGATAGAGAGAGGTCGTCTAATCTAAGGGTATTCTCCTCCCCCCCCCACACTTCCGTGGCACATGATAGGATATCCTCTTATATTAACCCTATCTCCCACTTCTGTGGTGCATGATAGGACTATCTAACCCATATCGATACTGATGCCAATGGTGCAACGATACACATTAGATGCATTATGTCTGACGAATGTCCCCAATCTTCCTCCACGTCACTTCTTTGGATTAGGATTCGGATCTATGTTAGAGGCTATCATCAAATACCAACACCAATCGTGCATTCAATAGTATCGATAAATGTATTCGATAACCCTAGATTAATCCTGACGCCAATCGTGTTTTAATCTAATTACACACGAAGTGGAATTCGATCTACATTGATAATAATCATCCTAACATATCTCTAATCATCATTCATACAACAACCAAATAATTTTCATCAATACATGTTCAAATCCACAAATAGGGCTACACTATTGCCCTAGATCAAGAATCTACTCACTACACATATAGAAACACAGAGATTAACAAAGATTCAATGAAGAGATAGCAAAACATATAAAAATAATCAAAACAATGAAGGATAAACTTATCTTGATGGTTGCAATACAAATATATGAAGATTACAAGCTTGCACCGATCAAAGAACGCCTCCAAAAACTTAATCTAACCTATCCCTACTCCTAAAACTAAGAAGATACATGAAAAAGAGGAAGAAAACGCCTCCAAGAGTCGGCCCCCCTTCAAAACGGCACACAAAACCCTCTTATAACCCACTAGAAACCCTAACGGGTCGAGAAAAACCCGACCCGATGCGGCTGCGTGACCTGTCCACGCGGTCGCGTCAGAATTTCAGCCTCGTAGCCTTGTTTTATAGAAAATGTATAAAATCACTCCGATCTCAGAAAAATAAAAATAAATATGTGTTGGAATCGGGACAAGACGCTTTTTGAAGAAAAAATAAATAGAAGGGTAGATAACCACAGAGGGGGTGAATATGGTGTTCGCCAAATTAAAAAATTACATTCAATACACAGGCAGATAAAAACACAAATAAGCGCAGCCAATCACAGATGACACTGGATGTACCCTTGTTCGGTTGAACCTCGACCTACTCCAACAATCCCCAAAGTCCACTAATAGATCAACCAGTCTCACATGCCTACAGACACTTAGAACTCACAAATCCCATGATCTACGCTCACACAAGCTCTATAGACTCGCAACTCCCATGCTCGACTGAACTAATCTATTTAGCTAGACTCTGCCTCAATCCACGTCCCGTGAATCAAGAATCCCATAACTACACCTCGTAGCTCTCTCACCAAGAAAATAATGTAAAATAAAAATACAAGGAACAAATCGCACTACAAAAAAAATAATATAAAAGTTTAGAGTGCTTAGTTTGTGGCATCGATATGTCCTCGTCGATCTGCTCGTAGACTACTCCGTAATGGCTCTGACCATTCATCAATTGGAGGCCTTGCTGAAAGATATGGCGTCTCAAACTTTCAGGGACCTTTTCGCAATTGCTCTAATAGTCATCTGCAAAATTTTACTGGTTAATTGCTTTTGCTGCTCGATGTATGCCTCAGTTGCCTAGGGTTTTCCAATCAAATATTTTGTTTATGATTCAACCTGCAAAAACAAGGAACCCAGTAATATTAATTCAACCAAGCAATATTTAATTACTTGATCTCTCCAATTTTAATTTGCTTGGAGAAAGAACTTTTGGCCTCTTCTATTTGCTTTGATTCTCCAACCGCCCAGAATTTAATTGCCATGGGGTGCTCGGTTCATAAGTATTGCAACAGAGGGAAGAAATTATAGTTGCCTGCAAAACATGTTAAGAGGGAAACAAGTTAATTACCCAATGAATTTTAAACCCTCTCCTAATTAGCTTTCTGCCGCAAGCTATTGCACTAGCGCAGGCCACTTCAATGGGGGGAGGAGATTAAATCACACATGCCATGCAATCAACGTAATTATTTGAAGGTATTTAATAACACTTCAATCTTTGATCCAACACACTCTCTCTCTCTCCCTTATTCTCTCTCTCTCTCTCTCCCCTTATAAAAAATGCCATACAAATATTTTTGGAGAGATTCCTCTCTAAGTCCGACTCCTACTGGTTATTTATAGGGGAGTTACAAGAACCCTAGTTTGTTTATTTACAAAATTGTCACCGCAACCCTATTTTCACTTATTTTAACTGTTTTAGACTCGTTTTCTGATCCGAAAATTTCTGTGACTTTCTCGATGTCTCCCCCACAATCTATGGTCATAGTTGATATTTTATAACGACGTGAAAATGACCAAATTTCCCGTTTATGTCCAAAGTCCCGTTTATCTCTAAAATGACCAATATGCCCTTTTGATTTTCTAAGCTCTTTTCAACCTGAAAACACTTAACAAACACATTAAAAATACTTCATGAAAGTTTTCTATCATTAACAAAAAATCCTAGACCGTTATTTCCAACAATCTCCCCCTCTTGATGATGACAAACCAGAATTAAGATTTGATCAATAAAAGCTCAAAAACATGTCTCGTGTGTTGTGTTTGTGAAGAGTGATTGTGCATGTCGACAAGATATATTAATATGCAAATAGCTCTACCGATTGACATGCTTCCCCTATCAATAAACTCCTCCTATCGATATGCATCATGTGAATCAAATCTTAACATTTCTCCCCCTTTTATTATCATCAAAAGAACACCCAAGATAAAAATACCATATGCCATATAGAACATAAAATATTATTAACCAAGACATATGATTACATTATAACAATCATGAATAGTCAATTGATATGCAATAATTCATAAACCATGATTAAGACATATTCGTGTTCGTGTGATGATCAAAAGTTAAGGTCATAAGGACAAGTAATCATGAAATTTATCCGTTCAAATCAACTTTCCAAATTTGTATGCATTTCTATAATGATTGTTTTCCCCACCTCATAAGACATGAGTTCAAGATACCAACACTCATACATAGCCTAGAAGGCCTCTTAGAAGAGAGGTGGCATTGCTTGACGGACATAATACCAACACTAAAAGATATAAATCTATAGCATAAGTCAGATGCACGTGGGTCATATCATTGACATGGATCGTATCTATTTTACATACGAAGCTCTTTTCCTTTCTTTTCTTTTTCATAAGATTTTTCTTATCTTTTCATGAGCTTTGTTTTTTATCCATGACATGAACTACATATCCCATCAAGTAACATACCTTGCATTTTTAATCCACTTTCCAATATTCATGAAAACAACACCATATAACAATAACAATTGATAACGTGAGAGTGTAAGGTCAAGATGCAAAAATCTAGTTATTCGTTATTGAACATGTGTTAACTATTCATAAAGTCAATCATGCAAATATAGTCAAGAAAATAAATCTAGAATTCCCTACATAATATGATTTTCATCCAAAGTGGCTTTTTCCAATGCACAAAAGAAAGATACCCATGTAGCTCACTTTTTATAATTTTCTGTTTTTCATTTTTTATAAATTTCACTTTTTCAATTTTTTCATTTTTTCTATTTTGGTAACACAAAAAAATCACACAATGAAAAGAAAATTAACAAAAAAAGAAAAAGCACAAACAAAATGAAAAAGCATACTAAAAATGAAAAGGCACACCAACATATTCTATGAAGGTAAGCAATAAGCTCAAACAAGAAATCATACCTTCGCGTCACCGTTTGGCCAAGGAATTCCATTGATATCCAACGTCAAAAATACGGTTCCTTGTCCCTCCATTTTACGTACCTACATGAAAGATGTTATGTGTGGCCTAGTAACCCATATAGGTCCACCAATGTTAGTAAAAGTGACTTTAGGAACCCAAATTTGTTTAAACTTATTATTCTTGTTCCTATTCCAACAATGGTTAAAAGTATGTCTGATTTTATCACATCCAATGCATTTAGGAAAGACATGTTTTCCCTTACCAAAAATATTGTTCCCATTTTCAATTTTTCCAAAACCAACTCCTTTTCCATTGTTTGCAAAGATTTGATTATTAAGAAGCATCTTTAATGACTTATCATTAATTGAAAACTTTTTCACGCATGTTTCAAGCTCTTGGACTTTAGATTTTAAGAACAAATTCTCATTCACAAGTATAGAACAACTTGTTACAAAGCTATCATCTTTTTCTTTTATATTTTTATTTAAGGCATCACAATCTTTTTCAAGCTTCTCTTTTTCATTTATTAGACCCTGCACTTCTTTTTCTAAAATCACACAATTTTCATAAGATTTTTTAAGCAATTCTTCCTTTTCTAATTTTAATGTCTTGATTTTGGCTTCTAAAATTATAATTTATTCAGTCATGTGATCGCATAGTCTAACTAAATCTTTATAAGAAAGATCAGGTACCTCATCACTTGAATCGTCGGTGCTAGAACCTGTGTGTGCCATCAAACAAAGTCCTACTAAATGGTTTTCATCATCCTTACTGTCGTGATCCCACGTAGTCACTAAAGACTTCTTCTTTTCCTTTGCTTTCTCCTTCTTCAACATTGAGCATTCTGGTTTAATATTTCCCCACTGTCTGCAATTGTAGCGGTTGCGTCATCGGGCCGACACTCGAGGGGGCTCGTTCAGCGAGCGACTAAAGCCCACAAAGCCCACGAAAGAAGCCTGAAGCTAACTCAGTCAAAGCCCACATACCATTCACCCATTTTACTCCAACCAATTGAACGTAGGATTGAAGGTGAGCTCATAAATAGCGGGGACGTGGGCGATGGTTACCCCTATTAAGGGGAAGATCGTGGCATCATAATTGGTGACCGTTATTCACACAACGTCACTGAAGAGATCTCGGAGGTCTATAAATACACTGGAGATGAACAGAATAAAAGAGGGAGGTACGAGATCCGATACTCTGACATTCTATACTCCATCTAATATTTCTTCTTCCAAAAAAGCTTGTGATACCTGACTCGAGACGAGCCTCCATGAGTCGATCTTGGCAGTTCCAAGCTTTCTCCTCCTTTAAGTTCCCATCTAACTTAAGCATCAGACAGCATTTGGGTCGAAACCCAGATCTGACCCCCCTGACACTTTCTTATGGTACAGACAATTGAGGCTTGATTCAGCGGGAGGCTCATATGACAGCCATTCATTAGCGGGAAGGTCGTGCAGGTGCTTTTGAATATCAATTGCCCGAGGCTCGATCCATTCGAGGGTCGAATAAGCATCGCAAGTCGACTACAAACTGTCAACGACCCCGATTCTACTAACCTAGGGTCCCACTCAACCTACTGACGAGGCTCCAACCTAGCAAGAAAGGGTCTACGTCAGCATCATTATTGTTTCGGTCATTTTTGGACTTAACAGTTGGCGCCGTCTATGGGAAAGTTCATCAGTTCGACATCCTAGGGTAATTAACAAGCTATGTCGGCTGGACCCAGCAACATCGGACCAAACCTTGGTCCCAACGAGAATCAGAACGCAAACAGCATCCAGGTGGAGGATGCCATAAACTTTGAATCATCATCAAAAGGACCCAGAAGGGCAACCAAGGTACCTAAGTTGTCCCAGGAGCAATTCGACAGATTTCCAGATCGGGTCAACTAGAGCATCAGTGTATTGGTGGCTGTGGTGCGTCAACACCTGGGAGGCTCGCCACTCGTAAATGAGCAACCACTGCCTCCAAATCCAACACTGGCATTGACGAGAGATGTTGCCATGCCTAGGAATCCAAGAGATCTATGGGCGGACCGACAGGAGAATGCCCCACTCAATACAACACCTACATCTCAACATAATGGTGAAAGGGGAATAATAACAGTGCATTCGGCTTCTAGGGAGGACACAGTCCCTCCAACTATAGACGCGCAACTCATAGCATCCTGGATCAGGTAATAAATGGGGTCACTCAAGGCCACAACCCTCTCAATTTTGCACGTGGAAATGAGAGGAGAGAGGCGGAAGAAATTCCTAACAGATCCTCAGGAGCTACTTACCTGCAAGGAGTGGATGGACGATTCCAACTTACATATACCGTAAATCGACAGACCCCGTTGAAGGAGAACATCACGTCTGCTCCTTTTCTCCCAAAGTTCAAGCTCCCCTCCCTACCGACGTATGATGGCAAAGGCGACATGTGGGCACACGTCCATAAATACCTAAACTTCATGGAGCAGACGAACCATACCTCTGTCGAGCTTTCCACACTACCCTAATTAAGACGGTGGAAGGATGGTACAACAGATTACCCGATAATTGTGTCAGGTCATTCGACGAATTGTCCGATCTGTTTTGCAGGCAATTTGTTGTGGGTCGGTGGCCCCAAAAGAAAGTCCTTCCACCTCTTCACTTTTAAGCAGAAGGAAAAAGAGTCAATTCGAGCCCTCATCCAGCAGTTCAACGAAGAAAGGCTCGAGGTAGATGACACGTCGGATGTGGCTGTCATCGCGCCTTTTACTCAAGCAGTGCGGAACAAGTATTTGCAAAGGGCCCTCCACCAGTTTCCACCTAACAACCTCATGACGATGTTCAATATAATAGATCGGTTCACCGACTTTGAAGAAGTGGAGGAGGCAATTGAAACTACTGTAAAAGGCACTCCTGCCCTCCATGGGGATGCCAAACGAGAAAAGAAATCTTAGGGAACCCCTCGTTAGGAACCTCGAGATAAGAGACAGAGGGAAAGGAGCCCTCGAAGCAAGGAGCGCCCAGCTTATACAAGACCAAACGCTCCCAAGGCAGAGGTCCTAGCTTATGCCCAGCGAGAGGAACTTGTTTAAGAGTCCGCTAAGAAGGGTAAAGATGAAAAAAGGGATGACCTCAAATTCTGCAAGTACCATAATGATTATGGGCATGATACCAATTATTGTTGGACAATTAAAAAAGAAATCGACGCACTGGTCAAGCATGGGCACCCCAAGAACATAGTCGATGACCAACCAAGTAAATAAGGGGCCTCAAAGCAAAAGGGCAAGATGACAGGATCACCTGTCACCAAGGTAGTCGATTAGTAAGCTTCTAAGTCCAAGATCAAATAAAGGCGTGAAAAGAAAACGATCCCTAGTGAAAATCCAAAATGCATGTACGCTTTTTTCTTCCTTTATTAAACATGTTTGTCATTCATCAATACAAGTCTGCTTCCTATTCGAAACAACTTTCTTCGATAGAGCATTTATGAATTTTGTGAGAATTACCCCATCAAGCTCCTCGTTACAATGATCCGATCCTTAGGAAAATCTAGATGGACCATATTCAGTTAACAATCATATTGATGAAAACTGACTTATGCACTCCGCCCAGTCACACAGCGCCGCCAGGCCACGGCAGCAGTCGCACGTGACCTCCTCCCACCGCCAAGCTTTCCCTCCGCGCATCCGCAGCCTCCTATCCGATCGGCGTAGAAGGTGGGTTATAACACAGTTCATGTTGTGTTTTATAAATTTATTGTGTTTTATAAATTTATATGTGATAAGAGTTGGTACCTTGGTCGTATATTACTTCAGTAAAATATGTTACTATCTTATAGTATTTCAATGCATGAACCGTACCCTGGAATAATGAACAACATATAGGTCTAACAATACTTATTATATTAAAACAGAGTTAATATTACTATATAAGAATGTTATAAACAACATACTTCTATAGCTAGTAGTTATATTGCATGCAGGTCCTTGATCATAGTAACTTAGTTTGTTAGTACTGTTATCTCCTATATATATATAATGTTAGTCAGTAAGTTAGTAGGGTTAATAGTATGAGCAGTTAGTAATAATATTGATGTGGACCCGGGTCGGACTAGTAAACTTAATTAAAATTGGGTCACTAGACGTTTTAGGACTTGTCTAATTATTCTAGCCGTCGTCACAAACTTATTCGTGCGCGTATTTTATTGTCAGAGAAACCGTCGTTCCGTACCGTTCACGAAACCGGAATTCAACCCCTGATGTCGCTACCCGACGTTAGAGTAGCTCTCGCGTCGTGTTGAGGTAAGTCTCTCTCCGTAGGAACCCACACCGCATGTTAACAAGATAAAAACAGTAATTTTATTGTGTTGGTTAATTCACTAATTGAAGATAATGAATACGGGACTGTAGGTAGGTGTGATGATTGGTGTTTGGGCACGTAGGCAGAACTGGACTCCTTGATCTTGTGTCTATCAGCACGCCCCTTTTCAGGCAAGTGAAACTTGCCGTCTTCTTGTTTAGGCCATGTTTTAGGCCACTTCCTTTCTTTTAGCGTAAAAGAGACTAGACAGTGAAATGATAGCTGTCTAGGCGCAACTTTAAGATCTAGCTTGACAACGAAGCTAGATCTGTCACCCTGCCATGTCATTCATGCATTGTTGTCTGCCACGTTTAAATTCCTTATCTGTACGCACTTAAACTATTATCTGCCATGCA
The DNA here is from genome assembly GCA_030789695.1 of Scilla litardierei. Lineage (NCBI taxonomy): Eukaryota > Viridiplantae > Streptophyta > Magnoliopsida > Asparagales > Asparagaceae > Scilla > Scilla litardierei. The sequence goes on along the minus strand of CM061133.1, from coordinate 63,824,575 downwards.
TTGCATCCTACATGTCATCCAAGTTTGAATGTTGCATTCGTAGCACACGCTACAATACTTGTACTTCCTTGTTCAGGCTAGGTGCACCCCTATGCCATATTGAAAAACACTTCCTGGCTCATGATCCAGAAGCGGGCTACATGTGTTGGTCAAAAGCCAATGCCCGATACACGTGGAGGGGTAGGGATAAGCGATCACTTGAGCTTAGGAGTTGGCACGTACAGCCACTCTAGCCAAAAGACGTAATCTCTGTGCACGACGTGCTTACTAGACTTGTCCTTGTCCTTGTGATTGTTCTTGCAAACTTGATATCCATGTCATGATTTAAATGCCAGTTTACATGCCATGCTCATACTTTACTTCACTTGTTGCACTCATACTATATCTGCCATGTCATTGCATCATGCTAGTACTGCTAGGTTGCTTTACTTTTACTTTCAGTTTCCTTGCATAAGTCTCTTGTAGACTTGCTGACATGTGCCCCTTACTCTTTTGGGTGTCACATGTTAGACCCTGAGCTAGAGATCGCTGTTGAGGACGTGGTGTTTGCTGACACTGAGCCTGAGCCCATGTCTGTCAAGGAGGAGTTTGTGGACACCGGAGACCAGTCTTAGAGACCGTTCTGAGTTGCTTTGCTTTCGGTTGCTGTTAGTTGTCGGTGCGTAGCACCATTACTTTGCTTTCTATACGTTTGACCTTTTTGGCCATGCTTGGGCCTTTAGACTCTTTTTCTTTCCAGCCTGGTGGCTTTTCTGTGATGTTGAAACTTATTTTATGGATATTCTGAGATTGCTTTTTGTCTCATTTTCTTTATTATTATCTTTGTTTCGTATCGCATTTGCAAGGACCTGCCATTTTAAGTTTATTGACGTTTATCAGACTTGTAGCTTCACAGCTCCAAGTCTGAGCGGACCTTCTCACGTCTCGCCTCCATATTTTTGGGAAGCGGGGCGTGACAGGTTTTGTTGGTGGTCCATGCAGGTCCGTCTTGCAACTGCGAATCATCGGAACAACGATAATAGCTATGGAATGTCCATTAAATAAATTGCAACATCCGATTCATAAGCCTTGAGCCTAGTTCTAATCGTTTTTTCTATGTCACTAGGTGGTAGGAAGACTTAGTTAGACGTCTGTGCTTGCTAGTTAGAGGTCCCTGATTGTTAGTTAGACTCCATGCTGAGAATTGATTTAATCGTCTTAGGAGTTACCTTAGTGGTTCTTGTCTAACTCTGGCCATCTTAGACTTCTAGAATTTCTTTAGTCGTTCGCTTGGGTTCATCGATTTCGGGCCAAGCTGAACGCATTTCATTACAGTCTTGTTCCTTAGGAAGTCCTAGCGCCAAGTTTCTTAATCTTTAGTTGGTCGACAGTAGGAGTTTCCCCCGCAGATTTTCCTGGGTCATATCCTAGGCGTATGAATGTTTTGATCATCCGACCATTTTCCTTGCCTCTATTCACGAGATCGCCTCATGACGATCGTCGTCAATTTTCGAACCTCTCCGTTACGAATCTTGAATCTTCTGAAAGTTATTTTTCGATCTCCCTTATTGAAAGTTTTCGCTAAGTTTAAATTTTATTTTAAACCCTCTACGTATATATTTAATTTTTTACTATTCGATTGAGTTAAAATCCTTTCGTAAATTTCAGAGTCTATTGGTTGTAATTTTTTTAATTACTATCTCGTAGCTAATTGTTAACCAATATTTCTCGCATTTTGATTTTAAAATCCTTATTACTGTTTTGATAGTTCGATATACCATCTTTTTCTAAAACTACGAAATTCATTTTATCCTTTTACTATATATACTTTAAGATAAATAGAACTTCAATTTTATATATATATATATATATATATATATATATATATATATATATATATATATATATATATATATATATATATATATATATATATATATATATCCGTCCTAGGTTCGTTGTACCCGTACTTTAAAACCCTCGTATAAAACAGTTTCTTTTTGGCAAATCCTGGTTCCTCTAAAAGTAGTTTCAATATTGATTATTTTAAATTTTTCCCTAGCTTAAAGACTTTGAAAGCATTTAACGTGAGCTTAAATTCTTCAGTTAATTTAATTTCATTCTTTGAATTTCAAAATTTTTGCCGAAATTATATTAAATTACTGCCGTATAATATTTCCTAAACTGCGTCCATAATGTTCGTGTGAATGATTTACTTCCTTTTATAATGATTTTCGATAAGCCAATAAACCATTTTCTCTTATTATATCTATTCGACTCAAACTTGTTTCAAACAACTTATTTTACCGACTCCTAAATATTTTCCTAGGCGAAGGAGAACTCCAACTTTTCAAGTATGACCGCTTTATACTTTTAGTGTTTTAACTTATACCATTTACGTCCTATTTCCGGTAACTTATGAGGGTAATATTTACATCTTTCTTCCCCACCTAAACATCCACAATTATATCGCAGTTTCACTTGATCAATTTACCTCCTTATCCTCGCCCTACCTGAACCCATACTTCCAATCTTGTTTCGTTACGCTATCTAATCTTGGTTTCCTTCCTCCTGCTTAGTCATCCCACTAGTGCTTGCCGTTGTTTATGTCACACCAGTTTAGTAGTGGGCACTTGGACCTTTGTGATGTTGTCGTGGTGCATGTACCTAAGTTGAGTGTGTGGGCTTGAATGAGTGTACTCCCCTATAGTATATTAATGTTTGCCTATTGTGTAATATATACATACTCAGAGTTATTCATGATGTTATGAAGTTGTATGTGTGTTAGTAATTATAAGTATGGGTGTGGATAGCTATACCACGTTAGGTATGTCTATGTATATTGGATTCAGTGTTAGAATATCTGCTAGTAGAGTATGTGGTGAATGTTTGAAATAGTATACTAGTAAGCCATGTGTATGTTAAGTGAAATAGTATAGGTGTACTTATAGTTATGTGTGTAGGACTATTATAGGACATATATGTTAGCACGTGTGAGAGTGTGCCCGTACGTAATTATGTATTGTGCTTAGACGTGAGTAGTTATGTGTTTGCTACATGAGTATATATGTGATATACGTATGGTGGTAGGATTATAATTTTGATTGGTATTGCTTGCTTTTACGGGATGTTGTGTGCGTGTATACCATGAGGTATACACGATTATTACATATCTTAACTACGTATGGATAAGTAGATGTGTTGGTATACTAAATATAGGTAGATGGATATGGTGTGAATATATATGTTACATGTGTGTGACTATACGATGAATACATGTATTATGGAGGGTATTATAATTATACGTGTGCTGATGTCTGTAATATTATTATGGTATATAAAGTGATTGAACTATGTGGGTGTTACCTGACTAAATATTAAGTGTGATTGACATTATGATATGTATGTGGTTATGTTGGTAGATGTGTATACATTGGAGTGATATTGGTATAGGTATAGATACTGTATTACGTATATAGATGTATTCTGATATGTGTTTTGAGTCTCACTCAAACTTGAGTGGGTATGCTCTAAGAATATTGTTACATATGACGATGGTTTGCGTGTAGTACCAGGAATATAACGATGGATGATGTATGTATAGTGATAGGATTGTTTGTGCCTGGTTGTGATACGCACATGATTGTGGGTCGCTATACCAGTTTATAGTTGTAGGTGTTGGTCTTGTGGTATAGTTATTTACTAAGGACTGGCATGTGTGAACGTATGTGTGCTAGCTAAACTAGGTGTGTAGATGTGCTGAGTATATAGTGGTATGATTGGTGTATATGAATGAAATGTTAGCGTGTATGGGTGTGCACCATGCACGGGTAAGAATGTATTTAGTTATAGGTATTGGTGACTATGGTATGTGTGGCGTGTCGTGAATATAGTTATAGGACCGTATGTGATGTGAATATAAGGTGAAATATTTGCATGCATTTGAATGACTATATAATTGTGAAATTATAGTGGTGGTAAATGTATCTTAGATATAATAACATGATTGATAATGGTATGGTGTGATTATATGTGTTGATGTGTTTGGTGTTGGGTGTATACTAGGAAATATTGGGGAGTAGTATACCCATATTTGTTTTGTGCATAGGTAGTTATCTATACGTGAGTGCTACGATTGTATTTGCCGGTGTGAAATATTTGTTTGTATGTAAGTATGAGTATCTTGGTATGTAATAAGTGTTTAATAGTTATATATGGATGTACGTGATTATATGAACGATTGAAGTACGTGTATGAATTTGACTGACTATGATAGGTGTAAGTTTAGAATGTGCGTAAATGTATACATGTTGGAAGTGCTACTGCTTGACTACCTAGTACATATATAAGCACTTGTAATGACTATACCTGGTTTGAATTATATGTGATATGATTGGGGTAGTTACTAGAGCGACTAGATATGTTAGAAAGTCCGAGGACGGACTTTGTTCTAAGGTGGGTAGGATGTAACGGCCGGTACCCACTATTCGTTATACGGCTATGCGTATAGCAATTTCGGGTACCTGATTGGTTCTGTTGCTTTGTGAGTGAGTCGTGTCGTTGAGTCGATATGGTCGTAGCACCTTGGTTGTGTCCTTAGAAAGCCGACCCCCGACGTGTGACCAACTTGGGATTACTGTCGCCTTTGGACCCCGTATCCTTCGTACGCTTTTCGTGCACGTAGTCTTATTCGTGCACGTATTTATTTTAGACTTTGTCTGTATCCGAACCCTATAGTGTGATATGTCGGTGTGACCCTCTCTGAGAGTATTAAATTGTGGAATTAATTTGGAACGTCATTTCACGGGTCGTTCTCCCACGATTTGACTTTGTTTGATGAGACGTCGCGATTTTCACCTTGTCGTGAGACCTTTTTATTTTTTAGTTTCGTTTCTCGTCGTCGAAATTGTGATCTGTCTTCTTAGTTGCATTTCTTTTGTCCGTGCGGACACCCCAGTATTTATCTTACGATTTTTGGGCTTTGTTTGACCTACTTTCACTTTTTGGCCCAACCTATTACATTTTTAGCCTTAAGTTTCACCTAGATTAATCCTAATAAATTCTTAATGATAATTTTTCCTAATATTTGACTTAGTCTTGTTTTCCCCCCACATTGGTCGCACACTATTATTACAATAACCCAAGGCAGAGATGACTTGCTCACGTGCTGCCATCGGCCCCCTCCTCTTTTAATAAAATAAAGCCCTAAGTTTTTGTGGGCCTCACACACACACAGGCATATGATTGGGTTTTTTTTTAAAAACAAATAACAATAATAAAGAAAGAACATATGACCTTAAGCCCTAGCCTCTAGCTGTACAACCCATACACCAGGTTACAACTACTTCAAAACAAACTGACCAAGGACCCTACCCACGTGATGCCAAGCCCCTATATTTAATAATACCTAGGGCTTCTCTGAACCCTCATCCGCACAAACAATCGACCCCCCCATCTTTCTCTTTCAGCCACCACCCTATACCTAGGTCTATCCTCTCCTCAACTCACACGAGGACCGACCGTCGGAGGCCCCAGCTTTCGCTCGACGGCCAGGAGCCTTCCCCTCTAGACGATGCCTCTTCCCAAGCTTCGCACGTCGACAGCACGGTACGCCGCCGTCTTGCTACGGGCTGCCGTCATCAGATCAGCGCGCACCGCTGCGGTCCCAACTCGAAGCCCTCCGGCCATCTGCACCGCCGGAGACCCCTCACAACGCCTCGCCTGTTCCTCTCGCCCCCACACGCGGATGCCGGCCTGTGCTCCACTCTTGCGCGCAGCAGCGCCCAGCACCCCGCGACTCGCAGCTCTCCGCCCAGTCACACAGCGCCGCCAGGCCACGCAACAATCGCCCGCGACCTCCTCCCACCGCCAAGCTTTCCCTCCGCGCATCCGCAGCCTCCTATCCGATCGGCGTAGAAGGTGGGTTATAACACAGTTCATGTTGTGTTTTATAAATTTATTGTGTTTTATAAATTTATATGTGATAAGAGTTGGTACCTTGGTCGTATATTACTTCAGTAAAATATGTTACTATCTTATAGTATTTCAATGCATGAACCGTACCCTGGAATAATGAACAACATATAGGTCTAACAATACTTATTATATTAAAACAGAGTTAATATTACTATATAAGAATGTTATAAACAACATACTTCTATAGCTAGTAGTTATATTGCATGCAGGTCCTTGATCATAGTAACTTAGTTTGTTAGTACTGTTATCTCCTATATATATAATGTTAGTCAGTAAGTTAGTAGGGTTAATAGTATGAGCAGTTAGTAATAATATTGATGTGGACCCGGGTCGGACTAGTAAACTTAATTAAAATTGGGTCACTAGAAGTTTTAGGACTTGTCTAATTATTCTAGCCGTCGTCACAAACTTATTCATGCGCTTATTTTATTGTCAGAGAAACCGTCGTTCCGTACCGTTCACGAAACCGGAATTCAACCCCTGACGTCGCTACCCGACGTTAGAGTAGCTCTCGCGTCGTGTTGAGGTAAGTCTCTCTCCGTAGGAACCCACACCGCATGTTAACAAGATAAAAACAGTAATTTTATTGTGTTGGTTAATTCACTAATTGAAGATAATGAATACTGGACTGTAGGTAGGTGTGATGATTGGTGTTTGGGCACGTAGGCAGAACTGGACTCCTTGATCTTGTGTCTATCAGCACGCCCCTTTTCAGGCAAGTGAAACTTGCTGTCTTCTTGTTTAGGCCATGTTTTAGGCCACTTCCTTTCTTTTAGCGTAAAAGAGATTAGACAGTGAAATGATAGCTGTCTAGGCGCAACTTTAAGATCTAGCTTGACAACGAAGCTAGATCTGTCACCCTGCCATGTCATTCATGCATTGTTGCCTGCCACGTTTAAATTCCTTATCTGTACGCACTTAAACTATTATCTGCCATGCATTGCATCCTACATGTCATCCTAGTTTGAATGTTGCATTCGTAGCACACGCTACAATACTTGTACTTCCTTGTTCAGGCTAGGTGCACCCCTATGCCATATTGAAAAACACTTCCTGGCTCATGATCCAGAAGCGGGCTACATGTGTTGGTCAAAAGCCAATGCCCGATACACGTGGAGGGGTAGGGATAAGCGATCACTTGAGCTTAGGAGTTGGCACGTACAGCCACTCTAGCCAAAAGACGTAATCTCTGTGCACGACATGCTTACTAGACTTGTCCTTGTCCTTGTGATTGTTCTTGCAAACTTGATATCCATGTCATGATTTAAATGCCAGTTTACATGCCATGCTCATAGTTTACTTCACTTGTTGCACTCATACTATATCTGCCATGTCATTGCATCATGCTAGTACTGCTAGGTTACTTTACTTTTACTTTCAGTTTCCTTGCACAAGTCTCTTGTAGACTTGCTGACATGTGCCCCTTACTCTTTTGGGTGTCACATGTTAGACCATGAGCTAGAGATCGTTGTTGAGGACGTGGTGTTTGCTGACGCTGAGCCTGAGCCCATGTCTGTCAAGGAGGAGTTTGTGAACACCGGAGACCAGTCTTAGAGACCGTTCTGAGTTGCTTTGCTTTCGGTTGCTGTTAGTTGTCGGTGCGTAGCACCATTACTTTGTTTTTTGTACGTTTGACCTTTTTGGCCATGCTTGGGCCTTTAGACTCTTTTTCTTTCCAGCCTGGTGGCTTTTCTGTGATGTTGAAACTTATTTTATGGATATTTTGAGATTGCTTTTTGTCTCATTTCCTTTATTATTATCTTTGTTTCGAATCGCATTTGCAAGGACCTGCCATTTGAAGTTTATTGACGTTTATCAGACTTGCAGCTTCACAGCTCCAAGTCTGAGCGGACCTTCTCACGTCTCGCCTCCATATTTTTGGGAAGCGGGGCATGACAATACTCCTGGAGACCCTAAAACAATACCACCACAGGAAAGTGAGCTCATCTCCATATCCTCTCCTTTTCCAGAACCTCCAGAAGAGATGAATCTGGAATAAATTGAATAATGTACGTACATGGAGAGGTATTTGGATAAAACACACTTGTCGACAATTACTCGCATTTCATTTTGCCATAGATATTGTTTCCCAATCTCCGTTTCCTGAAGAAAACACAGAGACTTGGCCAGATTATGTGGAACAAGGCAATAATAAGTTGAGCTGGACTCACTTTTGAAATGTGAAGTTTTTTGACCCGAAGTCCTGATATCAAAAGATATCAAACCTGTGGGCTACCGAGTATTGTATAAATAAATAAAATCGTATGCTATAAGCAAAACACTATAGCTTAGAGGTTTATTTCGCAGAAACCAGGAAGTAACCATGTAAGATGAGCTTAACTCACTTACAAAATTATTTAAACTGATGCATCAGGCTCCCTAGTCATGGTTGCGAAAACCATGCGATTGGCAAAGAAAATTTTAGGCTATGTTTCTATGGATGATGTGACAACATACCCTTATGAATAATCATCCTGAAGATGAACTATCATCCAGTAGATGAAACCACCATCCTGAAGATGAAACTATCATCCCGTTGATGAAACCACCATCCAGCAGATGAATTATCATCCAGCAGATGAATTATCATCCAGAAGATGAAACCATCATCCAGAAGATGAAGAAACATAGATAATTGCAATCCACTAAATACACCTACTGGTTGTATGGATGCACATTAAGACCCCTTCCGTTCGCTGGAAGAGTGGAAGGATACCCTAGGTCCTGAAGCGCCTTAATCAAGTGTTTTTTGGAACACTCCTTTATCTGGCCAACTGCATGCGACTCATGAGAGCTTTAGCAGTAAACCTTTTAGCCAGATATAGTGCAGTGCCTGCAGCGCACCACTGGACCAGAGATATATAGCTTCTGCGCTACCTCCAAGGGTCAAGGATCATCCAATATGTTAAATGTATTTGCAGATACAGGTTACAGATCATCGCGATGACTACAACAAAGGAACGACCAACTCCTGGAAACCAGCAAAGCATGCTTCCAAGGCAACATCAATCCCACCATTCCGAGAGGCTCATCGATCCAAGAAGAAAATCATAAGTACGCACAGCCATGTCCTGCAGTACCTCGCAGACACAGTGACGATTGGGTCAGAGACGTGGTGCTACCTATCGAGTCTGCAGATCACTCCTCTTCAGAAGATCTCCCTCAAATTCAGTAGCTGACATAGATGAGCGATACTTGTATAGATGAGCGATGTCTTGTATAGATGAGCGATGCCTTGTACTTTGTACTTATTATCAGAACACTGTAAGAGATTGATGTATAGTTGCTTAGGAGATCTGCAAGCATGCAGCTTGTACAGATCAGGGGGAGTCAAATGTAGTGTTATACTCTTTTCCCTTGACTATTGGTTTTTCCCACCGAATTTTCCATAGCTAAAGGTTTTAACGAAGCAACCTCATTGACTCTGGATCCAGAAGTATCCACCCCCTAAATACTTCTACTAATCAGAGGAAGTTATGGGAAACTGTACTCTTTTGCCTTGGCTATTGGTTTTCCCACTGGGTTTTCCATAGCTAAAGGTTTTAACGAGGCAGTTACCCCTAACTTAGGATCCAGAAGTATTCACATTTGATGATATCCATCGATCAGGGGAAGTTATAGAGACTTGTACTCTTTTCCCTCAGCCACTGGTTTTTCCCACTGGGGTTTCCATGGCAAAGGTTTTAACGAGGCAAGAATTCTTAACTTAGGATCCAGAAGTATCCCTACACACATGATCAGATAAGCTCTATGAACCCTGAAGCGCTCATTACGGTTTACAACAATGGATGGATAAGGGGAAGTGTTATAAACGGGCTTTTGGAGGCCCAACTGTGTATTGGGTCTCCACCCATTATGTAACCATACTTCTATAAATATAGGGCTACGGGGTTCCGTAGCCGCCAAGTTTACAACTTCTACAAGTTTCTAGTTTAGCATGCTTATAGCATAATTATCTTTTTTGTGATTGATAATCAAGCAGGCTTGAAAGATTGTCATTTACAGAACCAGTCACACTTAAATACTTAGGGAAACGAGTAAGGATGAGATGTACCGTGCCTTACCCAGAGCCACGAATATATCACCTCATATAAATGAGATGATATCAAATAACTTGATCATACAAAATGGAATTCAGCGTTTGCTTTTGACTTTAAAGTCAACCGATTTGTCAGCGGGCTCTGCCTCAATGGCATTCTCCCTTGGCTCTCAGTGGGGAGGCCAGGGTTCGATCCTGGCCACTAAGATGATCTCGTGCGCTGCTTACCGTATTTCCGAAAAACCCAAAAAAAAGACGGTTCCTACTGCCACGTTATGAATCCACATGCTTCACAAAACTTGTCGAAGTCATCTGACAATCAACCAGCAATGTCAGCACCGTGAGTATCAACAAAACTAGTTGAAAATTTCAAACGATAAAATACATATTTAATTGTTTTGATTTACACAAATATTAGGTTTCATATAATTTCAATGGATTTAGTAGAAAAGGTGGCACCTGATCTATTGGATCAGATGCTTAGACACAAAAAATGTGGAAAGTACAAGGCTCCACATGGGCTTGTACTCGTGGGGCCCCGTCTTTTGTGTCTTGCACCTGATCAGGTGCCACCTGCTCTACATTAATCCCAATTTCATTATGCATGTTTGATCCATATATCATGTATCATGACATGTTAATCTATGTTAACCAAATTTGTTTGTCGTATTACTGTAGCTAAAAGAGTCCGAATTTGGAGAACCGAAGCAGAAATTTTTGAAGAAGTCCAGATAAAGTAACAAAAGCATTTTGATAAGGCCAAAAAAGGCCTTCCGATAACAATCAAATTTGGAGTTGAAGGATCAATGATGTATTATATAATTGAGGGATGTTTTTGAATGTAGTTGCTGACTAGGACAAAAAGATGAGTAAAAGGACGGTCGCGATTAAATCTTGAGGAATCAATGGAATAAATAGGATGAGAGTTTGAGAAAATTTTGAGAGGGATGAAATTTTGACGTGAAAACCCTAAAATTTTAGTGGAAACTAAATTTTAAGGGAATTAAATTTTGATGACCTAAAAGTTTAAATTTTTAGCCGAACTAAATTTCTAAGGGAACTAAATCTGGTTGGAACTAATTTTTCGGGAACTAAATTTTTGGGGGTGAAATAAATTTTAATTTATAATTTTTAGTAAAACTAAATGCAGAGGGAACTAAAATTTTAAATTTTAAAGGAAACTGAATCTTGAGTGAACTAGACTTGGTGAACTAAATTTTCAAGAGGAACTAAATTTTAGTTTTAATGTGGTTAAAATCTTTGTTGGGATGAATACTTTGAAGATGGTGCAAAATTTTCTTTATGTTATGAATAGGCCCGATAGGCCCATTGGGTATCCAACCCACTACTGAAAGCTATAAATATGAGGGTAGGGGGCTCTTAACCCTCTACACCTATTTTTCCTACTTTTCCCTTCACAACACGTTATCAACACGATCACGCTCGTTGGAGGAGACGGTGGCTCGTGTGGAAGGAGATCCATCAATCGCTCAGATTCAAGAAGATCGTAATCTTCTCAACGGGGAGCGAAAAGGGCATCCTTCACCAACCGTCGACTAGATTCCCTTGTCGAATCTAGAGGTAAAAATCAAAACTTTTTAGATCTAAACTTGCGTTTCACGTTAGATCTGCATGTTTTAGGATCAAAAAGTTTAAAACTCGGTAAAAATCACAATTTTATTTAGATCTGCATGTCTAAAAACAATAAAAATAAGTTTTTTTGGCGATCTAAATTCTCGAAAAATCTGTTTTTTACCCCCCCAAACCTTGATCCATACCCTGCACGCCCGAAGGGCTAAACGGTGGCACTCTACGAGTACGAGTGCCGCCGGCAGAAAAACACCGCGGCCTGAAGCCGCGGCCACGCTGCCGCGGCCAAGTGCCGCGGCCCCGCCGCCACGGCGGCCGCGACCCGCTGCTGCGGCCAGCCGTCACGACGGCACACCCCGCGGGCCCCCCCTAGGGTTTTTCAGAAACCTTAGCCCTTAACGGGCCAATTTTTCGGGGGAGGCCCAAATTAACCCTAATGGGTTGTTTTCATGGCCCAAAAAGCCTGAAAATTAGCCCATTTACATAAATAATTTTTCTTCTTTTATTTTTGGCCCTAAAAAGCCCAAAAAAATTAAAATAAACTTTAAAGGGTTTTAAAGCGGTAAACAAAACATTAAAATATGGATCAAAGGTAAAAGTTTTTCAAAATAAATTTTTAGCACGTCACACACAATTTAGATTATTTAAATTAATCTTTACATGCCTATGATTGATTATCTGCGTGGTTGTATGTTTTCAATATATTATCTGCGTGGATGTGCAAATTAGGCTATGTTTTTAGGGATCAGCCAGGTTTCCGACACTTTTTAATTTCCTGCAATTTTTCCTTTTTTTGAGAGAAATTTGTAAGTGAGGATATATATGTAAAAAAGAAGACCGAAGGACACCAAAAAGGAGCTGAAGGCGTACGCACAATGAAGATAGGGGCTTCTCTCTGAAGTTCCCAAGTTGTATTTTATTCTTTCATGCAATTTTTGATGTAACTTCGGACTGTACTTCTTTTTATTTCGGTGTCGGCTGGCTGATCCCTATAGTCCTAAGTCATTTTCTTTTTCATTGCTTATGCATTAATTGCGTGGATGTTAATTATTTTAATACCATGTTTAATGTTACAATGAAACTACCAAATAGCATGCGTGAATGTTAACCTTTGTTAATTATTCACATTATGAAACCCCAAAAAGCATGTATGTTAAATTTCCTTTAAAAAGATCCATGCTATGAAAAATGTTTGAAATACATGCGTGGATGTCTATTTCAAATCAGTTTTAATGATACATGATGTTTTTATATATTGCTAGATCATTCAATGGCCAGACTTGCGAATGTCGACTTTTCGGCCCTGAAGGCCGATGGGTCAAACTACCTGAGTTGGCAGTTGGACCTGAAGTTCCATCTGCGCTCTCATGGTTTCAGTCTTACAACGACTGAGAAGGCAACAACAAGTACTGCCTCAGTCGACAAGGATGCTTCAAAAGAAGCACCTCATACAGAGAAAGTTTCCGATATATTAAAGGCGAAAGCCATTATATATATCAGGAAACATTTAGACTCGACCCAGAAGGACGAGTACCTCACTGTAGATGATCCTTACGAGCTGTGGGACGCACTCGAGGAGAGGTACAAACATCAGAGAGATGTCCTCCCCCGTGCGCAGTACGAGTGGACTCATCTCCGCATACAGGATTACAAATCCGTAGCGGAGTACAACTCAGCTCTCTTCCGTATCACCTCACACCTGAAGTTGTGCGGTGAAACGGTGACGGAGAAAATGTTGCTGGAAAAGACGTTCACGTGTTTCCACGAGAAGAATATGATCCTTATGCAACAATACCGTGAGAGGAAGTTCACGAAGTACTCTGATCTGCTTCAATGCCTGCTTATGGCTGAACAGAACAGAGACCTGTTGGTTTCCACTCACAACCTGCGCCCTCCTGGCTCTGCTCCACTGCCACCTCCTGCAGAGGCACACTTCCAGTCTTCCCAGAAGAAGAAGATGGACAAAAAGGCAAAATTCCAGAAATGGAAAGAACAAAAGCAGCGAAAGAAGGCCTGTCACGCCCCGCTTCCCTAAAATGGAGGCGAGACGTGAGAAGGTCCGCACAGACGTGGAGCTGTGGAGCTCCACGCCTGATAAGCGTCAAATCTGAATATATGCAGGTCCCTGTAAATGCAAACGGAACAAAAATAATAATAATATGGTAAAGGAGACTGATATAAGTTAACCAATCTCGGAATTAGTCCACAATAATATTCAACATCGCAGAAAAAGCCACCAGGCTAAAAGAAAGAGTCTAGGCCCAAAACATGGCCAACAAAAGCCAACACGAAACAAAGTATTGGCCCTACGCACCGATAACCAAAGCAGTCTAATCAACAACACAAACAGTCTCTATGACTGATCGCCCGTGTCCTCAAACTCCTCGGTGAACGCGGGCTCTGACTCAGCGTCAGCGAACACCATGTCCTCAGCAGCAACCTCAGGCTCAGGATCTAACATGTGTCACCCAAAAGAGTAAAGGGCACATGTCAGCAAGTCTAAAAGACTTGGGCAAGGAAACTGAAGGGAATGTAAACTAATAACCTAGCAGTTATAGTATGATGCATAGCATGGCAAGTATAGGATGGAAGCAACAAGCAAGGTAAGGTGCAAGTAACAAGTAGCAAGTAGCAAGTAGCAAGTATGGTATGGATGACAAGTTTTACAAGTATAAACACGGACAAGTACAAGTCAAGTAAATCACGTCAAGTAAACACGTCGTGCACAGAGATTACGTCTTCTGGCTAGAGTGGCGGATCGGGCCAACTCGTACACTCAGGTGATCGCTTATCCCTACCCCTCCACGTGTATCGAGCCAGGGCATTACCCCCGAACATGTAATGCTCGCTTCTGGATCACGAGCCAGGAAGTGTATTTGGCATAGGGTTGTGCCCGCTAAAAGCAGGTGCCTAGCCGGATTAAGTAGTACAAGTAATGTAGCGTGTGCTACGATTGCAACATTCAACATGGATAGCATGGCATGTACAAATAATTCGCGTACCGTTAATTGAATTTAAACATGGCAGATAAGATGCATGGATGACAGCAAGGGAAAATAAGTAAAAGTAGTCGGATCTAGCTTCGTTGTCAAGCTAGATCCTGAAAATTGCGCCTAGGCGAGTATCATTTCGTCGCACAGTCTCTTTTACGCCTTCAACAAGCAAATGTCCTAAGGCATGGCCTAAAACCCTAAGTGGCAAGTTTCACTTGCCTGGCACCAAGGATGACGATCAACGAGGCACGTCACAAAATGTTAACTACGGAGATGGGATCGCTGCCATGGCAAAACAATATCAGAACAATAACCAATCCAGAATTATAATCGAATCTACGTCGTCTAATATCCATTTTTATTAGGGATTAACAAAAATCACAATGTGGGTTAAGAGAATATTAAAGGATCGATTTACTAACCGTATCGTAGCGGAAGAACGATGACGAGCAAGCACGGCAACGGAAGAACGATCCGGAGAACTATGGCTCAGATCTGGAAATGGCGAGAAAATCTGGAGAAATTGGGATTTGTGGGGTTTTGGGGTTGGCCGACGGCCTAAAGGAAGGTGGCCGGCGCTAATGAGGGTGTGAGGGGGCTCCGGGGATGAAGGAGAAGAGCTAGAGGAAGGTTGGGGAAGATCAGAGATCAAAGGGAAAGAGAATGGCCAAGAGAAGTGAAAGAAAGAAGAAGAAACGATCGGGTGTTTAAATAGAAAACTTGCGGCGGCTGGGACAACCCTAGGGTTACGGGGTCGATTAGTCGGTCAAAGAAGAGTTGTTGACCGACTAATTCGAGAACTAGTCGGTCGGTCGACCAACTATGACCGACTAAGATCAAGCAGCGGAAGAAAGAATAAATCTGGAAAATGAATTAGTCGGTCTGTGAAGGCCCGTCGACCGACTAGTTTGCAACCTAGTCGGTCGGTGAGTGTTCATTGACCGACTAACGATAAACAGTAACTTAGGTGAAATTAATCAAAGGAACTAGTCAGTCTGAGAGCAAATTCTGACCGACTAGTTTCACTTCTAGTCGGTCGGTGGTTGTTCTTAGACCGACTAAGAGTAAACAGTAACTCCTGAATAATTGATTTAATGAACTAGTCGGTTCCATAAGAGTTCCTGACCGACTAGATTGGAATCTAGTCGGTTGGTTCTCCTTCTTGAACCAACTAAAGTGCACGAAAAGTCTCGAATCGAAGCGCGAAGCTCCAGGAAGATTCCTACGGCTTCTAAGATCAACCTGTCTCTAAGATATGAGCGATATGAAGCTCGTCATGTGTGACTTACTCCAAGCTCAACGATCTAAGGAAGAAGCTAGAAAATCACAACGAAACGAACGAAAGCGAAAGTTACGGAGATGGAAAATCACACATAAGGAGAAAATCCGCCAGAACATATATAATATAGATAATCCAAATACATGAAAAACCAGTCGTTACATCCTCCCCAACTTAAGAAAAATTCCGTCCTCGGAATTTCCCAACAATCACGTGTCCGAGAACAAAAGTGGGTAGCGCTCTCTCATCTCATCCTCTCTCTCCCAAGTAGACTCTCCTGGCGAGCCGTGTCGCCACATCACCCTCACAAGATTGACAACCTTGTTTCGGAGTGACTTCTGACGCCTGTCCAAAATCAGCACTGGCTGCTGGTCATACGTCAAATCTGGGCGAACGGTGATCTCCGAGAAATCCACAGCATGAGATGGATCGCTGATGTACCGACGAAGCTACGACATATGGAAAACATTGTGAACTCCTTCCAAAGATGGCGGCAAGGTTAAGCGGTAGGCTACCTCGCCAACTCTCTCCAGAATGTCAAACGGTCCAATGTATCGCGGGCTCAACTTCCCCCGTTTCCCAAAGTGAATCACACCACGATTCGGGGAAATCTTCAGGAACACATGGTCGCCTGGCTGAAACTCCAAAGGACGGCGTTTAGCATCCGCCCAATGCTTAAAACGGTCCTGAGCAATCCTCAGCCTCTCCCGAATGTTCCTGACAACATCCACGGCCTCCACGATCATCTCAGGTCCCAACAGCTCCCGATCACCAATGTCATCCCAACTCAACGGCGATCAACATTTCCTCCCATACAGCGCGGCGAAAGGCGCCATGCCAATACTTGCCTGGAAGCCGTTGTTGTAAGAGAACTCCACCAGATGTAGATGGTCCTCTCACGAACCCTTGAAATCCAACATGCATGCCCTCAGCATGTCCTCCAAGATCTGAATCGTCCTCTCGGACTGGCCATCTGTCTGCGGATGGTACGCCGTGCTGAAACTCAGACTCGTACCCAAACTCTTCTGCAAACTATGCCAGAACTGAGATGTGAACCTCGTGTCTCTGTCCGACACGATACTCACGGGGACTCTGTGAAGTCGTACGATCTCCTGCACGATTCACGTTACATCACTATCTATCTAAGAAAAGGAAATAGAAACGGAGAGTAAAAGAATTTACCTCCATGTATCTCCTCGCTAGCGCCTTGGTGGACTGTCCTACTCGGAATGGAATAAAGTGCGCGGATTTGGTCAATCGATCTACGATCACCCAAATCGCGTCATTCTGCTTCGGACTCCGAGGCAGTCCAGTCACAAAGTCCATAGTGATGTGTGTTGCCACTTCCACTCTGGAATCGGAAGCGGTTGTAGCAACCCCACCGTACGCTGATGCTCCGCCTTCACCTGTTGGTAAACCAGACACTTGGCTACACTCCGAGCCACACTCCTCTTCATGCCATGCCACCAAAAGTTCAGACGAAGATCTTTGTACATCTTGGTACCACCAGGATGTACAGAATACGGCGAACTGTGTGCCTCAACCAGCAACTCCTCTCTTATATCCCCAGCTGGCACACACAACCTAGCTCCATACCTCAGCGAGCCATCCTCATGAATCAAAAAGTCAGTCCGCAGACCGGCTCCTACCTGCTCCCGAATCTTCACCAGCTTCGGATCTCCAGCCTGGCCAGCCTTGATCCGAACCACGATCGTCGACTGTATCTGCATACACATCAACGGAGAAGCCTCCCCAGGAAGAACAATCTCAATTCTAGACTCGCAAAAATCCTGCTGCAATCTCCACTGCGAAGTCAACATCATCACCGTTGGAAGCCTACTCAGCGCATCCGGAACCACATTCACCTTGCCGGGGTGATACTGCAAATCGATCTCATAATCCGCCATGAGCTCCAACCATCGACGTTGTCGCATGTTGAGCTCCTTCTGAGTAAAAATATACTTCAAGCTTTTGTGATCGGTGAAGATCTTCACTTTCTCACTCAGCATGAAGTGCCTCCAAATCTTGAGCGCAAACACGACAGCAGCCAACTCCAAGTCGTGTGTCGGGTAATTCTTCTCATGAGTCTTGAGCTGACACGAAGCATACGCCACAACATGCCCGTGCTGATGCAACACACAACCGAGACCCTTACCAGAAGCATCGCAAAAGATCTCAAATCCTCCGCTGCGATCAGGCACCACAAGAACAGGGGCAGTCGTCAATCTCTCCCTCAGAACACCAAAGGCATTCTCACAACCACCCGACCAAATAAAAGGTACATCCTTCTGCGTCAATCTGGTCATCGGCTCAGCAATACGGGAAAAGTCCTTAATGAAACGCCGATAGTAACCTGCAAGCCCAATCCAGATCTCAGATGTTGACTGCGGAACAGGCCACTCTTTGATGGCCTTGATCTTCTCGGGATCCACTGAAATACCATCTCCAGACACCACATGCCTGAGAAAAGCAACTCTGTCCAGCCAAACCTCGCACTTCGAAAACTTAGCATACAAACGATGCTTCCTCAAAAACTCCAACACTGTCCTCAAGTGCGAGGCATGCTCTTCCTCCGACTTTGAATAGATCAGAATGTCGTCAATAAAGATAACAACAAACTTGTCTAAAAAGTCGTAGAAAATCAGGTTCATCAGATTCATGAAAACTGCGGGAGCGTTGGTTACACCGAAGGGCATAACCATAAACTCGTAGTGTCCATACTTCGTCCTGAATGCTGTCTTCGGAACATCTTCCTTCTTCACCTTCAGCTGATGATAACCACTCCTCAGATCCAACTTCGAAAACACCCTCGATCCTCCAAGCTGATCAAAAATATCATCGATGCGAGGTAACGAGTATTTATTCTTGATGGTCACCGCATTCAGCTCCCTGTAGTCAACGCACATGCGACGCGAACCATCCTTCTTCCTCACCAGCAGCACCGGTGCTCCCCACGGAGACACACTAGGATTGATGTAACCCTTCTACAAAAGCTCATCGAGCTGCTTCTGTAATTCCTCCAACTCAGCGGGTGCCATACGATAGGGCGCTTTCGAAATCGGCTGCGCCCCCGGAATAAGATCAATCGAAAATTCGAGAGCTCGATCGGGTGGCAATCCAGACATCTCCTCGGGGAAGACGTCATCGAAGTCCCGCACTACCGTTGGCCTCTCCGGCTCCATCTGCATAGCCACAAACTCCACCTGTCTGGCCCGAAATCTGACAAGGCCAAGCGAACTGCTACCCCGGCTGAACTCAAATACTGGATGTCCGGGAATCTCGAACACCACCTTCTTCCTTCGACAGTCGATCGTAGCATAGAAGCTCGCAAGCCAATCCATCCCAGGGACCGCATCATAGTTGATGATGTCGTGGATAATGAAATCAGCGTAAAGCTCGTGTCCACAGACCACCAACGAGCAAGAATTGCAACCACGATGCACCGAGACCACGCCATTCCCTGTAACGATATTCCAACTCTTGGGAAGAGGGGACGTCTTCAAGGAATGCTTCTCCACGAAGCGCCGCGCCAAAATTCACATCGATGCACCTGAGTCAAAGAGGACTCGTGCAGGAAATGTGCACACCAGAATCACACCTACAAACAGTCTAACAATCAAGCCCTATTCTAGCAAACAATCATGTACAAGCAAACAACATAATCTAACAAACAAAATAAATAAGAAAGGAACAGCTAGATTGAGGATTACCTGCGATAACCTCATCCACAGCCATGCTCTCCACCTCAGACATCAGAAAAGCCTGCTGCCTCGGTTGAAAAGCCTGCTGAAAGGCCTGCCTCTGTGGAACAAGAGCTGCTCCACGTCCAGCAGGAATAGGCGCTCTCTGCTGCAACGGCTGTGCTGCAACAGGTGCTCTCCAAGGCTGCTTCGACTTCGGGCAGTCCTTCATGGTATGTGTAGGATCTCCACAGACAATACACTGGCCCAGGAATCTCTTACACTGCTCCTTGATATGCACGGTCTTGCCGCAGAAATGGCAAGTCTTCTGAATAGGCCCTCCTGGCCTCTTGAACTGCACCAGCTGATTAGGCTTAAAACCAGGCCTAACCACCGCTCTGGCCTGCTCCATAGGCCTCTTCCCAGCTCCAGCAACATGTCCTCTCCTCTGGTTCACAATCAGCTCCTGCCTCCGCGCCGCTATCAGAACCTTCTGATAAGACTCCAGATCAGAGGAGGACACAAAACTCTGAAGCTCCAAAGCAAGTCCCTGCAGGAACCTCTGAGCCCTCTCATCAGTATCCTGCACCATCTTCGGTGCGAACCGACTCAGCCTGGTGAACTCCTGGTGGTACTGATCCACCTGTAATGCCCTGCTAAGCTACTGCACAAGTACTAAGGGCGGGTGAATAGTACTTTAAAATAATTAAGAGGCTAATTCCTAATTACCTTGCAAACTCTACCAATTAATGCGAAAATGCGGAATAGTAAATAATCGACAACAAATAAGACAATCGCAAACAAACGATATTACTGGGTTCGGATCCACCCAAGTCTCCCTGACTTGTTCCCGGTGATCCTACGTCCCAACCACCCGGATCACTTCCGGATACTTGAGTTAGAAACCCTAACTCAAGATTTCCATTATGAAATACTTGTGAAAAACCTTCACAAGTCAAATCATACACAAATGAAACTTGTGACTCCCACAACCCGGGATCACAAACACACTCTCACAACCGAGAGCGAATCACTTACAATATCAAAGTAAATTGAAATGAAATAGCTTACCACAAAATACCTATGCCTTGAGTATACTTACGAATTAGGGCAAAGATGATTTTGAGGAAGATGAAGAGGCACCAAACCCTAGCTCCAAGATGTAGACCAGCTATGGAGAGCTATGAGGTTGATGGTGACCTAGGATCAAGCACTTGGCTTGGAAGGCTCACAATCAATGAATCTCTCTTTTGAAATAAGAGTGAGAAGAGATTCAAGATTGGAATGAATGAGCTTTGAATGAGAGGGAATGATTTCTCTTTGATCTCTAAACTTGTCTTAATATCAGCCTTGAGTGCAATGAATGCAGCTCATCAAGTATATATAGGTTAGAGGAGAGAGAGAGAAAAACGTTTCAATTAAAGCTCCAACGGCTCTATTCTGAACCAAACTAGTCGGTCAAAGAACAACCACCGACCGACTAGTTCATCAACTAGTCGGTCGGTCAATCAACATGAACCGACTAACTGGTGAACAGGGAATAGGTCGAAGTTCAGACTTAAGGAACTAGTCGGTCAAAGCACACTTGCCGACCGACTAGTTTCACAACTAGTCGGTCGGTGAGATAACTTAGACCGACTAAGAGATAAAACACAAAGTCTGAGAACAAATAGAATTAGTCGGTCCAAGAACAAAAGTTGACCGACTAGTTCATCAACTAGTCGGTCGCCAAATGTACATGGACCGACTAACGACAAACAGTAACTTGGCATGTACAGTAGAAGCTCAACTAGTCGATCAAAGAAGCATCACTGACCGACTAGTTCACAAACTAGTCGGTCGGTGAGTCAACGTAGACCGACTAACTGTAAACAGTAAAGAGCTATGATTTGAGAAAGCAAACTAGTCGGTCCAAGAAAGATTGCCGACCGACTAGATCACCATCTAGTCGGTTGATTCTTCTTCTTGAACCAACTAACATGCACAAGAAGTCGCGAATCGAAGCGCGATGCTTCGGGAAAGTTAGTATGGACTTCTTACTAGTTCCTATGTCTAAGATAGGAGCGATATGAAGATTAAAACGTAAGACCTACTCAAGACTTAACATTCTACGGAACGAAGCTAAAAGACTATAAATAAAACTTGACGAACCGTCTTCGAAAGCTTCAATCCGAATCTTCATGACTTCTAAAATGGTCCAAAAGCTTCAACGAAGCTTTAGGCATACGATCACATGCTTTGAGAAGTCTCGAGACGTCGCTTTGGATGTTCATATGTATTTGGCGACGATTTCCATAACTGCGCTCACAAATTGTTAGTTCACGATATATTTATGTTTGTTCATCATCCAAAACCAAATCCGGGGAGTCCAATATCCAACACCACCGACAAGCTCCCTTGCTTCAAATCAATGAAGCACTGCAACATCTCTCTCCGGGCAGCCTTCGGAAAATATTCCTCATCGAATCTGGACTTGAAGGTAGCCCAAGATATCGGCTCCTCCAACAGCTCCTCCTCAGCATCCCACCAATTCCGGGCATTGTCCCTCAGCTGCCTCTTTGCCAAGTCAACCCAGCCAACCTCGTTGACCTTGGACATCTTCAAATTGTCCTCAATATTCCTGACCCACTCGTCAGTAGCTAGAGGACCTTCAGTACCATCAAAATATGCAGGACCCAGCTCTCGAAACTGCTTCGCTCCTGGCTCGGAACGAGGGGCCTCCTAAACTGCCCGAGCAGCTCGAACAACTGGAGCATTCTGGACTTGCAGGAGCACGCCCTGCTGCACCTGCATCATCTGAAGCATCATCCGCATCATCTCCCCATTGGTGGGCTCCCGATCAGGCTCTTCGTCATGAGGGGGCGCACCACCAGCAGCTCGGGTATTTCGCCTTCCTGCCATCTAATGACACAGAAAACGAAACAATTAGACTCATAGCTTATGACTCGGATGTCGAATTTTTTATTTGTGGACAATCAAATATTATTATCGTTATTCCGTTAGTTTGCAGTTACACAGGACCTGCATGGGCCACCAACAAAACCTGTCACGCCCCGCTTCCCTAAAATGGAGGCGAGACGTGAGAAGGTCCGCACAGACGTGGAGCTGTGGAGCTCCACGCCTGATAAGCGTCAAATCTGAATATATGCAGGTCCCTGTAAATGCAAACGGAACAAAAATAATAATAATATAGTAAAGGAGACTGATATAAGTTAACCAATCTCAGAATTAGTCCACAATAATATTCAACATCGCAGAAAAAGCCACCAGGCTAAAAGAAAGAGTCTAGGCCCAAAACATGGCCAACAAAAGCCAACACGAAACAAAGTATTGCCGCTACGCACCGACAACCAAAGCAGTCTAATCAACAACACAAACAGTCTCTACGACTGATCGCCCGTGTCCTCAAACTCCTCGGTGAACGCGGGCTCTGACTCAGTGTCAGCAAACACCACGTCCTCAGCAGCAACCTCGGGCTCAGGATCTAATATGTGTCACCCAAAAGAGTAAAGGGCATATGTCAGCAAGTCTAAAAGACTTGGACAAGGAAACTGAAGGGAAGGTAAACTAACAACCTAGCAGTTATAGTATGATGCATAGCATGGCAAGTATAGGATGGAAGCAACAAGCAAGGTAAGGTGCAAGTAACAAGTAGCAAGTAGCAAGTATGGCATGGATGACAAGTTTTACAAGTATAAACACGGACAAGTACAAGTCAAGTAAATCACGTCAAGTAAACACGTCGTGCACAGAGATTACGTCTTCTGGCTAGAGTGGCGGATCGGGCCAACTCGTACACTCAGGTGATCGCTTATCTATACCCCTCCACGTGTATCGAGCCAGGGCATTACCCCCGAACGTGTAATGCTCGCTTCTGGATCACGAGCCAGGAAGTGTATTTGGCATAGGGTTGTGCCCGCTAAAAGCAGGTGCCTAGCCGGATCAAGTAGTACAAGTAATGTAGCGTGTGCTACGAATGCAACATTCAACATGGATAGCATGGCATGTACAGATAATTCGTGTACCGTTAATTGAATTTAAACATGGCAGATAAGATGCATGGATGACAGCAAGGGCAAATAAGTAAAAGTAGTCAGATCTAGCTTCGTTGTCAAGCTAGATCCTGAAATTTGCGCCTAGGCGAGTATCATTTCGTCGCCCAGACTCTTTTACGCCTTCAACAAGCAAATGGCCTAAGGCATAGCCTAAAACCCTAAGTGGCAAGTTTCACTTGCCTGGCACCAAGGATGACGATCAAATAGGCACGTCATAAAATGTTAACTACGGAGATGGGATCGCTGCCATGGCAAAACAATATCAGAACAATAACCAATCCAGAATTATAATCGAATCTACGTCGTCTAATATCCATTTTTATTAGGGTTTAACAAAAATCACAATGTGGGTTAAGAGAATATTAAAGGATCGATTTACTAACCGTATCGTAGCAGAAGAACGATGCCGAGCAAGCACGGCAACGGAATAACGATCCGGAGAACTATGGCTCAGATCTGGAAATGGCGAGAAAATATGGAGAAATTGGGATTTGTGGGGTTTTGGGGTTGGCCGACGGCCTAAAGGAAGGTGGCCGGCGCTAATGAGGGTGTGAGGGGGCTCCGGGGATGAAGGAGAAGAGCTAGAGGAAGGTTGGGGAAGATCAGAGATCAAAAGGAAAGAGAATGGCCAAGAGAAGTGAAAGAAAGAAGAAGAAACGATCGGGTGTTTAAATAGAAAACTTGCGGCGGCTGGGACAACCCTAGGGTTACGGGGTCGATTAGTCGGTCAAAAAAGAGTTGTTGACCGACTAATTCGAGAACTAGTCGGTCGGTCGACCAACTATGACCGACTAAGATCAAGCAGCGGAAGAAAGAATAAATCTGGGAAATGAATTAGTCGGTCTGTGAAGGCCCGTCGACCGACTAGTTTGCAACCCAGTCGGTCGATGAGTGTTCATTGACCGACTAACGATAAACAGTAACTTAGGTGAAATTAATCAAAGGAACTAGTCGGTCTGAGAGCAAGTTCTGACCGACTAGTTTCACATCTAGTCGGTCGGTGGTTGTTCTTAGACCGACTAAGAGTAAACAGTAACTCCTGAATAATTGATTTAATGAACTAGTCGGCTCCAGAAGAGTTCCTGACAGACTAGATTGGAATCTAGTCAGTTGGTTCTCCTTCTTGAACCAACTAAAGTGCACGAAAAGTCTCGAATCGAAGCGCGAAGCTCCAGGAAGATTCCTACGGCTTCTAAGATCAACCTGTCTCTAAGATATGAGCGATATGAAGCTCGTCATGTGTGACTTACTCCAAGCTCAACGATCTAAGGAAGAAGCTAGAAAATCACAACGAAACGAATGAAAGCGAAAGCTACGGAGATGGAAAATCACACATAAGGAGAAAATCCGCCAGAACATATATAATATAGATAATCCAAATACATGAAAAACCAGTCGTTACAAGGCCACTCCCCCAGCTCCTCCTCAGAACCAGAAGTTCGCGGATAAGAAGCAAAAGAGGATGTCCAACAAAGGTGGCACTCCCAAGAAAGACTGGGAGGACAAGTGTGTTGGATCTGGATCCTAGCCTAGAGGGGGGGTGAATAGGCTGATAAAAAATTCTCGTGCAACCCACGAGAAATCACATGCAGTTATAACAGCAGCAGATAAAAAGCAGACACAGAGTACACAGCAGATTTACCCTGGTTCGGTCGACCCGTCGACCTACGTCCAGCCCCCAAAGCAAATACTAGATTGAATAGTGCAATAGGTACAAAGTCACAAGTTAGAGCACGCTCAGAGCACCCTCTACGTCTCTACACTCGCCAGACTCTCAGTACCCCACACACAGTGTTTCCTCTCACTATCAATCCTAGTAAAGCTTTCTACCAGCTAGTCCCAAACTAGCTGGGTCCCACTTGTCTAGCCCCAACTAGACAAGTCCCAAAATAGTCACCAAAAAACAGGTAAAAGTTTCCCCTTCAGAGAACGTTACACTAAGACACAAATAAAAGAGTTTAAGGGTTTAGAAATGCTCAGTTTGTGTCCGTGTAGGCGTCTCTGTCAATCAGCACGTCGTCAGCTCCAATCTGACGCAAACGGTGTCTCAATCCAACTCTTGGATTGCAAAATACACACTGGTCTGTGCGTAAAGCAATTGCAGTTCAATCCTTTAATAAACTGGCGGTCTGTGCGTGTAGCAACTCCTTTTAATAACTCAAGTCTGTGCGCTGAGAAGCTCAGTTCAGCCTTTTTAAATAACGGCCTGTGCGCAAAGCAATCCCCTTAATATTTCTCGCCACGTCAGCACGAGAAATAACCCCCGCTTCGTTCAATCGCAGTCTCCCAAATCAATCTCCGCCGTTGGTTTCGTTTTGATCTCACGGGGCAGCCGTCGCCACGTCAGCCCGAGTAAATTCCTCCTTCGCGTTCGTCTTCAGCTTTTAGGGC
This sequence comes from Scilla litardierei, assembly GCA_030789695.1. Classification (NCBI taxonomy): domain Eukaryota; kingdom Viridiplantae; phylum Streptophyta; class Magnoliopsida; order Asparagales; family Asparagaceae; genus Scilla; species Scilla litardierei. Next base: position 63,798,593 of record CM061133.1, on the reverse strand, counting down.
ATGCAGGTGGCCGCTCCTCCGACCGACGACGATAGCGGCGGGCTTCGGCTTCTCTCTACGGCTTCGACTGCAGCGACGAGTTCCGACTCTTCGACGGCGTTCGTTACGGCGGGTGGCGCTGTCTTCTCCGACTTTCGACAGTGGCGAAGGCTTCAACGGCGATATGGCGACGGCGACTTCCTCGTCTTCTCGAGCGGTGACCGGCGTTCTTCACAGCGGCTGCGGTCTCCGACAGGCCTCGTCGCTTCGTCTTCGAGCACGGACGGTGGCTACGGCGATACAGCAGCGGCGGCGATCTCCTCGGAGATAATGCTTCTCCGAGCGAGGCTCCGGCAACGTCTTCAAGCTGCGGCAGCGATGGCTCTCGACGACGGCAGTAGCACAGATCTCGACGACGTCTTCTTGGTGACGATGCAGTGGCGAGAGCTTCTTCGACAGCGGATCTCTTCACCGACGGCGAACAACAGTTCCGGCGTCGTGCAGCGGTGATCTCTCCAACTTTGGTGGAGGCCTGCTTCTCTCAGGATCTCGACGACGATGACAGACGGCACAGATGAACAGCAGCACAAATGATCGGCGATGAAGGCTTGGAGATGAAGGCGTTAAGAGCTTCTGGCGATGGCTCTCGGCGGTAACTTCTTCTTGATGGCAATGGCTCGCTCTTCGTTTGCAATGGTGGCTGCTGCCCTCGGAGATGTAGATGACGATCGATGGGGATCAGCTCCGACTTGTTGACTTTGTTCTCAATGATGACGATCTCTTCGTTCGACGGCGACCTCCTCGTCTTCTCCAAGCGGCGACCGGCGGCAAGACTCCACGGCAGCGCTGCTTAGTTGATGGTGAGGGCACGGTGGCTTTTGAAGACGTCTGAGAGTGTTTTGACGGCTAGTTGAAGCTGGTTGATCTTGCGGACGCTTGGTGCTTGAGGATCGTCATTGAGGATGATGAAAAAACCCCTCTTCTTGGTTGATGCTGCGAATATGAATTGGGATATATTGCTTTTGGCCTTGGTATTATAGATGGATGTTAGGGCTTGTGAAAAAAGAGTTTGCGTGTTGTTTTTTTGATGTAGCAGCCCCACTTATTTATTTTGTAGCCCTTTCAATGATTTTCATGCCTCACAAATTAACACTAGGATGATGCCCTATATATATTGAAACTAGTAGTTGGGTCATGGATAGGATCCATAGGATTTAGAAAAGATGTGAAGCAATCTTTGTATAGGAATCCTAAAGAGATAATGTATTTGAATAGGAGAATTGGGTAGAACAAATAGATTTGATGAAATCCCTTTAGAATTCAAATATTCGTAAATCTTACTAAAAGATTTGATCAAGCCCATCTCATCCCCATCTCATCCCATATTGGACCAAGTCCAAATTTTGCTCTTCATTGACCAAGTCACACTTCTTTGTGCACAAACACTCCATCTCTCCCAATGTGCTATACGAATAGCAAATCCGCCAAATATCGAAAGTATATCACTTTGCCAAGCCTGAAACATACTGAGCACACACATTAGATATACCAACACGTTTGTCATCATCAAACCAAGATCCTAGATCGTTGCTTCCAACAAAGTGCTCCAAATGCGGAATGACGGGCCACTGGTCCCGAATCTGCCGCACCCCGAAACACCTCCAGGACCTCTACCAGGCAAGCCTCAAGCCTCGAGCTGAGACAAACCTGATTGAGAGCGCAGCGTTACCAGAGACCTCATGGACTCCTGAAGACTTCATGGGAGATGACACTCTCTAGCTCTGGACCACTTCTATGTACTAGCAATGTATCTTCTTTTTATGCATCGTATCTAGTTTTATTTCCATGTCAAACAATATTTTGAGCATTTATTTTTATGAAAGTAGATCTTTTCTTTTCATATCATTTACTGCTTGAATGTCTTTCTTTTTAGATATGGAATTAATCTGCTTAGTGGACAGTGCATCGACGCACTCGATCCTTCAAAACATAGACTACTTCACGAGCATAAGTAGCTATTCTGGTCCACTGAGAACAATCTCAGGACCAGCAAACATAATCGAAGGATCAGGGGAAGCAATTATATTGCTCCCCGGTAACACACAAATCACACTTAGAAATGCGTTATACTCCCATAAATCCATCCGAAACCTCCTAAGCTTTAAAGATATCCGTTTAAACGGATATCACTTAGAGACGGTCGAGGAAGATAAAAGGAAATACTTGCTTGTAACATCTCTTACAAATGGTTCAAAAACCATTGTGGAACGTTTCAAGGGATTCCCCTCGGGACTCTACCAAACAAGTATACAAACTTCAGAAACATCCATGGCGGAGCACCTACAGTGCCCCCAAACACCAGAATTCCAACTCTGGCACAGTAGACTGGGACACCCTGGCTCTGTTATGATGTACCGCATCATAAAGAACTCCAGGGGTATAGACCTGAAGAACCTGAAGATTCTTCAAAAAGGCAAATTCCAATGTCCACCCTGTTACAAGGGTAAACTGATCACGAGACCCTCTCCACTGAAAGTAGACGTGGAGTCCCCAAGCTTTCTGGAAAGAATCCACGGAGACATTTGTGGGCCGATACACCCATCAAGTGGTCTGTTCAGGTACTTTATGGTCCTGATAGACGCATCTACTAAGTGGTCACATGTGTGTCTACTGTCCACCCGTAACCTAGCACTATCTAAGCTTTTAGCTCAGATAATCAAGTTACGGGCCCACTTCCCTGACTACCAGATAAAGAAACTTCGTCTGGACAATGCGGGGGAGTTTACGTCACAAGTCTTTCTAGACTATTGCCAAGCTCAGGGAATTGAAGTCGAACATCCTGTAGCACATGTTCACACCCAAAATGGGTTAGCAGAATCTCTAATTAAGAGACTGCAATGGATTGCTCGTCCATTATTACTTCAATCCCAGATGCCAGTGAATGCGTGGGGTCATGCAATTTTGCATGCTGCATCTTTAATAAAATTAAGACCTTCTGGAGGTCAGTCATCTTCTCCAATGCAACTAGCACTTGGAGCCCCACCAATTGTCTCACACTTGAGAATATTTGGTTGTGCAGTATACGTCCCCATAGCACCACCACAAAGGACAAAGATGGGTCCACAACATCGCCTAGGCATTTATGTTGGGTTTGACACCCCCTCCATAATTAGATTCCTAGAACCCCTTACGGGAGACGTTTTCAAGGCATGTCTAGAAGACTGTGAATTCGATGAAACATCGTTTCCAAGACTAGGCTCACAGACAAAGAAGCCCGAAGCTTTAGAATGTATCACTTGGGATACAAAGACATTATGTCACTTTGATCCGCCCACAAGCCAGTGTGAGGAGGAGGTCCTGAAGATTCTCCACATCCAAAACACTGTCCATCTCTTGCCGGACAAATTTACTGACAACCAGAAGATTGTCAAATCACACGTCCCTGATGCTAACACTCCAGCTAGGATTGACATACCGTAAAATGGATGCAATCCGCCTGCAGCAGAAATGGTTGGACCCCTCAAAAAGAGAGGGCGACCACCGGGATCCAAGGACCAAGTCCCTCGAAAGAGTAGGACCCTTGGCAATGATAAACAAATACCACCACATGATGCTACTATAAGCCATGCTACCACATCTCTCCCAAACTCTCATGAAGAGGAAAAACCGGGAGAAAATGAAGTATCGATACACTATGTACGAACTGGGGAGTATTGGGACAGAAAGAGCACAACCATAGATGACACATTTGCGTGTAATATTGCCATCAACGTCGCGTACTGCGACGATGATATTGAACCATGCTCTCTGACAGAATGTCAAAGCAGAGATGATTGGCCAAAGTGGAAAGCGGCAATAGGAGTGGAGTTGGATTCACTCACCAAACGCAAGGTCTTCAGACCCATAGTCCAGACACCAAAAGGTGTAAAACCTGTGGGTTATAAATGGGTATTTGTTAGAAAAAAAATGAACAGAATGAGATCGTTCGCTACAAAGCAAGGCTTGTAGCACAGGGTTTTACCCAACGTCCAGTGGTGGATTTTGAAGCCACATACTCCCCGGTCATGGACGCGATCACCTTCCGATTCCTCATTGGCTAAACAGCCCAAGAGGGTTTAGATATGCAACTCATGGACGTGGTTACTGCATACCTATATGGCAACCTAGACCGAGACATCTATATGAGATTGCCTGACGGTTATTCTTTGCCTACAGCACTAAAAGAGAGAGAACGTGACATCTACTCAGTGAAACTGCAAAGATCATTATATGGTCTAAAACAATCTGGAAGGATGTGGTATAACAGACTGAGCGATTTCCTTGCAAAACAAGGATTCTCAAACGACCCAGTCTGTCCTTGCATCTTTATAAGAGCAAAGGCAACAGGATTTGTAATCATATCCGTCTACGTGTACGACTTGAACCTCATCGGATCTCCTGAAGAGATCGCAGAGATTTCTAGAAGCTTGACAGAAACCTTCGAGATGAAAGACCTCGGAAAATCAAAATTCTGTTTAGGTCTTCAAATAGAGCATCTTAACGATGGGATCCTGTTACATCAGTCAACTTACACATCGAACTTATTGAAAAAGTTTCAGATGGATAAGTGCCACCCCCTCAGCACTCCAATGGTCGTCAGATCATTGGATGTACATAAAGACCCTTTCCGGCCGCTAGAAGAGGGGGAGGAAGCACTAGGCCCTGAAGTGCCTTATCTAAGTGCTATCGGTGCACTCCTTTACCTGGCTAACTGCACTCGCCCTGACATAGCATTTGCAGTCAACTTACTAGCCAGATATAGTGCTGCACCTACACAGCGGCACTGGGCCGGAGTTAAGCATCTTCTGCGCTACCTCCAAGGGTCCATAGACTTATGTCTATTCTACAGGAAAGGGGCATCAACTGGTTTAGTTGGTTATGCTGATGCAGGATACAGGTACGATCCTCATACAGAGAAGTCTCAGACAGGATACATGTTTACTTATGGCGGCACAGCCATATCCTGGAGATATGTGAAGCAGACCATGACGACCGTATCATCCACTCACTCAGAGCTCCTAGCAATCTTCGAAGCAAGCAAGGAATGTTTCTGGCTACGCTCTGTGATCCAGCACATCATCACCTCCACCGGCCTGATGACCGGCGTTCTTGCGCCTACTCCACTTCATGAAGACAATGCTGCATGTATAGCCCAGCTACAGGACGGCTACATCAAAGGCGACAAGACAACGCATATCTCCCCCAAGTTCTTCTGGACGCACGACCTTTAGAAGCAGAAGCAGATTGAGGTACAGAAGATCCAATCATGTAATAATTTGGCGGATTTGCTTACCAAATCCCTGCCTACTAGTATTTTTGAGAAACTTGTATATGGGATTGGGATGAGGAGAGTGAGTAAATGTAAACTGGGCCAGGATGAGAGGACTATGAACTCATAGATACATAGGAGACTAATGTATAGATTCATAGGAAACCTGCAAGCATGAAGCTTGGTCAGATGAGGGGGAGTCAACCGCAGAGTTGTACTCTTTTCCCTTGGCTACTGGTTTTTTCCCACAGGGTTTTCCGTAGTCAAGGTTTTGACGAGGCAACCTCATTGACTCTGGATCCTGAAGTATCCACCCCTAGACACATCCCCAAAACAGGGGAAGTTATGGATTAACTGTTCTTTATTTAACAATGCAGTTATCCTAACTCAGATCCTGAAGAATACATCTCGTATTCAATGTTGGTTGGATAAGGAGAAGTGTTATGAATAGGCCCGATAGGCCCATTGGGTATCCAACCCACTATTGAAAGCTATAAATATGATGGTAGGGGGCTCTTAACCCTCTACACCTATTTTCCCTACTTTTCCATTCACAACACTTTAAAGAATATTGAAGATGCTGCAAATTTTTTTGAGGGCAGAGATTTTAAGTGGTTTAAGATTTTTTGGAAAATATTTTGAATGCGATGTCAGGTCCTGACTAGTCATACTATAAATTTGATACTCCCTTTCTCGTACTTTGTGACTGCCACATGGAGCATGCTTGATGTGCATGCGTGGAGCCTACATGTCTTTTGCAGTACTCTAGTAACACAATATTTACAGCGCAACCAGTATTTTTCCTAAATGAAAATCGCATGCATCTTTCAGAAATTTATCTTTTAAGCATCAGCTAACCACAGCATTCATTCAGTGTGAAATTTTGGAGGCAATGTAAAACAATTTATTTAAAAAGCCCCCTAAAACCAAGAAGTTCCCAAAATCCACTTATCTCTCGGGATTTATATGGAAGCAATTGAACAAGCAAACAGATTGTAAAGGCCTGATGCACGAAATAATATAGTAGTTTTTTATAATAAGGTTACAGATTGGTATGCAGCAATACAACATTCATGGTAACATATAAGTTAGCTACAACAATCTCAAAGAAGTACAGTTAAATCAATCCCTGTAAGATGGGCAATCCCTAATCTCGAATGCAATCTTACTTGTAAATCAACTCATCAAGAAGGATTGAAATACGTTCCTAGATATGGAAACCTTGCAACAAAATCCAAGCCACCAAACAAGCTCCCCATCAAACGCAAAATTTGTTTAGAGTTGTATGCGGTTACCAATCCATCATTCAGGCTACTTTCTTGGACGTCCCCTCCCTCGGCCAGAGCTTTTCTTCTCAGAGCTATTCGTCTCCTTGGATTTTGGACGTCCTCGCCCTCGTCCTGAACTCTTTCCTTCGCTAGCTGCCTTTTTCGCACCACTACCCCGGGGCCGCCCACGGCCCCGGCTTCCCTTTGTCTCAGTCTCATCACTTGTGTCTTCTCCTTCCTCTTCCTCGCTGCTTTCATCCCCTTTGTCATCAGACTCCGAAGACTCCTTCTTTCTTTTCTTTACGGTTGAGGAAGAATTAGCTGCGCCCTTCTTGTGCTGGTTTTTGGATGGTGCAACGGTGATGTTGTTCTCTTTGGTTTCTGGTTAGCAGAAATGACAGTGATCTCAACTTAAGAAAAAAATTATTGAAATCTAACAAGAAACCAGTCCATCCGTGGGAGAGACATAAGATTCCACTAGCTGTATTATTATGACAATCACACATGCATAGCACATATTGCTAGTTGCGGAAGTTGGACTAGGGGCATCATGTGCGCGCACAAACAACCACACTGCTAGTCAAATGAGCTTGTGAGAGAAATGTGGTAAGACTCACACTTCTAGTCAAATCGGAGGGGGAAATCTCACCCTTTTCTCGATTCGCTCCCTCTTGCAGGCTCGGATAAGCTCTCAACTCATCTACATTATTTCCATTTTATAATGCAGTGGATTTTTTATGTGGTTTCATTAATGAGGAGAATCTCACCCTTTCCTCAAATGTTATTAGAATGCAGCAAAACAAGAGTATGATTAAACAGAAAACAAGTTATATTCATTAATGTGAGCAGTAATTTGTACACAATTCACAAATCTTGACTTCACTACTTATTTCTTAACGAATTCTTCACTTGCACTCATTAGGTTAAAGTTTAATAGCTTATATGCTTACTATGCTTTAAAAAAATGAGCCTCGTAGTTACCGCGGCCCATTTATGCTTACTAGGCAAAAAAAATGAGCCTCATAGTTACTCCGGCCCATCTATTCTAAAAATGCGCTTGGCCTTAGAAAATCAAATCTGGCATATAACTGGGACTTGCTTGGACTTAAGAAAATTAAATGGATCCATATTTGGCATTGCTAGAATCTGTCCCGGTACAGCCTATTCCCACCACCAATATCATTTCTTAATTCAACAAATTTGTTAGTAAACCAAAAATCCGAGAGAACCCCGTCGGTTAAAAATTTTGTCCCACTTCACACAGGCCTTGTTTATTGGTAAAGCAAGAGGTTGGGTAGAGGCAGTCGCAGGTTCAAGAGTGGCCAGGGCTATTGCACTAACAACATTTTTTTTTGCCTTATCTTATAACAACATGTTCTCCATTAGCCCCAAACGCATTGCTTCCTGCCAGCACTTCACTACCAGTACTCCTACAAAACTGTGGTGCAGACGGTTAGTAATTGAAACCCACAGACTGATTTGTAAGACGCACTATTCTAGCAATCCTGAATATAAGTACTAGCTCAGTGCTCGATCAGGGCTAGTAAATGCTATTTCAAACATAATCAGCTTTCCAGGATCAAAAAATCCCATCCTAAATCCAATCCAAGAACATTATGTGTCCTATGTCTAGTCCTAGACAGCACTGGTGAGGCTTCAGATTTGAGCACACCAGTTTGGAGGCCAGATCATGCTTGGGACAAGTTCAGTGGCACGTTCTAGTAAGAACCTTAGGATCAGACATGACAAGCTAAACAAGTTCTCATTTTGACGTTATAAGAATTCAATGACGATTACGAAATAATTATGGGCTCATCCATAAAACCTATGAAATACGTCACAGGTTTTCAAAGAATCAAAGATAAATGCTAAGGCTGTATTCTTTTATGACTTGAAGGACCAACCACGTTTATCCATCGAAGATTATATTACGTGTAGAGAATTAATTTACATTAAATTTAAAGCCTATCACAACATTTCTTAAAACTAAATACTTACACTCACTCAAAATTGTTTGATTAAATGAAATAAAGTTATAATAGTGACAAACATCATAATGAAACAAGAAAAATCAAATAAAAATGTCCAGATGTGCATACCTTCAACAATATTTTCATCCTCAAAGACTTCAAGCTGAGAAGGGAAGCAAAATATTAGATCTGTGTATCTGGTGTAGAAGGGTGCAAAATAAAATAAAAATTTATGAGTGTATTTGACAAAGCACATTTTAGACAAGGGGACAAAGTGGCTGAACTATTACCGATTACTGGTTTTAAAAAATTAAATATCTGAAGTACCGGACCGATGCCAGGCAAAACCTAACAGAATGTGCCAATATTAGTTTGGGGTCATTGAATTGGCTAGCCCAAAATATAATGTGAAACACCAATAAGAATTGGCCTTGGCTAATTTTTCAAACCTTTTCTATATTCCTCCAAAGAAAGTTCATACACTGTGCAATACCTTGTTTTTAAGTATAAAAAAATAATATAGGGATGAAGAGAAAGGAGTTACGGGCCCATTGTGAGGATGTTTAAGGGTTCTTGACACTCTCTAAGTTGGTAGTAGAGTGTTTTACACTAACCTGATTAACACCTCGTTCATTTAGGTCCAGAATTAAAGCCAACTCCTTGAGAGTTTCACTCCGGACTGATTCAGATGGCGATCCGTTCACTATGGTTATGGGATGGAAGTCATCACTTGCCATTTCACTGAACTACCTGGCTTAAATATGGAATTAAATCCATGATTTGTGCGATTGAAGAATGATTTGCATTTTATGTTAGATAAAGTTTTTTAAACATGGTTAATGTCACTTGTGATTCCAAATCAGATATAAAATTACATGACTTGGATAGTAATGGTTCAAGTTGGAGTGAGCCAAGCTATAATCAGTTCAGGTACCTTTTGAAACTGATTTATTTTATACTCCATACTAACTTTTACACCCAAGAACATAAATGTGATTTTTCCCCATTAAACCAAACGGGCCAAACCATAGCATACACAATCATACAGTTTTTCTAAACCAAACATAAACCAAACAGCATACCAGTCATGTATGTGAGTGGACAAGAGGGATTCTTGGTTGAAGCATCTCTTTATGAAGAAGACGAAGAAGACGAGGAAAAAAGGAAGAGAGAAAAGAGGGAAAAGAAGCAATTAGTAGCCGCGTTCACTCAGTAGGGAAGACAAGACGATCATTAAATCAATGTGGAAACCATAGGTGGTGGCGGCTCTATGTATGGGTGGTATTCCCATGAAAGGAAACTCGTTTATGACCGACACCATACGATAAGCAATTAGTAGCCGCGTTCACTCAGTAGGGAAGACAAGACGATCATTAAATCAATGTGGAAACCATAGGTGGTGGCGGCTCTATGTATGGGTGGTATTCCCATGAAAGGAAACTCGTTTATGACCGACACCATACGATGTATAAAAATAATGGGAAAACTTTTCAACACTTTTAAGCCACGATGTTTATGCGACTGGAAAATTTTTATGGCACTTTCCTCATGTTTGCTAAATTACACCTGAAATTAGAGTAATAATTATCTTTCAAGCGATTTAACAAGAATATACTATATTAACATATATTATTTTTTCAAAAGATAAATTATTTCCTTGAGAAAGTCTGTTTTTACCTTTTCTTTTTTCGGAAATATTCTATGCCTTCTCTTGTTTCTAGTGCCTTATATCAATTTTGCCAATACAATTTATTAAAAAACTTTTCCCTACTTTTTTTTGGTTTAGCATACCGCAGTGTTATCAATAACGGATGGCGGCCTAAGGCGGTGAGCCATAAATCCGCCATAAACATATAGCAGATGAAATAGCGGCCTATGGCGGACGGCCTATGTGTGTATGTGTATGCTCTCTCTCTCTCTCTCTCTCTCTCTCTCTCTCTCTCTCTCTCTCTCTCTCTCTCTCTCTCTCTCTCTCTCTCTCTCTCTCTGTGTGTGTGTGTGTGAATGTGTATGTGTGTGTATGTGTGTGTGTGTGTCTGTGTGGGTGTGTGGGTGTGTGATTGTGGATGTGTGTGATTTTATGTGTGCGTGCGCGCGTGTGTATACGTAATTATGTATGTATTGTGTGTGATTGTGTGATTGTGTATGTGTGTGTGCATGTGTTTGTATGTATCTGTATGTATGTATGTGTACGTTCTATCTCTCTGTGTGCACGTGTGTGTGTGTGCGCGCGTGTGCGTGCGCGTGTGTGCATGCGTATCTGTATGTGTGTATGTGTATAAAAACTAAAAAACTACAAAAACAAATAAAAACAACATAAATAATCAAAAAATAATAATTGAACGTCTGCCATGTGCGCCATAAACCACCACATGGCGGGCGTTATGGCGGAAATAGCGGGTGCCATGGCGGAAATAGCGGACGGGGCCATATCATGCTGAAAAGCGGATGGCGAATGGCGATGAGCCCAAAACCCGCCAGGCCATTCCGCCATAGCGCCCATGGCGCCGCCATTTGATAACACTGGCATACCGTATGCATGTTTAAACAGGAATCTGTTATTGACACACACATAACAAATGATCTGATAAAATTCTGTTAACGGAGCCGCCAATGGAATTGCCAAACTGCCGTCTCTCAAGAAATTTATTTTGATGGTTGACGAGTACTCATTTCAGTTCCATTCATGCTCCTCTTCTTGAGAATTACTTACCTCCGGACATGCCACTATTTATCAATATGAAATATATATTTTGTTATATGATATTCTCTATGTTACTATTATTTTGGTATATGATCTGATACATCCAAACAATTTGGTATGCATTTAAACATGCTATAATCTCTTGATATATGCTATTGTTTATTCAAAGATGCAAGAATAACTTGATATAATAAACATAGTTATAAATGCAAGGAGATTTTACTTTGACCAGGAGTTTAGATTCTAAACCACATATATACTAAAAATTACAAAACTAGCAAAGTTATAGCAATGACGTGTTACCATATCCAGTTTGGCAAGACCTTACGATTCAGCAATCTAGTGCATTTGGAAATTGCCGGGAAATGGCATCTAAATCTAAAAGAAGGAGAAGAAATACAACTAAGTTATGGCATCCTAATTTGCCTGGCCATACTTTAAATTTAGGATTATTGCATGCATGCCAAGTGATCAAAGTATCCTTGACTTGCTAGATTTGAAATTTGAGATGGCAATAGATTAGCTATTTGTCCAAATACTTACAGTTGCACTTTCATTATTTTTCAAAATATGTTTAGCAGCGCAAGAAAATTCGGATACAAGGCCTTCACTTTGCCACCGCCATGAGAGGAGGGGGGGTAAGAATTTTCTTAGATGCAAGTTAGTTTCAACATACATTAATGAACTGGAATCTAGTGTAATACATGCTTAGTACGGCTTCAATCTATAAATGCTGAAACCAGTGCATGTAGAGAAGAGGTGCAAAGGGATGTTTAAGAATCCCATGGTGAGGAAGAGATAAATTGAAAAAGAACGAATGACGTATTTAACGTTCTATTTCTACTTTTCCTCTTATGTACCATTTTCAACTTTTTAGCACACGGGAACAATAGAATGATTAGGTGTTACCCATTTTCCAATTACTGACTACAGTCAAGACGATAGCATCTTTACGCAAAGTTTTGTAATAAAGGTTTCAGTCCACAATATTTGAAAACAAGCTTCTAAAGTTGACTATAAAAATCAATAAATTTAAACATATTATATCAGCCAAATGGGATGTTGATGCAGCTTCCTGATGTTGCAAAAAAGATTCAAGGGCCACCCATTAGCTGAAAGAACGAGTTCCAAGTGATCGTCATCATCCAAACTTCTGTTCTAAGAATCAGTGGTTTCTGGGTGCACCCAATAAAGTTGGCAAACTGTAGTCCAGTGAGGACAGCGAGCTGAATTGACCAACTATTTGTACTGGAAAAAAAGAACCATCAAGAATTTCATGAGTGCTATTTCAACAAATGAGTTGAACCCCCAGCACGAGTAGATTTCCATTATCGAAATATCACAAGAGAGCGAGAGAGGAAGAGAAGCCAGAAGAGATTATGCAGACTGAGACACACTGAGCCAGCACACACGCCGCCGTGGAGGCTGTGAAAGAGCTGTGTGAGAGATTTTAATACCCGATCCAACTAAGAGGCAAAATAAGAATTATAAGAAAACATGTAAGGCAGACCATATACCCCATCCAATTGAGGGGCAAAAAAAGACTTAAAGAAAAGACACATGAAGAATCTCATATGTTGTAGACTAAAAAGCTAATATGGAATTGATGTTGGAACACTACCCTAGAAGTAAACCACATGTTTATAACAATAAAACAGCTTTGGCAAGGGGAAGAAAGGATGGAGCCATTTTTTCGAATCGGCATCATCTCAAGGACAGACAGGTTCAGAAAGAAGGTACCATCGACTGTCCAATGTTAGTTAGGTACAGTCAACTGCATATGACTTTAATCAATTCCAATTTAATTCCAATTTGATCACTCAGAAATTGCAAAATTCCATAGCCAGGTCCTAGAATTGGTCACAAGCGCCAAGCGTATGTTAATACAACATTGAGTGGACTTTTTTGGTCACGAATGCGAACTATACTCCATGCAGCTAATTGACAAAAAAGATGCAGACAAAAATACCTAACCAATTCTGCTTGCAAAGAAACACGAGGTAAAATGACCTACTTAAAATTATGCACGAAAATTTGACAAGAATCTTACATTTTTCTTGATTGTACAAGTATGCACTTAAATGGAATATTAACTCAAGTAACATATAAGAAAAATAATGAACACTGTAAAATAGCATGTGCAACAGGGAAACTGTTCCTTCTGTTTTATCATAATATACCTCTTCCAGACGATCGGCAATATTTGTTCTATCCACCACAATTAGTGAAAGACCAACTCCACAAGCCACACTACAAAATTCATTCATATAAAAACCTAATAAGAAGCACGAAATAAGCTACCAAAAAGCAGGCCATTCATTACTTACCTAATGACGCGCATTTTATCCAGAATCTCAACCTTTTTGGGATTTGCCGATGATCTATAACAAATATAAACTAGTATAATTCCTATTAAAGTTTAACCATAATGAACAATTGACGCCAGCTAAAACAAAATGCCTCAAATACATACTTCTGTCCCATAGGACCATAACCAAGCTCCCCATATTGAGCTGCTCCCCAACTTATGCAAGAATCATCAGCACCAACAACATGATGCATATGACCCGAATCCATACAGCGAATATTCCAACCGCTAAACAGACAAAACAAATATATAGATAATCGGAATTGTTGTTATGGAAAAAAATCTAATGAAATGAGTAATAAATGCAAAATTGATATGAAAAGAACGAAACAGTACAAGATAAACTACATTTTTACGAGCAATTATCTGAATATTAAAAAAAATCAAACCCCAACAATTTATCTGGACCTTCACTTCCAATGGTCATGACAAGGTATTTCATGTAAACATTGTTATTAAACTAGAGAGGCTGTGTGTCGTGAATTGAATTATAATTATGTTGATCTAGAGTCTCAACATCCAAGTGTCTGAATGTCTAAAAAACCAAACAAGGAAAGTATCCCAGTAACATTGCCACTGCCCAAAAAAATATGATAGTTATTATGATCAACCGAAAGCAGGTAAGAGCAAAACCACATAGATGTGTTGCAGGTTATTCGGAAACAATAATGCATAAATAAGATATAAAATATCGCCAAAAGCAGGTCAGAAGTTCAAAAAACATTCAACTAAATTTATAAATTTAAAACATGTTTATGTAAAATAAAAATAAAAATAAAAACGATCAGCAGGCAATCAGTTCTCTTTTTTCTTTTTTAAAATTCATGACATCATCTGTTTTGAGACGTAAAAAATCCTTTGGTTCCTTTGCCTCCTCGCTGAATTGGTACAGTTTTGGCTGGCTGCACATGCGCCCACCTCTGTATACTTGTGTGTTGAAAATCCTTTGGCTTTTTTGCCTTCTCATTATATTGGTAAAATCTCCGTGTAAATGTGTCCATGAGAGAGGGATGGAGGGAGATGACAAGAACAAGCATTGGATATAAAAGTGAGTTGTCTTCGCATGCATTTTGTGGTCAACTCAACAACAGAGGCAAATAATTATATTTAGCAATACACATTGTTCAAGGAGAAATACTGTAATCCAACAAAAGATCATTCAGCAGTTATTCACATATAAGACCAAGTAGCTAGTTTTAGCAACAACAAAAAGCAAGCTGCAAAAGATTCGTAAGGAGTAAACCTTAAATCCATAACTGGCTTAGGATACATCCAGTCATCACCCGTGTTCTTTATCTTTCCCCACATATATAACTGACCACCACCTGGAAAAGACATTCATACCAATAGTGAAGACTAGTAACAGTTACATCCAGATCAATTTAATGGAACTAAAAAGTATTATGTCAGTGACCTAGCTAGTATGATACTCTGAAGGACTACAATATCACAGAAGATAAATATGAGAAAGGAAAAAAGAAAAAGGAACCACGAGTAAAAATGAAGATTATGATGCATTCGAGCAAGACAAAAAGAACAAATAGGAATTCCACGGAGATAATAGCCAATGAGTAGCTGTGGTTGCTGCAGATGTGCTTTACCACCAATATACAAGTTTTTCTTTTTCAGTTAAAGAGAGAGAATATATATAATGCAAATAAAATGCCTCTTGCTTATGTCAACAAATCCCACGGTGAAACATATTAATAAAAACCAAGGTTTGAAATCTCAACATACACCAATACATAACACTTGTATGGTACCGGATTTCAAGCATGGCAATTCAAGCCATCGGGAACTTGTCGATACCACCGATACTAACTAATAACAACTAATATAAGAGAAAATTCAAGGTTCATATCATTAATTAATTAAAATTCTATTTTATTACATATAATGGGTATAAAATTCTCACTTAACAAACAAAATCAAGGTTTGAAATATTAACTAGTCGCTGGAATGGTTAAAAAGGAGAAAATGGTGTCATTGATGGTAGAAATGATCAATGACGGATGAAGTACATATTGAAGATAAACAGTCGATGAAATGATCAATGACCAATGAAGTAGATGAAATGGTGTCATTGGATAAAATGGTGTCATTGATGGTAGAAATGATCAATGACCGACGAAGTACATAGTGAAGATAAACAGTCGATGAAATGATCAATGACCAATGAAGTACATATTAACTAGTCGATGGAATGGTTAAAAAGGAGAAAATGGTGTCATTGATGGTAGAAATAATCAATGACCGATGAAGTGCATATTGAAAATAACATCTACTTGCAACAAACAACTATTTTGAGCTAAGAAAACTGATGCGCGAGTCTGATACATCCAATAGGTATCCCGATACTTCAGTACACCCGGTACTATAAACCACCAGCCAATACCAATACCGAGACCAAGATTTCAAACCTTAATAACAATTGTAACTCAAGCATCCTACTACCATAAATGTGAAAGTCAGTCGAATAAAACAATATTCCTTAGGATAAGGGGAGGAAAAATTGCATACATAAATCAATCACAGTTATCACCTATCAAAATGAAGGGAACAATTGATCAAGCATAATATTTAGTGTAGATGCCATCATGCATAGATATTCATTCCAGATGGCTACATGGAGCATTTGAAGGCTAGCTTAAGTTGCCCGAGGGTATACACAAACTTTTGGTGTTTACTGCTTCTGGCATTTATTACCTTAAAACGTCAGGTCGCGAGATTAGATTCGGTATGCATCCTTATTGATCGTTGTTGTTAGGCACTACTTGTTATGTCATCTTGATATCAACAAAACTTTCTTGAAATTATTATCTTTTTTTAAAGGTGTACATTCCTAACCACCAGGTTGAGATCGAGGAGAGTTATAAAGTTTGCAGCATGAGGAAAGTCATGTATGGATAGCATACTGAATTGCCAAAGAAGAGACAGGTGTGATTGGCACTATACATACCGACACTCCAATGGATCCAAATATTTGTTTTGATCAGAACTAGGGATCTCTTACTGTTCTGGTCGATATTGATGGCTAAGGAGTTAATTTACTCAACAGTTACATCAATTCATGTTGGGTTTTGAGCCGGTTCATTCAGATTTCCCTTTAGTTGCAATCGAATGCAACTTGTTGTATCTTATGATGACTTAAATGCTCTGGGTAAAGGAATTTTTTTTTGACTCTTATTAAGATATTATTTGATATTCGGGATGTGATTGGGCTGGTGTACCCTTTAACCGTATAGATCAATATCTCACCAATGTACTTTCGTTGGAGATGATTTAGTAACAAAGAGAAGACACGGAATGTGATTGCCAAATCTAGTGACGAAGATATATTTAGATTAAAAAACTTGTGTTGTACATTACCAATATTCTGATCTTTAATGAATGCACTAAACACATTAAGATTGACATGATATGGTTATCACGAAGAACATTATTATCACTTATGTTATTTCTGTTACTCTTATAGGTGACGTTTTTCACCAACGCATTTCGCGTGAAAGTTTTTCTTCACTTTCTAACAAATTATGCATGAGTAATATCCATGTATGCAGGCTGGATGTGGAGCGCCCATTAGTAGGAATTATAATTAAATATAATTTATGATTGCAATGTACTTTTTCTTAGCCATATAAACGATACCAATTCCCCAATTTTGAGGTATGGCATACACTAAATTTCAACAAGTGCAATAGCTTCTACACCCAGAAAGCCCCTAAAGATTGGCGATGAGCAGATAGACAGAGACATCTGATGTGAGAAAGATGTACTTTGAAATCTAGAAGGTTTGTGATGCGATCATTACTTACGAGATGCGGAGGAGACGCAAGCATGAGATTCACGAGCCACGGAAGCCAAAGGAGTAAAATTGCTATGCGCACTACAAGTCAGGAAGTATTTACTTTATGCACTATGGGATGGGAATAAAAGAGACCAGCCAACCCAAGTTTTGTTTTATCGAATATTTTGAGTGATTGTTCTTCCAATTTTCTTAGAGAGATCTAGAAGAGATTTAGACTTTTCCTTGCAAAAGTTAGGAGATGTGGATCTATTCTACAAAAAGAGATCCATTTATCTTATCTTGTTATCTTTGATTGTTATTCCAATAAAATTTCCCACTTTTACCCAATTTGTGCCCTACTTCGTATCAAATTGATATCATAGCATCAAATCCATGACGAGCACAAGGCAGATGGAAAGGATCGAGAGGCGTTGGAAGAGAGATCGGATCCGAGATCGCGGAACAAAATAAGGAGATTGAACGATTGAGGGATGATTTGAAGGAAGATTTTAGGGCTTCAATGAATGCGAACAAGTTGGAGATGAGGAAAGAATTCAAGAACGCGATTGCGGAAGGAACAAAGGAGATCTTGAGGGCTCTTTCACAACGAGATCCATCGTCTTCCACGTCAGATCTGAATCACCAATCAGATCTGGCTTCGAAAGCACCTCCGACCACAAAGGATAAAGGAAACCGAAAGAACTTGAAGGATGGGGATGTCTTGGAAGAAGGATTGATATCCGACGAGGAAAACCAACTCATCATGCTTGGCGAAAAGACACATCGACACAACGGAGCACTCCACGAGCCGCGCGAGGTCCAAGGAGGGAGAACGGAGGCCTGGGGGCTGCGCCAGGGTATTCCGCCGGCCCTGGCACACCGCCAGGCCACTGGCGGCGCCCTGTCGAACCGCTAGGGCCCCTACGGCCCCGAGCGAACCTGCCAAGGCTCTCGCAGGCCCCAGGCGGGCCGCTTGGTGGAAGGAGAGGCCCATGCTGATCGCTGGGGCCCTGATGACGGCTGGGCGGGTTTCGATGGGGGCATGGAGGGCCTTGGAGAGCGTTGGGAGCATGAGAAGGGCACGAGGCTTAGTCGATAGGGAGTAGATGAATTCTGGGGTGCTGATTTGAAGTTCGGAGAGCGTCGTAAACACCTGGTGGCTGATCTAGTAAATGGAATGGGCCGCGGAATAGGGCCGAAGTATGAGGAGTTCGCGCGGTACCATGAGGATAGCGATGAGGGTGCTTATGACGTTGGCGGACGCAAATGGAGGGATGTTGTGTGACTAGCCAATGACAGGGCTAGGTTTGGAGATCCCCACAGACAGCGGCACCAGGATCGATATGGAAGAGGTGATCCCCGTGCTGATGAGAGGATACGGAAGCTGAAAATGCCCCTCTTCGAAGGTAGTGACACATCTGGGTGGATCTACACGACGGAGCGGTATTTTGAGGTGACACGGCTGACAGAGCGGAGAAGCTGAGGACGATCAGGATCTGCCTGGTGGGAGAGGCTTTATCATGATACAGGTGGAGGGAGCAGGAGAGACCTGCGAGGACCTGGGCGAGTTTATGGAGATCTTGTTGCACCGTTTCAGGGAGACACAATGGGGAGGTGCGTACGAGCAGCTGCATGCCATCAAGTAGTATGGGTCAGTGTGTGACTATATCAAGCAGTTCAAGGTGCTTGCGAGCAAGGTGCGAGGGATGCCAACAGAGTATATGGAGGGGGTTTTCTTGGATGGATTGAAGCCTGATATCAAGGCAGAGCTTCGTATCCATAGGCCCAGAGGACTGTTGGAGCAGATGGATTTGACACAGTCAGTGGAGGACAGACTGACCGAGGATCGTCGTACTCGATGGACTTGGGGAGGAAATTATGCTCGTCCTCGGGCCGTGACAGTGGGCCAGCATGGAGCATCTGGAGGGACCCCGCTAGTGTGGGAAGGGCTGACGAAGCGAGACCGACGGGACCTTACAAGAGGATGACAGAGGCTGAGATGCGTGATAGGAGGACAAAAGGGCCGTGTTTTAAATGCGACGAGAGGTTCACTTCGGGCCACATGTCGCAACCATGACATTCAGGTGTGCGAAGTATTTGAGGGGGAGGTAGAAGAAGATGAGGTTGTGGAGCTAGAGGCTGAGGGAGAGGTAGACGTTGAGTCACTACTCTTGAAGGCAGCTGAGGTTTCGCTCAGTTCTATAGCAGGGTTCACACAGGTCCACACAATGAAGTTGGCGGACGGAGTTCGAGATTTGGATATGGTGATTCTGATCGATAGTGAGGCTACACACAACTTTGTGCCCCTAAGGTGATTGAGATGCAGGGGCTACACCTCATGAATACGGAGTGATTTGGAGTCATGTTGGGGAATGGCAAGGTGGAGCAGAGTAGATGCATCTGCAGAGACCTGACGGTGACCATCCAGGGGGTTTTGATTACTGGTGACTTCCTGCATTTAGCATTGCACAATGTTGATTTGATTTTGGGGATGCAGTGGCTTCAAACATTGGGAGAGACTAAGTTATATTGGAAGCTACTGAGGATGGAGTTCCAAGTAGAGGGGAGGAAGGTGGTTTTGCTTGGGGACCCGAGCCTATGTTGCGCATCAGTATCATATAAGACCATGGCCATGACCATTCAAATGGACGGGGAGGATTCTTGGCGGAGCTTTAGGGACTAGCAACGGAGGATGCAGCTAGTATGACAGAGGTGCCTAGGGATTTAGAGCAACTGTTGAGCAGATATGATGAAGTGTTCCAGTCTCCTAGCGGTCTTCCACCACCGCGAGATCACGAGCACTCCATCGTTCTCAAGGAAGGAGTGTCTCCTATCAGTGTGCGTTCTTACCGGTACCCTCAGATGCAAAAGGACAAGATTGAAAGGCTAGTGAAGGAGATGCTGCAGGCGGGCATCATACAGCCCAGTGTCAGCCCATTTTCGAGCCCAATGTTGCTGACAAAGGACGGGAGCTGATGCTTCTGTGTCGATTACCAAGCTCTGAATAAAGAAACCGTACCTGACAAGTTTCCTATTCTGGTAATAGACGAGTTGTTGGACGAACTGCATGGGGCTGCGGTGTTCTCCAAACTTGATCTGAAGTCTGATTACCATCAGATACGCATGAAGGTAGATGGCGTGCAGAAGACAGCTTTCAGGACTCACGAAGGCCATTATGAGTTCCTGGTCATGCCATTTGGCTTGACAAATGCCCCCGCCACCTTCCAATCCCTGATGAATAGGGTGTTTCAGCCATACCTGCAGAGGTTCATGATTGTCTTCTTCGATGATATTCTGGTTTATAGTAGATCTCTGCAGGAGTATGGAGAGCACTTGGAGGTGATGAAGGAGCTTCGGAATCATCAGTTGCATGCGAACCGAAAGAAGTGCCTTTTCGGCCAGGCACAGGCGGAGTACTTGGGACATATAGTGTCCGCTGAGTGGGTAGCCGCATATTGGGGGAAAATTGCCGCTATAATGGATTGGACTCGGCTTATGACTTTGCGAGTCTTGCGAGGATTCCTTGGACTGACATGATACTCTCGAAGATTCGTTAGTGGGTATAGGACAACTGCATGGCCGCTAACGAAGCAGCTAAAGAAGAATAGTTTCAATTGGGGAGAGTGCTACAAAGGCATTTAAGGCCCTTAGGAGGGCTATGACGACGGTTCCAATTCTAGCACTGCCGGATTTCAGCAAACCGTTTGTCGTCAAGTTAGATGCGTCAGGATATGGGTTGGGGGCCGTCCTGATGCAGGAGCAGAGACCCATTGCTTACTTCAGCCCGGTGTTGTCCGTCAGAGCACGGCTGAAGTCTGTTTATGAGAGGAAACTGCTGGCGATTGTCCTCGCGGTGCAAAAGTGGCGACCCTACTTACTTGGGAGGGCATTTATAGGGAGGACAGATCAGCGGAGCCTAAAATACCTACTGGAACAGCGCATGGTGGCAGAGGAGAACCAACGATGGTTGTCTAAGTTGAGCGGGTACAAGTTTGAGATCCACTACAAACCCGGCTTAGATAACAAGGCGGCAGATGCGCTATCTCGTAGGGATGAGGGGGTACAGATTTTGGCTATCTCGGGGCTAGTGGTGCTTAGTGGGGATTCCCTCCTACAGGAGATTGATGCAGATGGAGAACTGAAGCAGATTCGGGAAGCATTGGCACAGGGCTTGAGTGACTACCTAGGTTACTCAGTAGAGGATGGGAAGCTGCTGTATAGAGGGCGTTTGGTGATTCCACAGGGGGTCGTCGCACATTCCGCTCCTTTTCAGGAGTTCCACAGCAGCGCAGTAGGAGGTCATTCAGGGGGATACCTGACGTACCAGTGGATGGCACGTGAACTTTATAGGCCAGGTATGCGGAAGGATGTGGCCCAGCTAGTGGCAGGTTGTGACGTTTGCCAACTTTATAAGTACCAGACAACAGCTCCTGTCAGACTTTTACAACCTTTAGCACTACCAGAGAGGGTGTGGGAGGACATCACAAAGGACTTTATTGATGAGCTACCGAAGTCTGATGGGTTCGCAGTCATTTTTGTTGTGGTGGATCACCTCAGCAAGTACATCCACTTCGTGCCTATGCGACATCTGTACACTGCGATGACGTTTGCAGCAGCAACATTTCTGAAGAAGGTTGTTCAGCTACACTGGTACCCAGCTTCCAATGTCTCCGACAGGGACAAGGTCTTCATGAGCACTTTTGGAAGGAGCTGTTCAGAATGCAACGGACCACCCTCAGGCGTAGCACAGCTTACCACCCCAGACCAACGGGCAGACGGACGTGTTAAATAGGAGCTTGGAGACTTGCTTACGATACGTTGCGTCGGAGTCATCTAGTCAGTGGGCGACATGGTTACCTTGGACAAAGTATTGGTACAACACCTCGTATCATTCCGTTGCACGTATGACTCCGTTCAAGGTCTTATGTGGCAGAGAACCCCCACACTTGGTTCATTATAGACGGGGAGATACACCGGTGTCTGAGTTGAAGCAGCAGTTGACAAAGCATGACAGGGTGCCGGAGGAGTTGAAGCAACATCTGAGGCGGGCCCAACAAATCATGAAAGGTAAGGCGGATAAGCACCGCAAGGACGTAAAGTTTGAGGTGGGAGACATGGTCTATTTGAAGCTGCGTCCTTACAGGCAGAGTTCAGTAGTGCAAAGGCATGACGCCAAGCTAGCAGCACGTTACTATGGCCCTTATGAGATCAAGGCGAGGGTGGGAAAGGAAGCTTACAGGCTGCGGATGCCTCTTACTTCTGCTATACATTTAGTGTCCCATGTGTCGCAGTTGCAAAAGGCGTTGGGGACTATTAAGCGTCAGCTACCTTGCTCCATACGTTGACAGAGGACATGGAGATACTGCTAGAGCCAGAGGCAATCAGGGGGGTGCGCCAAATTCGACCAGGAGCTTCAGATGTGCTGATTCAGTAGAGTGGATTACCATATCATGAGGCGACGTGGAAACCTTTCGATACAATCTTCAGGCAGTTTCCAGACTTCCACCTTGAGAACAAGGTGGCACTTTTGGGAGGAGTAATGATGTGATCATTACTTACGAGAGGAGGATGATGCACAAGCATGAGGTTCACGAGCCACGGAAGCCCAAAGAGTAAAACTGCTATGCGTACTACAACTCAGAGAGTATTTACTTTATACAATACAGGGTGGGAATAAAAGAGGCCAGCCGGCCCTAGTTTTGTTTTATCGAATATTTTGAGTGATTGTTCTTCCAATTTTCCTATAGAGAGACCTAGAAGAGGTTTAGGCTTTTTCCTTGCAAAAGTTAGGAGAAGTGGATCTACTCTACAAAAAGAGACACATTTATCTTATCTTGTTCTCTTTGATTGTTATTCCAATAAAAAATCCCACTTTTACCCAATTTGTGCCCTAGTTCGTATCAGTTTGCTGGAAGAGGTTTCTATGTCTATACAATGAAATTATGCTACTCAACTAATGAGGTACAAAAAATTGGAATCATATACATGACTATGCAAAAAAGGAATACAACCATCCAACCCAAATTAATAACATGACAATCATGGTTGGCATGGTCCAGCACCTAAAAAAGATCCCAGCTGTATGTAATAGGGAGCCATATGATCTGTTAATCGTTACTTAATTGGTCTTATTTATGTGCTCTAGTCAAAGAAGCAAGTAAGATAAGCAGCCTAGCAGAGTCATTCTTCCACCACCCACACCCACACCCACACCCCACCCCACCCCACCTCCACTCCCCAAAACAAAAAAAAATCAAAAATACACACACAAAAACACTCAGAATTAAACTGAAACAGAGGATGGGAAATGGAGGTAGATAGAGAGACTTTTCAGAGTGGTGATACTAGAGAAAGACCTTTTCCACATAAATTAATATTCCACTTGATCCAATAGCATGACAAAGAAAATGAAGCAAGCGCCATGATAAGTTACACTAGGACCACATCAAAGTTTCCCAAGTTTTAATAAAATTAGAGGCATCAAGATCTACCTGAGCTCAAACAAAAAATAAGCCATATTTTTGAAAGATTACTAATTTTTTCCCAAGCAAAAAAAATGCATGGTACCTGTTGAAATCAATAAAAGAAAGCAATTAAGAGGCTTGTAACAATCAGTATGTGTCAAACTATATGAGAGTCATACATTAGTGTCCAATAACATTTCCAACGACGCTCATAAAACAAGAAAATGGTCAACGTATGAACACAGGGTACAATTAGGGAGGGATTGGGGCAAGTATGATGGAGATGAAACTGTTAATGTTGAAACAGGATATTGCAAATATTGATTAACACGGTATGGCTCCATTTGGATTGAAAATTGTGTGCTAATAAGTTACAACCACCAGGAACCTTATGAGTTATACCAATATAACTACCTTGCTTTCTGGCCATGCACCTTTATAGTATGTTGCTTTAAAGACTGAATTCCATCAGTTCCAACACAAACCGTTTTGGCTCCGTTTTGAGTTGTTTTTTCAGTTTATTGCCTGGGAAAAGAATATGTATTAAGTTTTAACTCCTTGGAGTGAATTTAGCAGATCAATAATCTGAGCATGCAGTATTTTTAAGTTATCGGTATTCCATCATGAAACATAAAATGTCTTTGACAGAAACCCGGTATCAACTTCTTGTTTCATTTATAGCTAACCAGATTGCTGGCATGTGCAAAAGCACATGCTTTTTTATTTCTCCTTTTTCTGTCTCCATATTCTAGAAACCTATATTGTCCCAAAGTTGCTATAGAAAGTAAATAATAACTTGATCTAGAGATGTGTTAGGTTGGATATGATCAAAGTCATTACAACTGTAGAAATAGAAATAGTTGATTTTAAATGAGTTATAAAATGGCAGATGAATAATGGGTCAGATTAAGTTGGAGAGCGACCGTAGGGCATGACAAAAGACCGTGATTGTGCACTAAGAAGAATTGTCATGGCATGGCATCATCTTGATATGTTTGCTTTATGATAGTAGAGATTACGAGTTTGAAAACTGCACTAAGAAGAATTGTCATGGCATCATCTTGATATGTTTTTCTAGGATTTTGGGGGATAAAAATAAGATTTTTGATGGAAAGATTGGATTTTTATGGGAAAGACGTAATTTTTTCGGTTAAAAGAGTGGATTTGGGGTGGAAAAGACAATATTTTTATTGATAGTAAAACTGAAATACAAAGATAGATGGCCTCTTTTAAGAGGAGGACCGCTCAAACAAGCTTCAATTCAAGAAGAAGCCGAACTCTCCCACTAGATCTACGGGATCTAAACCTATTCACAATCAATTTTACACTCAATTTCAACCTCAACCCTCTCTAAAATCCTCCTCATTTATAATAAAACTCCTAATGAGCCATCACCCCTAAATTACTAAAATACCCATGACCTAGGGTTTTCAGCCAAAATTACACACGGGGACCCTTAAAATTACAGAAACATCATTATACTCAGAAATTACAGATCTGCCACTCCAAGTCTATCATTGCTCAACCTCCAAAGAACCACATTGTCCTCAAAGGTGATGCATGAAGTCTGTGGGCCACGCTACTCCAAATGAAGGTGCTCAATCCCTCCTGGTTCAAAACTTAGATTGCATCCACCACCATCGACATTGCTCTCAAAAAGGCCTTCGTCTTCCTGTTGGTCTCCTTGGCTCCGTCGAAGCCTTGCATGTTTCCTCCACCGCCGTAGGGCCACATCTCAACGAAGTCCGGATGGAAGCCACGATGGGCCTCCTGCTTATCTGAAGGTCTGCAACGCCCAGGATGTCATCGCCGAAGCTCGTGATGGCCTCTGTCTGCAAAGACCCTGGAAGTCGTCGCCGAGGCCTAGCCAACTGGCTAAATCTTGTGGGCCCCAGGGCAACTTTCTTGGGCCTTGCAGCCCCAGATGGGCCCGCCCAAAGACTGTCATGCCTTGGGTGGATCGTCCAGGGGTCGGGCGCCCCTGGGCGGCTCTGCCCAAGGGCCTCCATGCCCTGGGCGGCTCTTGCCCAAGGGCCTCCATGCGGCTCGCCCAGGGCTCAGAAGCCCTAGGGTGCCCTTTGGGATGGCCGCCCGAGATGGGGGGGCCTCCTTCCTTCTCCGGGGTGCCCCCCATGAGTTGGACGTTGGTTTTCCTCCCTCCAAGTGCAGATCCTCACCGTCCGAAAGCAGATCCACATTAAAGTTGATGACTTTTCCCACTTTCTAAATCAAAGGAAGCGCCTTTTGCGTCGGAATCGTCATCGATGCCTAGATCTAAAACCATATCCACTTTGGTTGGATCTCCTCAAATATTGTTTGCAGTTATGCCTCCCAAGCATCCACCTTTCTCGTTGTCGCCGCCATGGGTGCCAAGATCGAGGCTTTGATACCAATTTGATAGATTTTTCTAGGATTTTAATGGATAAAATAGGATTTTTGATGGAAAGATGGAATTTTTATGTGAAAGATGTAACTTTTAGGGCTAAAAGAGTGGATTTGGAAGAAAAGATGATATTTTTATTGATAATAAAAACGAAATACAAAAATAGATGGCATCTTTCTAGAGGAGGACTGCTCTCCCAAGCTTCAATTCGAGCGAAAGCCAAACTCGCCCACTACATCTATAAGGAATCTAAACCTATTTATTCTCAATCAATTCTTCAGTTAACTTCAACCTCAACCCTCTCTCTAATCTCCCCCTTTATATATAATTAAACTCCTAATAAGCTGTCATCCCTAAATTACTAAAATATCTCTAACCTAGAGTTTTCAGTCTAATTACAAATCTATCCCTAACCTCAAAATTATGAAAATGTCACTTTAGAGATCTACCACCCCAAGTCTATCACATCTCCATCCTCCTTGTCGTCGTCATCTAAGCTTTCATTGCTCTCATTCCATTAAAAACAAGGTCAGATATGGAACACAAGTCTACATAAAAGATTTGTCAAAAATTTATGTCATGATGCCAACCTGACATAAACTGCTACAAAATTCATGATCAAGTAAACTGTAGACAAGCGAGGGGAATGCATAAATTGTACAAGGCTAATAGAAAAGGAGAAAATATGGTGCTGACATATTATTGGCAGGTTTGATGGTTCGGCCAAACACAAGAGACCGGTACTAAACGATGCCAAAATCTCGGTCTCGATCAACAATTGTAAAAACCGTGTTCTAAAACAAGTTATATGTCGTCGCATATAAGGACACAAACACACACATATATACTTATTACTTATTTATTTACTAAAATATTCATTTTCGCATAATCCGCATAATTGGCAATATAATCCGCATATGCGCTATGCGCTCCTAGACCGCGCGCATAATGAAACAGCCTTTTATAACACTGTAAAAAATAAAAACATGCAACAACAATTATAAAAGGAATTCTATACCCAGATCTAATAAAACACACAACAAATTTCAAAGAACTTTGTCAAAAACAAAAAAGAACCAAAACCCCTAAACAGCCTTCTTAAACCCAAAAAAAAGACACATGAAGAGAGAGAAGTTGGATGTTGCAATCATCATCATCATCATCGTACGTAAATGATGGGCTTCAACCGTACGTAAATGATGGGCTTCAACGATCTCTGCTTCAATCTGAAGGAAGCCGCCACCACTCGCATCTGAACCACGAAGGACGCAACAATCTATGCCTAAGGTTTTAGTTATTTTAGATCTTAACCCAAACCTAAACCCAATTTACTTAAAATTTTCAAGTTAAATGGGTTTCATGTGAGTTTCAAGTGGCTAAGCACAAACCGACATACAATTGACTTGAAGCTTTTAAGTTAAATGGATTTTCAGTATATAAACCCAAAACTCAAAACCTATTTGAACATTTTTTCCTCTTAGCAAAATTTCGGTTAAACCCTAGAGAATTTTAACATATTGCTTCTAATTTTTTATTTTCAAATAGCCCTTTAAATTATTAGAATGGCCTAGAATATATAATCTAGCAATTCAATCAACAAACTTTGCATGACATGTTGGGTTCAAGAATAATAAACAAAGCTAAATGTCTATTCACAGTATTCTAAAACAAGTTATATGCGGCTGCAAATAAGGAGGCGACCTCGGGCCGCATGAAAAAACTAGGTATGCGGCCAAATTATGTGATCGGTCACATAATCAACCGCACAACTTTTATGCATCTGCATATGCGAATATACAGCCGCATAATTGATAACTAAAAACCCAAGCCGTTAAGAAACCCTGCCCGTGTTTTTTAAGGGTTTTCCCTCAACAGAAATCAACTTGCATTGGCTATTGTTGCCTAGGCTAGTTGAGCTAATGAAGATCCACTTAGTAGGAGCAGAGAACAATGATAACATATGTATGGAGAAAAACAAATTCTTCTAGTGCAGCAATGGATGATGTTCAAGAGCAATCAAATGATGATATTCGTTACGAAGATGATGATGATGATGAGTAGATATGGAATAGATTATGGATCTTTTGTTATTTCAAAGTACTTGTGTTAAACATGCTTTTGATTTGGATGTAAAACTAAATATTTATATTTTGTGTGTTGATTATTTTAGACTCTAGACTTTAGTTATTGTATGTATTAATCACCTTGATGGTGCTGATGTTTTAGCATGAATTAATCCATGTTTTTAAAAAGTTGATATGATTTTTTTCCTTGTTTCCATCTTTTGGGAATTTTTTAATTTAATATACGCAAACATATATGTATATGTATACTTACTGCTTATTTATTTACTGAAATATTTATTTTTGTGTAAACCGCATGATTCGCATAATCGACCACATAATCCACATATGCGTTATGCACTCCTGGACTGCGTGCATGATGAAACCGTCTTTTAGAACACTGGTTATATACATGAAAATCCTTGCAAAAGTTTAATTGTTCTATATACATATACATACAAATACACAGACATACACAAACATCCTGATAAAATTCATTTCTTACAAATATATAAACATATATAAGTAAAACCAATACGAAACTTAAACAAAGACAACGAAACTATCTAAATTTATTGAAACCAAAAAAAAGTGAAGGTAGCGAAACCGATACCGAATCCAAGTACACAAACCTTGGTTGACGTCTCTCTTCCTCATGCCAAGAAACTTTAATTAAGTTCAAGCTCATGCCCTCAAGGAGCAACCCTCAAAGTTCTCCAAGACCAAGGGGTCATCCATAAGAATGGGGATTTAATAGAAATGCTAAAAGAAATTGCATTCAACATTTAAGTGGAACGGGTAGGAAGGGTATGACAAGCAGTGTTCTAAATATCGGATATCGGTGGCGTATCGACCTAGGAAATTTGATATCGGATTGCGGATATCGGGGATATATCGGGGATATTGACCAAATATCGGAATGTCATATCGGAGGCTTAAAATGATGATATATGTTAGCATAGATGTATCTTAGAAGATATAAACTATACTAACTCAAATAAACATATGTTTTGCTTAGACTTCTCTCGTTAAACATGAATATCAGATATATGGACTAAATATCAGAGTGTCATATCAGAGACTTAAAATGATATCAAATAAAAGCTTAGATGTATCTAAGAAAATATAAACTATAGAATGTGTTGTTTAAAGTACCCAAAACTGAAATGATCCAAGGGGCAAAAAACTATTCCCCTCAAGTGAGCAGATTGATACTCCAGTCCTTATTATTCCCCCTCTTCCACACTTTTTTTGCTTGCAGTCAAATTAATAAGTAAATCTGTTGCAACTTGCAACTCTAAAATAAAATACATTTATTTGGCAGAGTGCACCCATTTATGCAGATGGCAATTGTGGCAAAACAAATATGATAAACGGAAAAAATGAAAAAAAAACTGAAAAATGAAAAAACATCCAATATGTACAAGTCTACTGTAAAAATGTAAAAATCAAACTTAAAAAATCATAAAAGGAAAAAAGAAAAAAAAGAAAAAAAAAGAAAAAGGGTAAAGAATACTAAACTTGATCGAAAAATCCTCCATTGCGAAGATCGAACGCCATATGTCGAAGCTCAATCATCTAAAAAAACCCAAAACTGGAAGGACGAAAATCAAAAAAATGAAAAAAATTTGGAAAAAATGGAATGAATACTTAACTGATCGGAAAACGCTCTTTTGCAACGATTGAACGCAGTATGTCAAAGCTCAATTGACAAAAACCCCAAAACTGAAAAAAAAATGAAAACCGAACCGAATACTTACCTTGATCGAAAAACCCTCTCTTGCAAGGATTGAACACCGGACGGCGAACCGCAATCGACTTCCACCAGAAAATTTCAATTGATGGGGCTGATTGAAGCAGCTTGAGGAGCGGAGCGGCTTGAGGAGCTGAGCGTTGATTAGGGCAAACTCGCGATTTTCTCCCCAAAACCCGATGGCCTTCTGTTTTAACTAATGGATTTGGGTCGGGTCGGATCCACTTTTCAGTGGACCGACACGCTAACCGAACTTTAAAAACAATGAATAGCGGCCGATATTCCAAAAGGAAATATCGGCCACAATATCGGCCCAAACCAGATATATCGGTGATATTTACTCAAATATCGGAAACCGCATTAAAACAGCCTATATCGTATCGGCTCAGTGATAATTCCGATATTGCGGCCGATATATCGGATATCGGACCGATATTTAGAACACTGATGACAAGTGTCTTACACCCAACCTATTACCATGACCCAATAGGGCAATTTATAAATTACATAAACACCCACTTTACATGGCAATGGGGAAAACTTTTCTTATAGGGTAAACGGGTGAAACTGATAAAAACTCTTCAAATTCAATTAAATGGACTAAGTACATAGACAAATAAAGTGCAATTCAATGAATATTAAGCACCAATTAGTGGCATAACAATTAAGCAACACATAAAGAAAAGAACCAATTAACTACAATTTATCGAAACCACATAAATACATACAAAAGATGTAACCACCTCACCCTAATCATATAATTATGGTACTAAAATCAGTCCAACATACATGTCACAACCACCACTCTTCTCTCTCTTTTTAAAGAAACATTGGAGAGTAGAAAAGTGAATGTGCATAGATATTATAGACAATTAAATGCAATGTTTTTGAAGGCGCTAGGTAGGGCGGGATGTCAAAGCCACCACCTATAGCTTAGCCGCCTCAATGGCACCTAGGCAGTTTCGGGGAAAATAAAAAAGATGGAAGTCAAGAGTGACAAGAGAGAGGGAGATGGGGGGGAGAGAGAGAGAGAGAGAGAGAGAGAGAGAGAGAGATAGAACCTATATGGCTAGGAAGCTTCTCCACCATCTATCGCAGGCATCCACCCATTTGTCACCCAACACCAATCACCCAAAGTTGCCGCCTCTTGCTCAATGAAAAGGGGAAGAAAGTGATGGGGGAGGGGGTTCAGGTTCAAAAATGCTATCTCATTTAAATTATAACTAAAGTGAGTCGGATAGAACTTAAAGGCTAGGAGAGCGGTCCTCCTCTTAAAAGAGGCCAACTATCTAGTATTTTTTTTCCTTTTCAATCAATAAACCCCTTTATTATCCCCAAATCCCATCCGGATTGTATCAAAAATACCAAAGAATGAGTAAATGTCTGCAAAGAATTTTCAGAAACCGATGCATCAATTGCTTAAAAGCTTGCAGAAAAATTGGCGGAAACAAATTATTCAGGAAATAACCAAGAAACTGTCATATTTCTATTAAGATGATAAAAAAGCTGGAAAAAATCTGACCAGCAGTGCAAGCGGAATTGACAGCACCAGCTGAGACTATGGCATTAGGCGGTAAAACATTATGCCTTTGGAATACTTCAACAAGACGTGGAGTCCATTCATCCTTTTGTTCCCTATGACCCAGCCTAAACAAAAGAACATATGCAGTGATTATGGCAATATGTCGTGAAGAAATATCATATAAGAAATAAAGATATATAGGGCAAGGGTGGTTGTTTACATCTTCCACCCATTACCAGTCATAGATCCAAGTAAAGGATCTAGATAATGTCTAGTATACATAAACCCTAAAGAATCCAATGTTTGGTGCTTTGGTGTACCTTCCATATCCACCGTAACCCCACCTGCAAATATTCCAGAAAGAAATTGATTAATAATTTGCAAAGGTCATTTGACTTTGCAAACAATATAACCATTATGAGTGCACTCAGAATAAATTCGCAGCAGTTAGATATAAAAACAAACATATAGAATTGAAACTCAACAAAAATGGATGAAATACAAGCGTAAGTTTTAGGTTATGGAACATACGTGTAGAGAAAGCCACTGGAGTCGACAGCAACTGAATCCATATATGCAAATCTTAACGGTTAGGACTCTGGATTTGTTTTTTCATACAGTTATTCAAAACAATATAGAGTAGGGAGTAGAAATCTAAGACAAACCTGTATGGTTACTGCCACAAGCAACTTTGACAATAGTTTTATCTGAAAATTTAGATATTGCTCGTGGGCGAGGCTGAGGCTCGTAAACCAGCTTTACTGAGCTGTCTTTGGAGTTGTACTGAAAGTTCACAGTGTTTTCCTGTGTCAACCAAGGACATAAAACTATAATAACTAAACAGAGCGGTTTATGTTTAACCTCGTTGTCAGTTCCATGTCCAAGTTGCCCATATTGTGGAAGACCTGCAGTTCTGCAGACAAGACAATTGCAATCAGTAAACGGCCCAAAAAGGTTCCACAAGTGGGAAACCCAGACAATGCAGGGGGGATTGTAATTACACAAATTTTTATGGAGGTGGGAGAGGCCATAGCCTTGTTGCTTTGCAAACAGTTATAATTTGAATAAACAGAAAAGTATGGTTTAAGAATATATAATCCTTCAAGACATACAGTATAGAAGAGCCTTCAACTGATGACAGCCAGACGGTAAATTCAGCCCCACAAACAGCAGTTGTGGCTTCAGACACCAAACAGGGAACCGGGGATGACTCAATTTCTGCACAAAAAAAAGTTGTATCAACAAGGCGCAACATGATATAAGAACTAAGAAACAATAAAAAGTGAACAATTTACAATTTTCAGCCAGCAGCAACCAACTTTCACATGGAGCATGGAGTTTGGAAGTGTTCTAAAAATGGCCTTCAGGCCATATGAATTAGGTGGATGTAGGTGCCTAGATGTGTTTTAAAACAGTTTAGGTCACAGGCATGAAATGACGTACTTCACAAAGAAGGCAGAGTTCAACCATATTTGGGGTGTTAAAGGAAAACGTTATAATGAAGGATCAAAGAGGCAGAACCCATAATCCAAATTTGAAGATTGGCAACACAAATATAAATCCATTCCATTGGATGTGATCAGAAATGCGCAAACTACCTATGAGTGGCACTTTAAATGATTTCAAAGTTCTTTACCACTTTATAAAGCGGCAAGAAAATCAAATTTTCAGAATTAACACACAATTGATTGACTTGGTTGTCATTTTATGCATGGATAAAACACAATGAAATAATTTTAATCCTCTGTATTCATTTATACATAATCGAGATGTGTTAGAACACATACAATGGAACAGATTTTTTATTGGGGTTGCCAAATTTTTAAACTTAGGTGATAGCATCTACACCTTAGATCATATCAATAGTAGGCTACTCTAACTTAGATCATATCAATAGTAGGCTACTCTAACTTAGATACGTGTATGCGTTGAAAAAAATAGAAAAAAGTAAGCAACACAAATGGGGATTACGGCCAACACATATTTGATTAAGCTTGAGTTCGGGTGTCTCAACCAATATAATGTTTTCACCAATTTAACTTATCATGGGCCCATTGATCCTGTTATAATTTAATTAATATGGTATCATAGCTCGGGTTCGTTGTTCAGAATGTTCTTTTCTTCCTATTCTTTCCGGATGCAGCATTGAGGTTCTCTTCTCCCGATTTGACGTTTTGGGTCTTCCTGATTCAATGTTGATCTTCTCTTCTCCCTATCCTTCCCTGATTTGTTGTTCAGATTCTTGCTCTTGTCGTTCTTGCTCTATTCCTTCTCAGATCAGGTTTCCAATCTCAATGTGAACCCACCTTAAGTTACTGTGTTAAAAGTCCCAATTTGGATAAAAAGGGATTAAAAGAGGAACATAAATTGGAACTTGGGCCTTTACATAAAGCGTTAAGCTTTTATTATTAGTGTCTCACCGAATATTATGTCTTCACCAATTTAACTGATCATGTGCCACTTAATCATGTTCTAAATTAATTATCTACACATACATATACATGAGAATAATGGACACACACACACACATGAGAGTAGCATGCAAAAGATGGCATAGGCAATAGCCAAAAAATCCATCTTCCACCATTCTTTTTGGACCGTCATGTTCATGTTGATCTTAATGTCCTAAAAACATTAAGTATACCAAAAATCAAAAGATTTCCATATGATTTTTGATTTGATTGGGTGATCGGAAATTTAACTGTTTTCGAATAATAGAACATTGTCACTCTTAGATGCCAGGCAAAAACATGAAATAACAGTATTTTGGTTTACTTAAGTTTTAGGAATTGAAATCAACATAATTGATCCCAATCGTCTAAAAGGAGTAGAGAGTGAACTTTTGGCCGCCACTCGAGCAAATTTTCCCGCAAGCCACCTGATAACCATATGCTACACACCCACACCCACACCCACACCTGATAACCATACCATGTACTCATTTTTGGAAATATGTTGTATAATGTCATACCAATGTCCCAAATGCACACATGTGCTTTATAGCCGTGAACACTCATTCAAGGTTCTTAAGAGATGTAATCGTATAGCTTTTATCATTTCCCAACATAATCATATGTTGGTTCCCTGGTGCATTACAGGGGTTGAGGCACCGAGGCGTAATGTCTCACCACCACCATACAATATTATTTTCAAGCATTTAATAATAAGAACAACTGATGGCAGGAGAGCCGTGATCCTGAGTAATAGCTTGGTTAAAGAGATAAGAGGAAACCAACCCATTTTTTGAAGATAAGGATTTGGAAAATGACATATGCCATATATAGATAGAATCTAACTCTCTAAAGTGTCCAAATGTTGTGGTACGTCACAATAGCTCAAAATAAATTTTTGGCCACTCCACGTTAGTGGGAGTTATATGATATTTTTGGTGTCATTAGAGAATCAAGGGCTTACTGCACAAAAGGTTGCATTTTCCTCATGAACTTTTTAGTTAGAGTGTTTTTGGTTCGTCTATCCAAAGTTTGTACAGCTTGCTAATTATCCAATTGCTTGTAACCACTCTTTAATTTAAGCAATATTTTCCCATTAATCCACTGAAGTAAATAAAAAGATTGATTATTCCCCCTTACCACAAAAATCGATTTGTTTTTCCCCTTTCTAAGTAATCATGTGTCTTGCTAATACAACAGCCATTCTAGTTTTCTCAGGCTCCAATTTGGAATATTGAATACGGTAGGTATAAGAGTTCACGTAGCTTAAGCATAATTCTAAGTGAATATAAAATGTCATATAATATAAACATATAATGCTGATGGGTGAATTTTTTAGGTATTAGAGGAATGTGGGTGCAAGAGAAAAAAATTGAGAATGCATTTATTTGTTGGTTCATTGGAAATTGCTTCTACCCAAAATATTGAGTATAAGTGGGTTTTGATTATAAGGCTCACAAATGCATACCAAGCAATCTTACTATGTCAGTGGTGGTGTGGCGGCCCATTTAAGGCTGTCGCAGCGCCATGGCATATTTAAAAATTTTAAATATAAAAAATATAAAAAATTGAGAAATACTATGAAAATTTGCAATAATTCTAGAAAAAATCTAAAAATCAATAAAATTTCTACGCCCATATGCATCCATCATTTCAAAAAAATTTCCAATTAACAAGCAATTTAAACAATTTAAAGAAGTGATAGCACATACCTTTAAAGTTTAAACCACACATTCTGATTCATTTCATCATCCATATTTTTTAGAGAGAGTAGATACATCTACAATTTCACAATTTATTTCAAGTTTAAAGTTTAAACGTGGGCTTGGGTTTAGGTTCAATATAATTTACATTACACCCTTCATCCAATAAACAAAAAAGATGGCAGGCCAACATGAAAATTTAATGGACCGAAAAGTATTCTGATACGCTTATCACCTACGAGAGGAGGCGCAAGAAGACTAAGGAGTGATTGCTGGACACACCGACGAGTTGGGGATAGAATGTCTTTATGCACTATTAGTTGTTTTGTGTTGATGTACGCACCACGCCTCTTCACTATATAAGAGAGGGCGTGGGCTAGGGTTAGGGCATCGAAATTGTAGCCATCATTTGACATTCCTAGAGTTCTCCGAGGAGATCTAGAAGAGAGTTTAGGCTTTTCCCTTAGCAAAAGCTAGGAGAGGGGCCAACTCTCCCAAAATTGGCTAGTTATCTTGTAACCCTAATCCCCATTCAAATAAAAATCCCCAAATCTCTTCTACAAAACCCTAGTCCGCATCAATTTGGTATCAGAGCTCTGATCCAATGGCCGCCACAAGATCAGCTACGACGAAATCGATGGAGGAGAGGTTGGATGCGGAGATCGTCGAGAGGAAGAAAGAGGCAGCGGAGATCATCATGAAAATCGACACGGCCACGGAGGCACTCAGGCGAGATTTGAAGGGGGATCTGGAGCAAGTGAAGGAGATGCTCGTCAACTTCATGGCTCAAAACATCACCGCGCCTCAGATCTCGCGTTCGAAGGAAGGAGCCTCCTCAGATCTGAATCACCAATCAGATCTGAGGGGAAAAGGGAAGGCAACGATGATTCCGGATCATGAAGGGGTGATATTGGAAGGAGTAGATCCAGATCTGGACCTCGACGACGACGACTGGCAAGAGGACCTCTCCGAAACCCTAGGGGAGAGCTCCAAGGAAGACCCATCCCCACATCAGCAGCGAAGGAAGCGAGCGGCGAACCCCCTGGGGGGTCGCCGGCCCCCCAGGGGGCTCGCCGGAGGCGGGCGAGCCCCCCATGGGGCCGTCGAGACTGGGCGACCCCGCAGGGGGGTCGCGGGAGCAGGGCGACCCCGCCTGGGGGTCGCCGAAGGCGGGCGAGCCCCAGATGGGGTCGCCGAAGGCTGGCGACCCCATGTCGGGGCCGCCGGAGGCGGGCGACCCCCCAAAGGGGGCGCCGAGAGGGTGCGGACCCGCCAGGGCACGCACGGGCCTCTGACGGGTCGCACGGACTCCGAAGACCCCCACGCATATCGCAGGGGGGATTACGGGACCCGGGAGAGGCGCGCGCGGGGTGCGCGAGATCCGGAGTATTACGAGGACGATGATTGGGCCCCGGAAGGACGACGGAGAGATGAGGTGCATGAACCATAGTACGAGGACCACTTCCGCCACTATGAGGAGGGGTATGAGGAGGATGAGCGGTTCAGGAGGGAGGATAGGAGATGGGAGCCGGAGAGAGGCCGATTTGCAGATCACCATCGTCAGCAGCGCGTGGATCGTTTTGACGGGAGGGATCCACGGGCGGATGACCGCATACGAAAGCTCCAAATGCCTGTCTTCGAGGGTGGTGATGCCACAGGGTGGATCTACAAGGCGGAGAGATATTTTGAGATGGACAGGCTGACGGAGGAGGAGAGGCTGAGGGCGGTTGCGCTCTGTTTGGAGGGAG
Organism: Scilla litardierei; assembly: GCA_030789695.1. NCBI lineage: Eukaryota > Viridiplantae > Streptophyta > Magnoliopsida > Asparagales > Asparagaceae > Scilla > Scilla litardierei. Next base: position 63,761,123 of record CM061133.1, on the reverse strand, counting down.
AGGCCCTGAATTGGTGGAGATGGAAAGAGCAGCAGACCTCTGAGGACCTGGGAGGGGTTCAAGGAGGCACTATTACATCGATTCCAAGGCTCTCAGGCGGGGGGAGCTTATGAGCAGCTGCATGCCTTGAGGCAGATGGGGACTGTGCGAGACTACATTAAGCAGTATGAGGAGCTCACGAGTAGAGTACGGGGGATGCCTGCAGAGTCCCTAGAAGGTTTTTTATGGATGGATTGAAGCCCACCATTAGATCTGAGCTTCGCACTCTCAGATCGCGTGGACTGGAGGAGCAGATGGAGTTAGCGCTGACGGTCGAGGATATGTTGGCGGACGAGCGCCGCGCCAGGTGGCGTTTGGAGGACAGTTCTCACGACCACAGGCTGCCCCTGGGGGACAGTCAGGCGCTGCAGGAGGGACCCCGACAGGCGGAGGGAGACCCGGGGATGTGAGACCAGGAGGGCCATACAAGAGGATGACAGATGCGGAGATGCGGGAACGGAGAGCAAAGGGGTTATGCTTCAAGTGCGACGAGAAGTTTACCCCTGGGCACAGGTGCCGCAACCAAGCCTTGCAGGTATACGAGGTGTACGCGGAGGACTTGGAGGAGGCGGCGGCGGCGGCGGAAGAAGCGGCAGGGACCGAGGAGGCCGGCGAACCTCTGCTACTGGAGGCGGCCGAAGTCTCGCTTAGCTCCATTGCGGGGCTTACACGGGTGCACACTATGAAGCTGGCGGGTAGGGTCCGAGACCTGGACGTGGTGATATTGATAGATAGTGGGGCCACCCACAATTTCGTGTCCCCCAGGGTGATTGAGAGTCAGGGGATACCGATGACGGAGACGGAGGGCTTTGGAGTCATGCTCGGGACCGGTGTGGTCGAGCAGAGTAGGGACATCTGTCATGACTTGATGGTGTCCATACAGGGAGTGGTGATCACCGGTGACTTTCTACCCTTGACTTTGGGCCACGTCGACCTGATTTTGGGGATGCAGTGGGCTACAATCGCTGGGGGAGATGAAGTTCAACTGGCGGCTGCTGCGGATGGAGTTTCAGGTGGACGGCAGGAAGGTGGTACTTTTGGGTGATCCGAGTTTGTGTTGTTCGTCGGTGTCCTACAAGACTATGGCGAAGACACTCCAGGCTGAAGGAGGGGGATTCTTGATTGAGCTAAAGGGGTTGGCGACAGACGAAGCCACGGGAGAGACGGTAATACCGCTGGAGGTGGAGCAGCTATTGCAGGGGTTTGAGGGGGTGTTCCAGCCACCTAGCGGTCTTCCACCGCCAAGGGACCATGAGCACGCTATTGTGCTTAGGGAGGGGGTCTCGCCCATTAGCGTGCGCCCATACCGGTACCCCCCAGGTGCAGAAAGACGAGATCGAGAAGCTGATACAGGAGATGCTGCAGGCAGGGGTCATCCGACCTAGTGCTAGTCCTTTTTCTAGCCCAGTGCTTCTGGTTAAGAAAAAGGACGACAGTTGGAGGTTTTGTGTCGATTACCGGGCTCTCAACAAGGAAACTGTCCAAGACAAGTTTCCCATCCCGGTGATTGACGAGCTGCTAGACGAGCTGCACGGAGCGGTGGTCTTCTCGAAAATCGACCTGAAGTCGGGGTACCACCAGATTCGCATGAGACAGGAGGATGTGCAGAAGACCGCCTTCAGGACTCACGAAGGCCACTACGAGTTTCTCGTCATGCCCGTTGAGCTGACGAACGCACCTGCTACCTTCCAGTCACTGATGAATAAGGTCTTCCGACCTTACTTACGGAGGTTCGTTCTGGTCTTTTTCGATGATATCCTGGTCTACAGTGCATCATTACAGGATCATCTGGGCCATTTGGAGATAGTTCTGCGAGAGCTAGAGGATCATCAGCTACAGGCCAACCGAAAGAAGTGCCTCTTCGGACAGGCGCAGGTGGAGTACCTGGGGCACACCGTATCGGCGGACGGGGTGGCAGCCGATCGATCGAAGATTTCAGCCATGTTGGATTGGCCGCAGCCAAGGACATTACGGGCCCTGCGGGGGTTTCTGGGTCTCACAGGGTATTATCGGTGTTTCGTGAAGGGGTACGGCACCTTGGCGTGGCCCCATACGGAACAGTTGAAGAAGGATAGTTTTTGCTGGGGAGAAGAGGCGACGAGGGCATTCCAGGCCCTCAAGGAGGCGATGACGACAGTACCAGTGCTAGCACTCCCAGATTTTGAGAAGTTTGTGGTGAAGTCAGACGCTTCGGGCTTTGGGTTAGGGGCCGTACTGATGCAGGAGCAGCGGCCGATCGCGTACTTCAGCCAGGTTTTATCTTCTAGAGCCAGGCTGAAGTCTGTCTATGAGCGAGAGTTGATGACGATCGTGCTGTCAATCCAGAAGTGGAGACCCTACTTACTTGGGAGGGAGTTTGTGGTACGGACAGACCAGCGGAGTCTGAAGTACCTCCTGGAGCAGCGCATGGTGGCAGAGGAGCACCAGAGATGGTTGTCCAAGTTGAGCGGGTACAAGTTCGAGATTCATTACAAACCCGGCTCGGACAACAAAGCGGCAGATGCGCTTTCCCGACGAGATGAAGGGGTACAGGTGGTGGTTCTTTCTATCCCACTGATGTTGCGGAGCGACACCCTGCTAGCGGATTGAGGCCGATGAGGAGTTGCGGCGGATCCAGGAGGCAATTGCTGGGGATCTACAGACTTTCCGGGTTACACCTTAGAGGAGCGACTACTACTGTACCGGAGGAGGCTGGTGATTCCCCGGACTTCTAGTCACATTCCTACTCTCTTCCATGAGTTCCACAGCAGCGTCGTGGGGGGCCACTCAGGAGGATACCAGACTTATCAGAGGATGGCTCGGAGCTCTACTGGCCAGGTATGAGGAAGGATATTGCGAGGCTGGTTTCGAAGTGTGATATATGTCAGCGCCACAAATATCAGGCGACATCCCTAGCAGGTCTTCTACAGCCCTTGGAGTTACCGGAGAGGATATGGGAGGACATCTCGATGGATTTCGTGGAAGGGTTGCCACGATCAGAGTGCTTTACTACGATATTTGTTGTGGTTGACCGCCTCAGCAAATACGGCCATTTCATCCCACTACGCCATCCATTTACTGCAGCGTCTGTGGCAGTTGCTTTTTTGAAGGATGTGGTCAGGCTGCATGGGTACCCTCGCTCGATTGTATCAGACAGGGATAAGGTGTTTTTGAGCACTTTTTGGAAGGAGATGTTCAGACTACGGGGGACAGCGCTGCGACGGAGCACGGCTTACCACCCGCAGACGGACGGCCAGACGGAGGTGCTTAACCGCAGTGTGGAGACATACCTCCGGTGTTTTGCGTCAGAGACACCTCGGAAGTGGGCCGGGTGATTGATGTGGGCTGAGTACTGGTACAACACCTCGTACCACTCAGCTGCGAGGATGACACCGTTTCAGATTGTGTATGGCCGAGATCCGCCCCACCTAGTGCATTACAGCAAGGGATCTACCCCGGTGTCAGGATTAGAGCAGCAGTTGGAGGATCGTGACAGGGTGTTAGAGGAATTGAAGCGACACCTACTGCGAGCACAGCAAATCATGAAGAAGAAGGCAGATGCACATCGCAGGGAGGTGGAGTTCGTCGTTGGAGAGCGTGTCTATCTGAAGCTTCGACCCTACAGACAGCGTTCTATGGCCCACCGGCGCAATGAGAAGCTGGCAGCGAGGTATTATGGGCCTTACGAGGTTGAGGCCCAGATCGGCAAGGTGGCGTATCAGCTGAAGCTACCTCCTACTACCAGGATCCATCCGGTTTTTCACGTCTCACAGTTACGCCGAGCTATTGGAGATCACGTGGCGTCGTCTACATTGCCCCCAACTCTCACGGTCGACATGGAGGTACTTTTGGCACCCGAGGAGGTTACAGGCATTCGTACAGGAGCATCAGGAGCACGGAAAGTTTTGATTCGTTGGTCGGGATTGCCGAAGTTTGAGGCAACGTGGGAGCTTTATGATCATATCTTGCAGCAGTATCCTGATTTCCACCTTGAGGACAAGGTGAAACTCCTGGGAGGAGTAGTGATACGCTTATCACCTACGAGAGGAGGCGCAAGAAGACTAAGGAGTGATTGCTGGACACACCGACGATTTGGGGATAGAATGTCTTTATGCATTATTAGTTGCTTTGTGTTGCTGTACGCACCACGCCTCTTCATTATATAAGAGAGGGTGTGGGCTAGGGTTAGGGCATCGAAATTGTAGCCGTCATTTGACATTCCTAGAGTTCTCCGAGGAGATCTAGAAGAGAGTTTAGGCTTTTCCCTTAGCAAAAGCTAGGAGAGTGGCCAACTCTCCCAAAATTGGCTAGTTATCTTGTAACCATAATCCTCATTCAAATAAAAATCCCCAAATCTCTTCTACAAAACCCTAGTCCGCATCATATTCCACAGCGTTAGCATGTTGGTTCAGGCTTCATTCATTGGATAATGACAGATAAAGTTTAAATTTCAGATAGAATCCTTTATGATTGTAAGTGAGATGGAAATAGAGTTTGAGTCCTTGAGTCTTTTAATTGTTTTGAGTCTTTTAATTGTTTTATTCACGATAGAATTTGAGCCCTTTTTGAATGTTTTAGTTATTTTGTAGTTTCCACATTGGATGTGCTTTTTGAAACCCAAGTTGTAGGCCTATGTAAAGGCTAAGGTTATTTATTACTTAGATAGCAATGAAGAAAAGAAATTTTGGTGTAAACTTTCAGTTTCTGCATAAAAATTAAATCTTTTGCATTGGAGTGAACTTGGTTGCATGTGCGAGAGGCCGAAAAATCTCTGCATGCAAGGCGGAGTCGGTGATCGTTAGATTTCTAAGGTGTGAGGCCCGAAAAGTTATCAAATCCCTAATTTCTTTCTTCGTCAAATTCCCACCACATCCATTCCCGCTTCCGTCTTGCGTCACATTGATATCAGAGTCAAACCCTGGTTTGTCGTCTTCTTCTTTTGTTTTCTTTTCCTCATAAAAAAATCTTTTTTTCTTTTAATTAGGTTTTAGATCAAATATAAAAAGTACGTTTTTCTTTTCTAATTTTTCTTCTTCTCTTTGTATCATCTTCGCATCTTTACTATGTTAGATTCAAAAAACCCCTAACTTGTTTTCATCTTTTCTCGTATCATCAAAAAAAATCTCCTTTTTCTTATTTTGTTTTCCTTTCTTCCAATTAGATTAGATTTTTAAAAAATAGAGAAAAAACAAGAGAGAGAATCAAAAAAATCAAAAACTGAGAAGCAAAAAAGCAAAAACCAGAGAGATAACAAAAGGAAAAAAATCAAAAAGAGAGAGATTTGAAAAAAAAAAATAAAAAAGATATATATATATATAATTCAAAAGGAAAGAAAAGAAAAAAGGAAAAATAAAAAGTTTGCAGATTTTTCAGAGCCAAAACCTGATCATCCTAATTAAAGCTCTGCAAGTTCTAAATGCCTTATTGTTACTACAAAGCTGATTTTCACTCTAGTGAACTAGTAATCTGATCAAATCTTTAATTGTTAAATTCCAAAAGTTTATCTATTTGCTTTTATTCAGATTGATTATCACTGTTACTACATCATTTTATAGTCTTGGTCTGTGTATTGCATTAACATGTCTAGAATTGCATTTTGTCATATAATTTTCGACCCTATGATTTTATTTATTTGCATAATTAGCACATGCATCTAGTTGGTGCTTAAGACTTGCATTTATATTTGTGTGACTAGCTGGCATCGCATGTTATTACATAATGGCAAAATCTTACGATCAAGCATTGATGATAATGCAATTTAAAGGCTAGAAAATCATCTTCAAAAATATACCTAAAACTGAAAGCTGGCATAAATCGAACAAGAAATCGCCTAAAAGCCCTTAAAATAAATTGACAAAAGAACAAAATGTTGAGGACGAAGCACAAAGTACATTTGATGATGGGCCTAAAATGATCAAAAATAAAAATAATCAAAATAATGGGAGACAAGATCAGAATTTTGAGGATAATTTTGGGTGAGATTATATTATGTGCTGGATTAGGATGTGATGGATTAGGATAGATACTCTCAATTTTGATGGAACTTATAATCCTCTAACTTTCTCAGATTGGCTACCAGAGATGTAGCATTTGTTCAAATGGTATCAGTTATCAAACGATCAAAAGATCCAATTTGCTAAGATAAAGTTGATAGGGTCTCTGCCAAAATCTTGTGTACTTCAGTAGAGAAACAACGAGAGAGATTATTTGAGACCTAGTCAAACATGGAATGAAATGAAAATCAAGCTTAAAGAGAAATATTTGTCTCCTACATATAGAGACCACCTACTAGAAAATTAAATGACCTACGTCAAAGAAGCATGAATGTGGAAGAAAATATGATGAAGTTCAATGACTTATTTGTTAGGAGCTACAAGAGGATTCTCGATATATTCTTGTTTGGTTTCATTCTGAATTGAGAACAGATATTAAGCGTAAAATGCTTCCACAAACTGTAGACAATGTTCAACAAGTATTTAACTTAGCTGTAAATTTAGAATTCATGATAGCCTCCATAGACAACAAGCATATTTTTAAATCGATGATGAATTTAAACGATCAAATGATAATATAACTAAATCTAAAACTAATACCGCTAAGGAGATAAATGGAACGGATAAGGTTGGAGAACCATTACAACAAAAACAGAAAAGAGTGTAATGTTTCAAATGTTATAACTTTGATCACTTTACTAACCAAGCCCAAATAAAAGTCTACTTATGGGAGAGATCAATAATGATGATGAATTACTCGAAGAAGGCTACATTCTACTAGAGAAAACGGATTCAGATAATAATGTATGAAATCTAATGCATGATTACAAGTCATTAGGTATATAGTTACTACACATAGGAGTAAGAATAATTGGTGAATAACAAGAATAATGTAGTACTATGTCAAAAATGGAGATAGACCTTTCAAAGTGACGATTCACTGAGGTAATTGTACTAATTTGATCGGCAAATCAGCTATTAAGAAGATGTGACTAAAAGTTAAACCGCATCCACAGCTTTATAACATTACATGAATTGATAAATCACACTTTGTTACCCAATATTGTTTAGTGTATATCCAATTTTCAAGTTATCATGATGGCCTCTGGTGGGATATCATACCTGTGGATGATATACATTTTGTTAGGTATGCATTGGATGTATGACTTGGAAGTTACAATTTTGTGAGAGCCAGCACATACACATATTTGGAGGAAAGAAAATTGTATTGACCCCTTGTAAACCCAAGAGCATTATTGAAAATCAAAAAATGGGTTAATCCTTAATAAGTCACTAACTCAAATACACCATCATGTGAATCATGGTTCCTTAGAGTTTGGCATTGCATAAGCATTTTGCATATGATTTGAGTGATTTGCATCTCGAGACTTATGAAATTCTTGCAATAAACAATGATACTCACAAGCCTACTGCAAAATCAAAAAGAAATTTCCAAAAATTTACCATTATATATGAGGAGATGATTAGAGTTTGCCCAGAAAGTTTCTAACTAGAACCAATGAGGATGCTTTGCATGCATCATATAGGTTCTCGACGAGCTTTACTGAGTGATGATCCCGATGTAACTGAGTTGAATATTTCACAGAAGCTTGAGGAAATTGAGCATATCAAGTTTGTCATCCCAAATCCTCCACATCATACCAACAAGGTTCTATATGCTTTTTTGTGATTTGGGATAACTTTTCAGGAGATATTCGACTGCAAATCTACATTCTACTACACTTTAAAGTTCATGGACGCATTTTCTTCAAGTACAAAAGACTGCTGATTTCTGCTCGGTTGTCTTATTTCAGTCGCCATTCACCAGGTAGTGAAGTTCTCAAGCCAGAGAGAACGATAGAAATCAAATTTAAATTCCTATTTCATTTTATATATGCGATGGAGATACAGTTTGAGTCCTTAAGTCTTTTAGTTGTTTTGAGTCTTTTAGGTGTTTATTTAGAATAGAATTTAAGTCCTTTTTGAGTCATTTATTTTTTTAAGTATTTTAATTATTTTAGAGTGTTAGTCCCACATTGAATGTGATTTTTGAAATCTAAGTTGTAAGCATATATAAAGGAGACAAACTTATTTGTTCTTTAGACATCAATGAAGAATATAAATATAAATTTTGGTGTAGACATTCAATTTCTCTATAAAAGTTAAATCTTTTGTATTGGTGCGCGAGAGTGGACTGGTTGTTGTACGAGAGGTCCGAAAAATCTCCGCGAGTCGGTGATCGTTATATTTTCGGGATGTGATGCCCAAAAAGTTATCATATCCATAATTTCCTTCTTCCCCAAATTCATACCACATCCCTTCCCGCTTCCGTCCCACATCAGTTAATCACTATCCTTTATATCCATTTCCTCAGTTGCCTCTTACTTTCAACAGATGCACAAATCTAAACATATAACCAAAATCCCCACAGTCACATCTTACAAAATTGTGATCGTGATTGTGAGTGAAAATGCTTAATAAAAGGTATCAACTATCAACATAGCATCCCCATTAAACAATTCTCTTATTAAAGTAATAAACTTGCAGAAAGTTTCTACGTAATTGTAATGTATTTCATTTTAAGTCATATGATGATGCCCTTACAATGAAAGTTATTCATATTACTTTGGCCTTGCCCTTATTTTGGTTTACACCCAGCACATTTTGAGTTAGTTAACAGCCTGACAAGAAAGTTTCTACGTAATTGTAATGTATTTCATTTTAAGTCATATGATGATGCCCTTGAAATGAAAGGTATTCATATTACTTTGGCCTTGCCCTTATTTTGGTTTACACCCAGCACAATTTGAGTTAGTTAACAGCCTGACATGCTGCTCGAACATAAGATCACGTCATCCAAGATTGTAGGAGCCTAAGAAATAGGTTTCTAAACTATACATGGATTTAAAGTTGTATTTGAACTCAACAAATCCATATTTGAGTAAAACTGCAGTTAATGAATGGTTATCTTCAGTTGGTGTTTCAATTTGACAACGAATGACAAGCAGCATCAACATGCACATTGAAAATAGTGATGATAATTAGCTTACATAATCCCAACCCTTTTTTGAATTCTTACTTGATGACATTTCTTCTTTTTAAATGCCAAACCAAATAGCGAATGCATGAGCCGCTAAGCCAGGATTTAGGTTGGGAAATAGGAGATCTGATGATCAAAGACTTGGCTATGGCCTTATTTAAAAATAAATGTATGAAATTAAAAATACTTGTTTGACATACCATTCTTAGAGGAACCGGTTCCCAACTGTCCATGCTTGTTCATACCAAAAGAGAAGGATTTTCCGTCTTCAGTAACCACAACTGTATGGTTCCTCCCAGCACTCGCCACAATGATTTTGTATCTGAATTTGGACAGAGCAGGTTGTTTAATCACAAATATCGCTCTGGAGTGCTAATACAACTACATACTACTATGACATTGGTCAGTTTCTTGCAGGTAATTCATAGCCATTTGTATTTTTCTCACCAGTACGATATTATTGAGGGAAAATCTACCAAAAACAAGGATAATACTGGATTATATAAAATGTCAGAACATGTTAAGTATTTCCATATAACATTCGAGTAAGATAGGTGTCGCTAGTACAATAGGCTCGTAAAGCATGAAACAACACAACCTCTCGAATCATGAAAATAACTGATACGATTTTTCTAGGGTTTTGATGGATAAAAATAGGGATTTTCATAACTTTGGAAACAAAAGCACAAAATAAAAGTTTAACACATGCATAAAACATGTTAACATAAACCGACTCACATCTAAGATTTGTCACACAAAATGACGAGATAAGGAATTTAGGAAGGAAAATTTGTAGCCGTACATCACATTACCCCCCAATGATTTATTGATATTGTTAGCTAAATGTGCCCAGTTTCAGTTTGCAGGTAATTTCTTGATTCCTTATTCATAATTTGTGTTTACTTTATTGTACAAGCAGCATTAAGTATATTAAACCCACAAAGATTGACTTGTGCTGTAACTGCGCATGTACCTTATGATCGTCATGCCCATGATATATCATCATAGATCTTTCACATTTCTCTAACTGTGTATTTGTATGCATATGTGGCATACGTTGACCCAAAAATTGGGATAAGAGATTCGATGTTGCAGTCGTTGTAATTGTGAAGTATTTGTGTATTTGTCAGTTATAATCACGTAAGAAATTGAAATGGGGGGGTAAGCATTAGACAGCAATGCATGATAAAAATATGTTTGATGGTGGACTCCAAATTTTGGCAACAATAAGATGTGATAACAAAGTTAAAACACTAGTAACTTGACTGGTATTGGACGTTGCTTGTAAACATATTTATCAACACATTTAGATGCTACCATTAATATTTGGTTTGAAGATGACGTTTGTTATAATGCTAGTAACTTTGCTGGTATTGAACGTTGCTTGTAAACATATTTATCAACACAGTTAGAAGCTGCTTTGAATATTTGGTTTGAAGATGAATCATTCGAATAGGAAGTAATATTAATTAACTTGTATAGTATTTGACAGATAATGCAAGAAGCTTTGACAATTAATTTTACCTTCAAAGTTTAAACCACTAATTATTGGCATACTTGAAAGAATCACTTTCCCAGAAAAAACATAACAGTACAGAAAATTTAAGGTGGGAAACATCAGAGTGTTCAAACAACAAACCTACGAATATAAAGAAAAGCATATACAATGTGGCATACATACTCAGATAAGTCAGATACAACTGTCGGCAGCTTTCGCTGAAGAGTATCCCCATGCCCCAACTGTCCCTTCTGCCAGAATACTCCTTTATGAGAACTTAGCACATGAAACCTAGAAATAAAATTACTCATTGCCTGATCATACCTCATTCCGGCCCCATGTATAGCAATGGCCCTCAACATCTAAAGCCACACAATGGCAAGATGCTGCAAGAATGCAGATTTATCAAATAGACGATTGTCAGCGGCAACTTATAACATTACAGGCATGCGTAAAATGATTTAAAAGTGAGTGAGATTAACAAGAGGACACTAAAAAGATCCACAGTATATGGGAACTCCCCTTTTAGTAAATTTAAACTAAACTTTACCCTACCCAGAACCATGAACCCTTAAAGAATAGCACTATTACTATGATAAACAGACAAAAAAATAATTGGGTGCAGCAAGAAGAAAAGGGGTAATCCATAACAAAAGCAAACAAAAAATGCAGAAATCAAGAGGAAAATGGTAGTAAAATGGTAAATATACTAAAAGAGTTATAACAAAAGTTTCAAGTTTTGGACACAACCACATTTAATTCCACAAAGAAAATTGACAGCTTCATTAAATACCGTTTTAAGTAGAAGGTAGCACAATATAATGGGACCTGTTGAAGAAGGGGAATTGCAAAGAAGAAGAATTTCTTATTCATACTGGTGGACAAAGCTTAGCTATTTATAGATACAAGGTTGGCTCTCCTAACGACCCTCATTACATCTATTCTCCCAAGTCCCAACCACTCTCATCAGTACACATTCCCGACCACTCTCATAGCACTCCATCCACTCTCATATTACACATTCCAAACCATTCTCATTACACATTATTTCTCAACCATTCTCATTACACTATGTACTCTAACACTCCCCTCAAGCTGGCGCATAAATATCATGTATGCTCATCTAGTTACAAATAAACTAAATATGACACCGCAAATGATTCTTTAAATAGATTTGCTAACTAATTCACCAATGATACTTATAGAGTCCGCATAATCTTTTTATTTGCCACCTTCTGTCGAACCAAATAATAACCAACCTCAATAGGCTTCGTGCGCTCATGAAAGACAGGATTCTTCGCAATATGAATGGCCATCTTGTTATTATAATATAATGGTATTTAAAGAGGAACTATCAACTGAAGCTCTGACATGAGATCTTTGACCCATATCAATGCAAATGTGACATTCATCACATCTCAAAATTCAGAGTATGTACTATATAGTATATAACTTATTTCTTGCTTTTTCATGCCACAAGATTCCCTTTAATAAATACACAATATCGTAAATGAACCTCCTATCAATAAGCGACCCTGCCCAATTAGCTTCAGAGATAACATCCACTCTACCGTGACTAACATCCACTCTACTGTGACCATAATCTGAATATAGAAATCTTTTCATGATGCACCTTCAAAAAACGTACTATGCGAAGTACAATCTCCCAATGATATATACGTGAAACTGATATGAACTGACTAGCTACACTGACTGGATACACAATATCAGATTAAGTTATGATGAAGTAGTTGAGCTTTCCTACAAGTTTCTTGTATCATCCAGGATGATCATGTGGCTCCCTTGATCTGGTAGCAATTTTGAGTTTGGATCCATATGAGAGATGATTGATTAGAACCCTGATAATCCTGTCTTATAATATTCAAAACATATTTACTCTGAAACAACACAATACCTTCACATGATATAGCTACATCTAGCTAAGAAAATAATGTAACTGCCAGAGATCCTTAGTCATAATATCTTTGCAACTTTACCTTCAGAGCTCCAAATCCTGCAACATCATTCCTAGTGATCACTATGTCATCGACATAGACCACTAGCACGATGTATCTCCTCCAATGAACTTGAAAGAACAATGCATAATCTTTCTTTGCTCTTTGTATTCTAAACTCCTAAAGCACAGTAGCAAATCTGCCAAACCATGCTCGAGGAGACTGTTTCAGGCTATACAACAAGCGCTTCAACCGATAAATTTTATCTGAACTCCCCTGAGTAACAAATGCTAGTGGTTGCTACATATAAACATCCTCATTAAGAACAACATTAAGGAAGATATTTTTGATATGTTACGATGTAACGGCCAATGATAGGTGGCAGCATGTGAGATGAGAAACGAACTGAAGTTTTCTACCGGAAAGAACATATCAAAATAATCAACTCCATAAACCTGGGAATAGCCGTTGCAACAGGTCTAGCTTTCAACCTGCTCAATATTCCAACAGAATTGAGCTTCAAATGAAGACCCCTTTACACCCCACAGCAGACTTACCAAGAGGCATGTTAACCAAATCCTAAATATTATTTTCCTCCGATTCTTGCATTTCCATTTTCATTACCATTTGCCAACTTGGGTATGCAAAAGCTATGGATAAGGACTTAGGAACTGGGTTATTATCGATGGAAGATAGAAAAACACTATATCCCGAAGAAATAAATGTAAAAAGATATATTTATGTAACGGATGAGTAGCACATCTATGAGTATATTTGCGAAAAGTAATTGGGATATCAAAATCTAGTTAAGTAGAAGAATCACATAGGATGAAGATGGAGGAATATGTAATGCAGGAATCGTATGGCATTAGATGTTGGTATAGAAACATGAGTCGTAAGATGTCTGTAGACACCTGCAATTGTGATTCTTGACACTGTTGTATATTGATCTATGGCAGATATAAAGTGTTGGGTCTTCAGTTGCCATAATAGGAGTATCTAATAAGAAATAGAACTCCTCATACTCAAGGAAAGTGACATCTGCAGACAATATATGCTGGTTGGTGTGGGGGCAGAAATGCATATATCCTTTTTATGTGCAAGACTTACCAAGAAAAAAACATTTAAGTGACTTCAGGTCAAGTTTTAACACACAATGTTGTAATTCATGTACGAAGCATGCACACCTAAAAATACATAGAGTAAAAGGAAATAAAGGATCAGGAAACAACAATGAATATGAAATTTTATTACTAAACATCGATGATGATATTCTATTAATTAAGTGACATGCAGTGAGAATAGCATCAGCCCAAAAATACTTAAGAACATTGCGATGAACTAACAATGTGCGTGTGATTTCAAGAAAATGTCTATTGTTTGTTCTGCTACTCCATTTTGTTGGGGTGTTTACGAGCAAGGTGATTGATGTATTATATCAGATTATGTCATAACTCAATGAAAATATAGCAAAAGTATTTCTTAATATTATTAGAACATAAAACATTCAGATAAACCAAATTGGATTTTAATCTAAGACAAAAAACTCTAAAATATAGAAAAAAATTTCAGATCTTTCTTTCAACATGTAAAGCCAACTTGAGAAAAATCGTCACATAATGTTATAAAATATATAAAATCAAGTTTAACCCCCATACATCGGAATGAACAAGCTCAAATGATCTATTAGCCCTTTTTATTGACTCTATGAGAATAAGACATGATAATGTTCCCCTTTCTGACAAGACACGCAATCTAGACTCGACAAATAATTAAACTGAGAAACTAACAATTTTAAATTATTCAAAAGGGGATTTTCCAACCAACTGTGAGTGTCGATTGAAGACATAATACTAGATAATGCAACCAAGCCATGAAACTCATCAAGATAATATAATCCACAAGACTCACGCCCTGTGACAATCATCTTTCACGTTTCGGTCTCTTGAAAGAAAATAGTTATGAAAAATAGTTATTGAACAGTTCAATAATTTTATAATTTCACTAACCGAAAGAAAATTAAATGGGAAATCATGTAAATAATAGACAAACAAAAATGACAAGTTAGATGTTACACGAACTAAAGAAACAAATCCATCTGCCAAAGTGATACTACACAAAGAAGAACAAAATTCAAAAGAAGAACTGTTGTTAGGATTATCAATCAAATGATGGGAGACTCCTGAAGTTATTACCCAATTTCATGATGCTAAGGAAGAAATGAAAGCAATGGAGTTACCGATTTTGACAAGTGTATTTGTAGGAGATGAAGATGAAGAATATCTCGACTGTTGAAATTGATGGAACAGCAACCATTTGTAATACTAGTCTCTTGATAAAACAATTCATGAATTATGAACCTGACTACTCTACAAATGTGCTATTTGTTGACTGAGGTCCTGGCATTCTTCCTATGTCACGGGCGGATTGTTTAGCTACGTAACTCCTCCAATCCCATGCGACACTCAGCTCACTCATTCTCCCTTGGAATGGCTAAGTCAGCCTTCCATCAAATTCTCAGATTTTCACAAGACACTTAAAAACACGAGAGAACTCCCATACAATCAACGTTAGAGATTAGGCTTCTAAAGACTTTCTTGATCCAACGGATCGAGGATGAGTCTCTAGATCCTTCTCCATTATTCTACACCAAGTTTCCTCTTTGAGGAATTATCATGAATACACAAGAACCTTCTAGATATGATATTTACAAAAATACCCTTGGAATTCTTTATAGAATGCCAACTCACATGCCAAGTAAGCGTTAACTAGGCGATGACGTGGCGACCGTGACATTCTTTCACACATATCTCAGTGATGCTCTCATCGCTTGGCGTTCTCTTTGCGGAATTCCTCCACCAAGTCCTCGAACTGCCATAGAACCTTCGCAGGTTCACAACTGCTCTCGCTTTCTGACAATCTCTTCCACTTGACGAAGTACGCTAACCGTGGATGGTTGTTGGCCTCACAAACCATCTTATCCGCTATAATCTCATATGCCTCCTTGTAGAACTCCACTCGTATTCCTGCTGGTGCACGAGAAGATTTTCCTCGGCTCGAGCCCTCTGGATCTCCATGGTATGGCTTCAACATACTCACATGAAAGATTAGATAGTTCTTGATGGTTGGAGGAAGCTCCACTTTATAATCTACGTTCCCCACTCTTTTGACTATCGGAAATGTGCATTCATATTTCCTTATCGAGCTTTTGTGCAATCCTTTATGTCGATCAAGTGTAGAAAGTCTGACAAGTACCAAGTCCCCCACATGGTATTCCACACGTCTCCTCTTCTTGTTAAAATATTTCTTCATTCTCTTTACAGCCTTACTAAGGCATGATCTTTCCAACTCGTTTTGTTTTTGTCATCCCTTAACAAATTTAAAGGGCACAAGTACCAAGTCCCCCACTAGGGCACTAGGCCTAACTCGTTCCTTTATCTCTTTCTCTCTTCTCATACTCTCCATGCTCGGTAGCAATGGGATTGTGGGTACATTAACCCAAAGGCGACAGTGCAGCCAAGGTGTGGCGACGGAGCGGCAAGAGGGGGCAGGCGACATCGAGGTGTTTTTTTCTTTTTCTTCTAAGTCTCCTTATTTCACAAAAAACACGGGGTTAAAATGCCTCTATTCCTCCACCTCTTACTAGATTTTTCTAGATATGTACTATTTATTACTTAATTTTTAATGATTTTTTAGGTATTATTTCAAAAAAAGGAAACTAAAAATAAATTAAAACAGCCTAGGTGGCGCCTCCCAAACGAGAAGCACATAGTGCATTAGGTAACATTGTGTGTGTGTGATAAGTCAACTAGGATCCATTCGAGTGGACTAATCCAACCTACTCAAAAAATGGGCAATCCAAATGCAAAAATTCATCTAAGACATCCAAAATACCTGCAAACAAATTTTCAAATGACTGGAATATTGTTTATTCATACATCAAGTGTGAAACAAATTAATCGATTTTACGGTAATCCTAATACATTGAGTTTGCAATCACATTTTGCGTGGGTAAAACAAATCAAAATTATTTAAATTTTATTTGTATGTAGCTTCGACATATTACATCACATCCAACGGAAAGAATTTTCCATTTGGTTAGTCAAATTTTAAATTTGAATGGATTGGATCCGCATGTTTGGTCCACTCAAATGGATCCCAATTTGTGTGTGTACTTAGAGGTGACAAAATTAACCCGACCCGACCCATACCAAGCCATACTTGGCCTCCAAATCTAGGTATTGTATTACCCTAACCGAGTCGAGTGAAAATTGGGTTGACCCGTTCAACCTGGATAAGATCCGAGTAAGGTTCAGGTTTGACCAGTTAACCCAAGGTGACATGTTTCCTACCCGAACACTTAATAAAACCCTAGGTGCCATGCTTTCTTTTCTTACCTCAAATTCAAACCCTCATCGACTCATCCTACAACCAAAAGCGGTCCCCACCAGTATGACCATTCACTCCCTCAAGACTTCATCCGTCAATGGTTCAACGAACGGCCATCACCGGTGCACCGCCACTCTTGTCTCTCAATTTCTCCTCCATGTGATTCGCTTGATGTGTCAACGGTAATGAATTGAACACATTCTCGATCTGCAAAGAGCTACCTTTCTCCTCCCTCGCTCTCGATCTAAGCTTCTCTGCTTTGAACGCCTCAATCTGAATCAGATCATCGTTGTTACGGCAAACATTTTGAGGCGACAGAGCATACAATGGCTAGACGAACCTGTCCCTTCATAATCTGAGTTTTGCTCATGATCGGACGTGGCAATAAAGATGCGGAAATAAAGATCATCGTCTTGATTAGAGTCCACAAATCCACGCTCGTCCTCAGAACTGATCACAGATCGTCGTGATCCATCGATCTGACCGATCAATTAGTTAGTATTCTCTCTTTTCTTCTCTTTTTCAGATCCAAAATCAATGTTGCTTCAATTTTCAACCGTCAAACAACCCATACCGGGCCCATCGAAAATCCAGGTCGGGTTCGAGTACCCGGATTTTAATGGGTCAGGTTCAGGTTTCTTAACCCTGATCCGGATTCAATCCGAGTCGGGTTCGGGTTTACCCCTACCCTATCCGGGTTGGATCATACTTGACCCCGACCCGTTTGCTCCATTTGCCACCCCTATGTGTAGTACCTACATCCGTGCAAGAGCAAAACATTGTACAGCAAAACATTGTACAGCAAATCCAGCTCGAGTTTGGCTTGTTTATTACAAGCTAAACTTCAGGCTGAAGCTTGGCTTATTTGTTGACTGATCAATCTAAGCTAAGCTGAGTAGGGAGTGCAAAGTAACCTAGGTGGCACCTCCCAGATGCGAAGCACATAGTGCTTTATGTAACATTGTATATATTGTGTGTAAAAGTCAACTAGGATCCTTTCGAGTGGACTAATTCAAGCTACTCAAAAAATTAGGCAATCCAAATTAAAAAACCATTCATGCAAACAGATTTTCAAATGACTGAACATGTTTTACTAATGCATCAAGTGTGAAACAAATTGATCGATTTTATAGTAAGCCTAAACCATTGAGTTTGCGATCACATTCTACATGGGTAAAACAAATCAAAATTATTTAACTTTTATTTGTTTGTAGCCTATACATGTTAAATCAATCAAACAGAATGAATTTTTAAAATTGGTGGCCAAATTTTAAATTTGAATGGGTTAGATCCGCATGTTTGGTCCACTCAAATGGATCCTAATCAACTTGTGAGTGTAGTACCAACATTCTTCCAGGAGCATAACATTATACAGGAAATCCAACTCAAGTTTGGCTTGATGGCAAGATCAAGCTTGGCTTAGTTGTTTACTACTAAACAACTAAATTGCAAGATCAAGCTTGGCTTAGTTGTTTACTACAAGCTAAATGGCAAGTTCAAGCTTGGCTTAGTTGTTTACTGATCAATCCAATCTGAATATGGAGTGCAAAGCCGAAGCCATGTATAAGCAGCCTATTCACATTGATTGTCCTAGTTTGCCATTAATAAATAAACCTTTCAACAATATATACAAAAGATGGAATCTGGTGGCCTCCAATCATCATGTACAGCATCATTAACAACTTACCACCTTTCAAATATAAAAAATTTAAAGAACAGACAGCATTGCATGTAGCCTCTTCCCCGTTTCCTCCCGTGATGACTTACATTACGAAATGGTGGTATGAACACCAGGGGCGTACCCACGTGTTGGTTGGGGGGCGGGCCCCCCAACCCCGGGCTCCCCTCCCCCCAAAACATTTTATGAATTTTTTAAAAAACACTTACTTTGTTTTGCCAATATAAGAATGTTCCCTTTCCTAACAAATAAGCAGTAGGCTATGTCCTTAGTTGGTTAGAGGTTGCTTCTAATAAAGCAAAGGTTGCAGGTTTGAAACCTGCTTGGTGTTATATTTAATTTTATAGAATTATTCTTTAATCTTAAAATTTTAAATTAAGGTTTGCATAAAGAACATCTTTAAAAAATTTTTCCAAAACAGTGCAGGTATATTTTAAATTTATAAAAAAAATCTTTATTCTTAGAATTTTTAAATTAAGTTTTCATAAAGAACCTCTTGTTTAAATCTCTTTACAAAACGTTGCAAGTTTATTTTAAATTTATAAAAAATTTCCCCGGTCTTAAAAATCTAAATTAAGTTTTGTATAAAGATCATCTTGTATAAATTTCTTTACAAAACCTTGCTTGTTGGTCAAGCAATTTTTTCAGTACTTTCGCAAAAGCAACATCCAAAATAAGTATGATTATTTTTTGGTTAGTTACATAATTACCCCAAAGCACATTCTTAGATGTGATAAACTTCTATCATTTTGGAAATATACAACATACTTTCATGTCAAAATTTTCATATTTGTTACATGTGGTATCAACCACATAAGACTAAAAGTTCATAGAAAAATACGAAGTGTAGATAATGAAACCATAACCACATGCAAACACAATCGTTTTTTAAATTCTAAATCTTTATATCAGACATCCAAACTTCTTTTGGCCATAATCTACACACATATAAATTATGTGTTTTTATATCACTGGAAATCTCTTGAAACATTCTATCAAATTGTCCGATAAATTATGATTTTTGACATCGGCCCCCGTCATCTCATCCTGGTTCCGCCCCTGATGAACACCCCAAGAACTATTTGACCACATAATCTTCAAAATGCAAACTTCATTTCCAAAATTATAAGAGTTTAAGTCAACCAAAACCAGTCTTTTCGTGTTCAGTGTCTCCCACTAACCAAGAAGCAGAATACATTTTACATGTTATCATATTAAGCATTAGCTAAATCCACTTCATCGGCCTTCCCCCTTCCCCGGTTCCACAAAAAATTAACTAAATTTACCATCTTATATCTGGAGGTCTCAAAAAAAAATCAAAACTTTCTTAGTCTCGTACCATCATTGCGACTTTTCATCCATGAAATCAGCATGTAAAACATTGACAACACAAGTTTCTCAAATAACTAGCCGAATTTAAAAAACTGCAGCTAACATTTGGAATCAAATGAGTAAAATAAGGAAATGAGATGAAGCAAATAGATCCCCACCGCATCCTGAAGCAACGAATCGAATGTCAACGCCGACTAGAGGCCGAAGTCTCGTCGGAGACACGAGGTTACCGGCTATCGAACCACCCTTCCGGCCCAACTCCTTGAAGTTGGTGCCGCCGCAGTAGAGGAGCTCCCCGGCGACGACCTTCTCGCCCTCCTCGCCCCTGTTCTCGGAATCGGCAGCCGACATTTCTGCTAGGGTTTTAAGCCTTGCCCTAAATTTTGGGGGGAAATGGATGAGAGGGGTTTTTCGGGGAAATTTGTTTTCCTATTTTTCGAATTAAGGGAAGTGAAGAGGGCGAGCAGGGCATTGGACTCTTTAGAGAGGCTGTCAGTAAAGGGAATGGCTATTTGGTCATTTCGGGATACATTGGGGCAGCTTGGATTTTATGTGGGGCCCTCTGAATTTTCCTTTTTCCGCGTATTTTTGAATTTTTTCGGAAAAAACGACGAGCGACTTTGACAACCGATAAAAACATGGCCGGAAAAAATAAATGTTTAAAGAGTGTGTTGCCAAAGGATTGTGGCCTAGCGCGGTATTATGTGTGCTTTCGAGTGGGTCATCAAGTATTGGTTCCTGGGATGTGGAAAACGTCTGTATCTTTAATCAGTTTTTCGATAAATCAAAAAAAGGTGTACTATATACACAAAGAAATGTATATTTATGTGGGTATCAAATACAACTAAAAAAATCTTTGGCCTGCAATATTTCCATAGTTTGGTGTCTGTTAGCAATCTTAATAAGAATAGAAGCCATTGACACAAAACGGACACCAAACAATAGAAATATCGTCGGTCAAATATTTTTTGATTGTATTTGACCCAATATACATCACCCGATGTATATAACACAGCACTAAAAAAAATTTAGTACAGTTGGCTACGATTGGAAAGCATAACGTGAAGCCTCGAGGTTCTTAAATCAACTAAGTAAAAAAAATTTAGTACAGTTGGCTACGATTGGAAAGCATAACGTGAAGCCTCGAGGTTCTTAAATCAACTAAGGTTTGTCCTAAAATTCTTGGTGGACTATAATTTGAGTTATGTGTAAATACACATGTAATAAGGATAAATAATGTACATAAGTGCAGTGAATCTTTTTTTTTAATATGTGAAATGATTTGCAATGGAAAAAATTAATTATTTAATTAGAAAGTGAAGATGTTAAGCATACAATTTAATTAAAACGACTTAACACAATGACATTTAATTGAGTTGTGTTCAATTTTAGTTTTTTTTTTTGAATTTTTTAATTTTAAAAAAGGTTTTTGTTGGAAATCTCAATCAATTTGATGTGTACTAGTCATAACCCGTGCCGGGCACGATTCATTTAAGATTTTTCCCTCCGAAATTTTTGTTTTCCAAAAAATTATTTCAACATCCAAAATATAAAAGAACAACAAATTAGCGTAAAAATTGTAACGTCCCGCTTTCATAGTGCCATTACTTATTTGATTACATTTACATGTCTGCAGATCACCAGCGAAAACAATATAGCCACAATACTGAGATGTATTAATACTCAAACTAGCGTACATTATTACATTCCATGATTGAAAATACAACACACGACAGCACTCTCACACTGAATACATGAAAGGAAATACAGAAAGGAAATATAATACGCACCCAACTCAATTACCTCTAGAAATCAGCAGTATCGGGATCAAACTCCGCCACCTCAACCCCAAGGGCCTCTTCTTCGATCTGTTCGTTGTCTGCCGGTGCCATGAAATGGAATCGTATTTAAGCCACAGTAATTATAAAAATAGAAAGGTAGCAGTGCACAAGTATGACTAAAGCAGGTTGTCATGCCCCGCTCCCCAGGATAGCCGAAAAGTACGAATCTGTCCAGGGTGTTCCCAAAGAGGCGGGTGTGATAAAGAAACGATGGAAAGAGAGAGACAACGAGAGAGATGGAAGCAGGTCCTGTAGGGTTTTGGCGGACCCTCAGAGCTCATATCTGTGCCCGTTCTAAGTCGGACGGATCATAGAGGCATAAAGCGCAGCGGAAATAATAAGAAAGCTAGCTAAACATTTTAGATATGCCCTGAGAGATCCAGAACCCAGCTCGATCTATGCCAACTTGGGGTGGATTTGACCACCCCAAGAGGGATCTATCATACTGCGACGACATTAAATTACACTAAAATTACTTAGAGAGCATGCCTTGAATCTCAACCCTGTGGCAGGCAAGATGTAATGCACCAGCTTCTAACGCTCCTCGTAGCCGAACCGCTTTGACTCGATCCACCCGAAACGCCTTGCACCTTCGAACCGATCCGCCCGAGCCGACACCCGCTTCCAAGCCGATCACACGCGGTAGAAGGTTTCACTTGAGCAGCCCGCGTCTAAGACGTCCGGATCCGAATCCAAACCCCATTCGTAGTCTTGCTAGGAGTAGTCGGGAGAATAGGAAGAAAAGAGAGAATAGTTTAAGTCGTAGATCGAGCTTGCTCAAAAATTCGGAGCTACTCGATCGAAGACTTGGTGCATTTTTCAACGAAGAGAGTGCAACCCTATTTATATAGAGAGTCGGCACCTCCCTTTTCGTTGCGAGCAATGTGGGACAAAAACAAAATAGAAGAGAAATTAATTTGGCTAATTGAAGTTAGTAAGCCTTTCACAAAGGCTAACTTCAACGAATTAATTCTCTTCATCCAGTAAACTTTAGACACCAAACAAGCTATCATTTCGAAGGGCTTCGAATGATGAACGCGTAGGAACGAACGGCGATGAATTTCGACTTCGTTTGTCCCCTCAAACAATTGCCCAAAGATGGGCAAAAAATCAATTTTCTAGCCGTCAAAAGGGGTTTCAAAAAACCCTATTAACTTAAGTTGCGGGCGCGCCCGCTAGGCTTAGCGGGCGCGCCCGCCCAAGGCTATGGATGCGCCCAAGTTAGGCGCGCTCAGGGGGGGCGCCCGCTAGACAGCGGGCGGGCCCGCTGGACAGCGGGCCGTGCCCCTTTTCTCCTTGCGGATGGACCCGTTAGCTCAAGTGGGTCTAACCCACTTTGCCTCGGACTGTTTTTGCGTTTACGGGCTCGTTTGAGCTCCGATTTGGACGCGGTTTGAACCTGTGTTTAGACCGGGACGATCCCATCAACCGAGTAACCCTTTCCAATGCTTTTTTCCTACAAATATTGTCGTAACCAATTTATGACACGTTTAATTTTAGTTTGCATGAAATGTAACATTGTCCCTATTGCATCTACAACTTGGTCTCACAACTAGCTTGTGAACATTAACTATTCCATTTCATCAAATGAATTTCTCTTATTAATCTTCCTATTACTAAGATATGACTACTACTCGGTGTGAGACCCTACAGCCTGACCTTACTACAGGTTGGCGCTCGAAACCCCTAGACGACGGTCACCACGAGCAGTAGTTGTCGTCCTTGTTTCAGAATCATCATAATGTGATCGACCCATTGACAAAAGTATTGTTGGGTTCGCATTGGCTGTGTCAGTGATGAATACCGTTAGCTATAGTCCCTTCGTCAAGACTGTGTCTCTGTTGGCCTAGAGTACGGTTTACTGTCAACCCCATTAGACAACATTGGTCAGTATACGGCGGTCTTTGTTGTATTCACGTTGTACATCTTATAACGTACCCCGGCCGAGGATTAACACAAAGACCGTACTGAGCCTGTGACACTAACTCCCATTTAACGGAAGAGACGAATCCCATCTTAGTCATCTACTCGTCTCGAGAGCTTCAGGTGTAACCCAACCTAAGATCTTTCAGCAGGCCTAGCCTCGAAGCTAGATCATAGGTCTAAGCGACACTGTTCACTCACAGGTTCGTACACATGACTTCAGTTTAAAAGGACCAGTTTAACTATCATCACCCTAGTGTTATTATAGACAATTTAATTAAAGTTAACCATATAATAACTCTAAGTTTGGTAGTACAGTGAACTCATTCTCCAATGAGCACCTGTGTCTCGTCTCCGACTTCACCAAGTTGAATGACTATGAGATCATCATTGCTCTAAGGTAAGACAAAGACACAGTGGTCTGTTCGATGTGCCGATATCCAGTTCTTGACACATCTATGACCACGAACCGTTTAAGACTTAAGTTTCTGTTCGGTCACTTACTACTCATAATCGAGATCTTATCTGGATACGTAAGGACCTAACTATAAGTATATGGACATTATTTAAGTATATTATTCATTCGAATATATACTTAGGATAATGAATACCATATAATATATTAACAAGACGTACACTTAGGATAAATCGCCTTATGGGCATATATCATCCTACAGGTCCATTGCGCACTGCTCGGGTAGTAACTGTAGTGTTCCCAAGCAAACAACCAACATCCAACACAAATGAACCAAAGCATGCAAAAACAACACTGAGATAAAAGAGAAGAAAATTGCCAAACATTGCCTTTAATATATCATCAACATCCATATGCAGCATCATCTATACATCAACCCCCCAAGACTAAAAGAAACCCCAAAAGTACATGGTCTCTCACGCTCATCTCACACCCAACCCACACCTCAAACTCACACAACTCCAAGCCTCCTACCAGCTGCCCCAACTCTACTCCACCTGAAAAACCACAAGATGGAGCACGTCAAAGCGTGTCCAAGTAGGAAATTCCAACTCCATATGGTATATTATGTTTCCATCATGCATAAGAGGAGGTGTGATATATAAATGAACTAAATAGAGAGTACATCTAGCATATGCATCGTGGAATGCACGTAAAGGCTACAAGCATAAGAAAGCAAATGGCCACCACAAGCTACGAGCACAAGGAAACCACTACACATGTTAACAAGAACAAGTGCATGAAGTTCAATGATTACAGATGCTATGAAATTTTCAAGTTTATTAAATTCTTTGGAAACATGGGTGTGTCGTTGAATATGAGGGACTGGACTCCACCCCAAAGTGGAGAGCTAAGGAGCAGCCGCCAGTGGTACACGAGCACTGTTTCCTTAACGGGGCCTCTCACTCCACATATCCTCCCGCATCGGAGTGCGAGTGAGGAAAACTCCACAACATCATAATACATCGTACCCAAAACTGAGCAAGATACGGAGATCACCACAAAGTACCCGAAACTGAGCAAGATACATAACACAACCACAACATAGCACAATCCTCATACCCTACTAGTACCCAGTTTTCTCCCAACCCCTTTTTTAGGGTGCTCACCCGCCGTGTGGAAGACCGAAGCATCCCTAAAATTTATTAGAATTTAACTCAAGTGAGCTTGCATACAACATTTAGAATTGCATTTTTTAACGACATTAGAGTGACATAAGAGTGGCATAATGAAAAACGACAAACTAACATGCAATATTAAGATAACATAAAGGAGCAATAAAGCTAGCATGCTTGAAATTAAAGGAAAGAGCATACAACATAACGAATGACACAAAAGTTCCATGAATAAAAGAACAAACACAACTATATCTCCGTTCTTCATCACAACATGCTCTTGGCCACATTGAAACAGCACCATCTCCCCATCACTTAGCCAATTACCACAACACCATTCTCCATAAACACACACCATTCTCCATAATCATAACATAACACAACTTCATTTGGGAGAACTTGCAACATGAACCATTTCCATAACCATCATTAACCATTAAGAATACAATAGTATAAACTACTACATTGAAACCAATGAAGTAACTACTATAAAGGCAATTTTAGTTATGACAACCCACAATCTTAAAACCAATGACCACACCTTAGAACTTTACAGATAAATCGAGCTTTAAGATAACTTCTTTGGGTAACTTTAGTAAAAATATGAGAGACTTTAGTAAGAATGCAAGATTTAGTGGAGATGCATGCTTATTGAAACCAATGAAGTAACTCTAGTGAAATGTAGAACATGAGTAAAATGCCATCTTTGAATAAACTATTTAAGGGAACAGGAGTAAAATGTCATTCGAAGTGCCACGTCAGCAAACTTTCCACTTTTAACTTTCCTGCAAAAGAACAAACTCAAGGAAAATTGATTGAGAAAGTGAATGAACAGTGCCAATAATAACGTTCTTATCAACTTTCCAAGCTTACAAACAGGCCCTTAGTAAAATATGCAATCTTTAAATAGATTACCTAAATGACTTAATAAAAATGCAAGCTTTAGTGTGTTGAGTATTGGACTTCTCCCTACTTGGTGTTAATGATGAGCAAACATAAATACTTGTGACTAATCTCATATTTGCAGTTAATCCATTTCCCATGCATGTCATGAAGATCTATTAGCAATGGATGATACTCAAAGATCATTGAAATCAAATGAAATGGATTGGATGATTGTAGATGGTGATTGAAGCTCCTAGAAGACTTCAAGCTCATGCGTTGGAAAGAAGAGAGAGTTCGTCAAATGTAAATTTCTTGTTTCTCTTCTAGTATGTAGCTTAGAAGTAGAACTTTGTTGGAGCACACACACATCTTCATTTCAGTCTTAGGATATCATTAGATCAACCTTCCTGAGACTCCAATTCATTTCTATCTAGATTGTGCATGTCAAGTTTATAACAGTCGACTGCTGAACAATTTACAGTCGCCTGTCTCAAAACAGTCGACTGTGTTTTGTTCTACAGTCGTCTGTTATGCACAAACTTTTTCAGCTAGTTTTGGGCTTCTTAGCTTTAACTTTCACAGGCGACTTATGAACGATTCACAGGCGCCTGTCCCAGTGACAGTCGATTGTGTTTTGTTAATCAGTCGCATGTCTATCTTTAGCCCAAATTCTATTTGTCTGTTTTATTTGGCCAGTCGACTATTGTTGGATTTACAGTCGACTGTCCAATGGAACAGTCGACTGTCAATGCTTCAACAGTCATCTGTCTTTGAGCCTATTTGATGACTCAACTCTCTGGAAAATCTCAGGGTCTTGACAGTCGTCTGTTGAAGGAATTACAGTCGGCTGTTCAGTTTAACAGTCAATTGTCGTCTCTTCATCAGTCGTCTGTCCTGTTTTCCCAGAGATTTCTCAGATTTCCTCAACTTACCCAGTTTACGGCGAGTCGCCTGTAGTAGGATTTACAGTCGCCTGTTGGTTCAACAGTCGACTGTCTATGCCTCATCAGTCGATTGTCCATGTGGTAAGTTACCGTTATGAATTCTCACCTACCCTCTGTCACTGTGCAGCAGTCGACTGTGAGTTCTTCAACAGTCGACTGTCTCGGGCACAGATTCTATCCGTTGAGTTTTTCCTCACGGATTTCAAAGGTATTTTTGTTGATTTCGTTTGAAGGGTTTGAGAAACCTATAAAAGAAGCCTCTACTGTTCCATTGAGATGTTAGACTCTTTGATTATCAAGTTGCAAAATCATTCAAGCTTTCATTCTCTCAAGATCAAAGCTCTCAAATCCTAAAGCCCTAAGAATTCCAATCTTCAATCTCTTGCTCTCCAACCTAGAACCAAAGAGAAATCTTCTAGGCATTTGGTGCAGTCAAGAGAAAGGGCTTTCATCTCTTCCAAGAGAGTCTTCCAACACACAACATACTTCTCCTTCAAGTTCTCCTTCAAGGCATATGTGATTGTAAGTGTTGCTTAATTTCATATTTCATAACTTTAGTTATTTGATTTACTCTCGGTTTGTGAGAGTGGTTTGCTTGCTCCCAAGTTGTGGGAATCAAGGTCAATCGGTTGTATTTTGATTTCATTTGTAGGGTTGCTACACGTGGATTTTAAGGAAACCTCAAATTAGGTGTCTAACTTGAGTATCTGGTTGTTAACCGGGTGGAAGGGACGTAGTATTACCGGCAACAAGTCGGGAAGTAACTTGGGTAATCCGAACCCTTGAAACATCCTTGCGTTTGCATTTGTTACATTTTGGGTTTATTTCTATTCCGCACTATTTGTTGGTTAGGAATTTAATTTGGTGTAACTATCTTTTAAATTGCATAAACACTATTTAACCCCCCCTCTAGTGTTTTCCTCATAGCCAGTGACCTTACAATTGGTATCAGAGCGCTAGTTTACAGCTATGGCATCCAACAACAATAACGTTCCTCCACCGTCTTCGTACAATAATCACGATCGTGATGGTACGCCCACAGTTTTCAAAGGACAATTAACGGTGCGTCCTCCGCGTTTCAATGGCACTAACTTCGGCTATTGGAAATACCGGGTGGAGACGTTCCTAAGGAGTGCTTCCCTTTGGAGAACCCTCCACAAGGAATACGTCGAGCCCACCAAAGAGGATTTCGAAAAATGGATGGCTTCCGAGAAATCCGCCGAAGTCAACAACACAAAGGCAATGAACGTTCTTCATTGTGCGTTGGAACCAGATGAGTTCAACAAGATATGCACATGTAAGAGTGCATATCAAATTTGGAATCATCTCGTCGTTACACATGAGGGAACAAACAAGGTAAAAATTTCTAAAATGTATGTTGCCGTGCAAAATTTCGATATGCTTCATATGCAGGAAAATGAAAGCATAGCATCAATGTACGGACGTTTTACCGATATCACTAATGAACTGGAAGCTCTCGATCAAGTCTATTCCCAACAAGATAAGGTAAGGAAGATCATAATGGGAATGACCTCCAAGTGGGAAAGAAGAGCTATCGCCATCGAGGAGGTCAACGACTTGAAGACTTACACAGTTGTGAACCTTATCGGCACTCTCATGTCTTACGAAGTAAGACGGGAGAACCGATTAAAGATTCGAGCGATGATAATCCCTTCGGAGGCCAAGAAGAAAGCTTTGGCATTCAAAACCAATTCCTCATCCTCCGACAGTGAAGAATCAGAAAATGAGATGGACTTAGATAAAATGGCTCAAATGGCGAAGAAGTTCCAACGCTTCTTTCGCAAAGGTAAATTTTCCTCTAAGAATAGATTTGATTCTACTAATAACACTTCCTCTCTTTGCTTTAAATGTAATAAGCCAGGGCACATCAAGAAGGATTGCCCAATGCTACGAAACAAAGAGAAGTGGAAGACTCCAAAGTACCACAAGTCCGACAAAAGAATAAGAAAGATAAGAAGAAAGGACTAGTAGGCATTCGATGACCCAAGTGGAGACTCATCAAGTGAATCTGATGATGAGAAGGGTGAAAGTGCCCACACGTGTTTCATGGCCCGGGAAGATTCACTCTCCGATGAAAGTGATTCCGACATGGATGAAACCGAGGTAATTATGGATGAATTGTGTATTGCCAATGAAGAATTATTTGCTAAGTATCAATCTTTAATGCTTAGATATACTAGTTTAAAGAAATTGAGTGTTAGCAATCCATCCATTCCATGCATTATCAACAATGACACCATTGTAGATACATTAACCCTTGAGAAAGTAAATTTAGCTTCTCAAAATGTCACTTTGAGAAATGAGGTGAATACCCTTAAATCTCACCTAGATCAAACATATCCTAAGGATAATAGTGATCTAGTTTCACGACACACACAATTGGGTTTAGAGAATGATTCTCTTAAAATCCAAGTGCACGAGCTCAAAGCACGGGTGTCCACCTTGGATACCAATATTTCTTCTATGAATGAGAAATATGAGCTCATGTCCTCTCGTATTGTGAGATTTAATAAGGGGAAAGGACAATTGGACGATTTGCTAGCAAACCAATTTCTGACCACACATCGTGTTGGTCTTGGTTTTGTGGAAGCAAATGCATCCAATGCTCTTACCTCATATAGTGGTGTCACTATAGACTTTGTGAAGCCATCCTCTGGTACATCCACAAGTGGTGTCAAAGACAATATAGGTAGCAAACCTACCAAGAAAGTCACCACTTCACCATCTCTTCTTTTTGGCAAGAAATGCATTAAGGGTGGAAAGCAAAAGAGAAGTCATGCTTACATGCACACCAACCTTCATCCATGTAGGAAATCTCCTACTTCACAAGTGGATACTCATGACACTTTCTATGCTCCACACCCACGGACACGTACAAATCCACACATGAGAAATACTCGTGTACGTGCTCCTATACACCCATATGCTCATACACATCATTCTTATATGTATGCACATTCTCCACATGTCATGCATGACCCGTATGTTTCATACAACATGCATGTTACTAAGCATGCATACAACCCACATATGTCCAATGCATATCCACCACCTCATTTTTATGCTAGAACCCATGTTCCTAAGAAACATGCACCACATATAAATCTAACAACTATGCATGCAACTAGAAAAAGGACTCCCAAAATATACACCATTTGGGGTCCTAAGAACACTATCTTAAATGATAGGAATGCTCATGTTGATTCCTATTTTCATAATGCTATCAATAATGATAATTATGTCGGGAAGCGGAAGTCCACTTGGACTTGGCTTACAAAGGGCTAATCCCCTTGGACCCAACAAAAATTGGGTACCATGAGCTTATGGTATACTATGTAGGTACCCAAGAGAAAGAAAGAGAGCAATAAAGGTCAAATTAGCTCTAAAAGGAAATGATGGATTCTCGACGGTGGTTGCTCCAAACACATGACGGGAGATCCCTCATTGCTCTCCGAAGTGATTAGCATCAAGAATGGTGCAACGGTCACTTTTGGAGGTAACCAAAAGGGAACCATCATTGGAGTAAGTATAGTCGGAAACTCCTCCAACCCTTTAATTACTAATGTATTTCTAGTTAGTGGTTTGTGTCACAACCTCATTTCCATTAGTCAACTTTGTGACAAAGGTTACAAGGTTAACTTTGGAGAAGGATTTTGTAAAATTGTTGATTCTAATTTACATGTTTTATTTACCGGTATTAGGTGTAAAATATTTATTATTTGAGCTTGCCTAAAACCGTAGAACATTGCTTAGCTGCTAATACAAATGAACAACTATTATGACATCGCCGTTTTGGTCATGTTCATTTCAAGCACTTATATAAGTTAGCTAAGCATGATCTAGTCAAAGGTTTTCCAAAAATTGCTTTTAGTAAGAAAAAATTTTGTGATTCATGTCAAAGAGGTAAACTTAGTAAATTATCTTTTAAGCTTAAAGAAGGCATTATTTCTAAGAGGCCTCTAGAACTACTTCATCTAGATTTGTTTGGGCCAACTAGAACTGCTTCTTTAGGCAATGCTCATTATGGATTAATTGTCGTTGACGACTTCTCTAGATTTACTTGGGTTTCATTCTTAACTAATAAGAATGAAGCTTTTGAAGAGTTTACCATATTTGCAAATAGGATTCAGAATCTCTTAGGATCCACCATTATCACTATCTGTAGTGATCATGGAGGAGAATTTGAGAATGAGTCTTTTACAAAGTTTTGTGATGACACCAGTATAACTCACAACTTTTCTTTTCCTCGGGCACCACCACAAAATGGTGTTATAGAGAGAAATAATGGGACTCTTATTGAGTGTGCTCGTATCATGCTCCATGATAGTCATCTTGGACTACAATTTTGGGCAGAAGCGGTGCACACGGCATGTTATGTGCTCAATAGGATCCTAGTGAGACCCTGAACAAACAAAACTTGTTTTGAGTTATTTTATGACAAAAAGCCTCAAGTTAAATATTTTCGAGTTTTTGGTTCAAAATGCTTTATCAAGAACACTTTTGGTAATTTAGATAAATTTGAGCCAAGATCCGATGAATGAATTTTTGTTGGATATTCCACACGTAGCAAAGCCTACCGGATATACAACAAAACCTCTTCAACGATCGATGAATCACTACACGTATTATTTTATGAAGATTTTGATTCAACTCATGTTATTGATGATAATGTAGATGCTATATGTGATTCTCTTAGTAACGTTAAGATTAATAATTCAATTATTGAGACTAACACTACTAATGAGATTGTTGAAGAAGTTCCAAGTGATGCAAAAATACCCAAAACTTACCCAACCGTTTGCAACCATCCACATGACCAAATTATTGGAGATATTGGTGTGGGTGTTCGAATGAGGTCTAGAATTGAAGAATTCTCTCATTACGCATTTGTCTCTACCATTAAGCCAAAGAACATCCAAGAAGCATGTGAGGATAGCTCTTGGATAGTGGCAATGGAAGAAGAACTCATGCAATTCGCGAGAAATGAAGTTTGGGAGCTCGTTCCTGTTCCAAGTGGTCACCAAGTTATTGGGACCAAGTGGATCTTCAAGAACAAGACTGATGAGAACGAGGTCATCACAAGAAACAAAGCAATGTTAGTAGCTCAAGGCTACCGGTAAGAAGAAGGTATCGATTTCAAAGAATCCTTTGTCCCCGTAGCTAGATTAGAAACTATTAGATTGCTTTTATCTTGTGCATCTCATAAGTATTTCAAATTATTTCAAATGGATGTTAAAAGTGCATTTTAAATGGTATTGTTAATGAAGAAGTGTATGTTTCTTAACCTCCCGGTTTCATACATGAAAATTTTACAAACCATGTTTTCAAACTTAAGGAAGCGTTGTATGGGTTGAGACAAGCTCCTAGAGATTGGTATGATCGACTCAAGACCTTTCTTTTGAATTTAGGTTTTAAAATGGGTGAAGTTGATTCAACACTTTTCATTAAGGATTATGAAAATGACATCATATTAATTCAGGTTTATGTAGACGATATCATATTTGGTTCTACTAACTTTAATCTTTGTCAAGAATTTTCTAAGTCTATAAAGGATGAATTTGAGATGAGCCACATGGGAGAACTCAACTACTTCCTTGGACTACAAATTCGACAAATGAAGGATGAGACTTTCATACATCAAACCAAGTACACAGGGGAGCTTATCAAGCGATTCGAGATGGAATCGTCTTCAAGCAAAAGGACTCCCATGAGTACGACAACCCATCTACACAAGGATGAGAACGGAAAAGATGTAGACGTTCATCTATATCGAGGTGTGATCGGTAGCTTACTCTAGCTAACTGCTAGTAGGCCCGATATCATGTTTTCCGTATGCTTGTGTGCTAGATACCAAGCTAGACCTAAGGAGTCACACTTGATTGCGGTTAAACGAATCTTTCGTTATCTCAATCATTCACTAGATTATGGGTTACTTTACATGAAATCTAGCACATATAAGTTAATCTCATATAGTGATGTCGACTTTGCCGGATGCAAATCCGATAGGAAGAGTACTAGTGGCACTTGTCATTTTCTAGGAAATTCCCTATGTCTTGGTTCTCCAAGAAACAGAACTCGGTATCATTGTCCACGATTGAAGCAAAATATATTGTCGCGGGTCTTGCATGTGCACAAGTTCTTTGGATGAGACACACTCTTAAGGATTATGGTGTCAATTGTGATACTTGCCCTATCATGGTTGATAACCAAAGTGCTATATGTCTTTCCAAGAATCCGGTACATTACTCTCGTATCAAACACATAAATGTGAGACACCACTTTATCAATGATCATGTAGCTAAGAAGGACATCATCTTAGAGTACATTGAAACCCAAAAACAAATTGCCGACATCTTCACAAAACCTCTTAAAGAAGATTCATTTGTGAGGTTGCGTGGAGAATTGGGGATTATGGGTGAATATGAGATTTAGGAGTTCAACTTACTTGTTATATCATCTTATGAACTCATATCATCATGTTGCCTCCCTTCATTTGATATATCATATATTGGTTTTTAAGAAAGGCTATTAAGATTTCGTTGTTTTCATGAGTTTACAGATTGTCTTAAGAGATTTGTGTAATAAATGATTTATATTTTGATATTGATTTTATGATGAGTTTATGTTAGAGTATAGGTCATAGGGTGAGTTGTGCATATCCTCTGGATTTTAACCTCACTGTTCATTTTTGGATCAAGACAGACGACTGTCTTTCCTTCGACAGTCGACTGTCCTACTCTATCTTCTCTTTCAGCAGACTGTGTCTTTCGCCCAGGCGACTGATGACGACTTTACAGTTGACTGTTGGATCAATAGGCGACTGCATTTTTGTCATCAGGCGCCTATCCATTTTGTCAGTAGTCTCTGTTTTTATCATCGATTTTATTAATTCTCAGTCAGTCGACTGATGAGTATAATACAATCGACTGTCTAACGGACATGCGATTGTATGTTACCCAACAGTTGACTGTCTGTCAACTGAAGCTTATCTCTTATCACTTCAACCAGTCGACTGAATATTGTTCATCAGTCGACTGTCTCCTATTGTGGCGGTTCATTATTTTGATCTGAGCCGTCGATTTTTCGATCCAACGGCCCAGATTCATTTGCCCCTTCGATATTTCAACGAGAAACTTCATTTTCGATCGACAGTTTTCTCTCTCCTCCGATTGAAAAACCCTTCGTCTTCCCCATTTGAACCTTCAGTCGATCGCTCCTCCGGCGTTTTCCTTCATCTCGCTCTGTCGATTGCGTCGCTCCGTGCTTTGTCGACTGTCTCGTCTTTGTCTCTCGATTTAGGTTTGCTTCCTACCGTGTTTCTTTTGTGTGTTTCCTTTCAAATTCGTCGTTTGATTGTGCAATGGCTCCCAAAACCAAGAACAAAGGGAAAGCGGCTGCTCCTAAGCGTGCTAGGGTTTCCAAGCCAACTATAGCAAAAAACAAACAACCCTACAAGGCCTGCACCAAGAAAGCCGATTCTCCCTCTCGCTCTTCTTCGCAGTGATATTCTCCTTCTTCTGCTTCTTCCCCATCTGAAGCTGAGCGCCTCTTGAAGCTTCCGCGCAAGTCTGTTGGTGTTCGCATTAATGAGCCTTGCGCTGAGGCTTCTCCTTCACCTTCTGTGTCGAGCTCCGATGAAGAAACCCCTGTCATGCCACCCTCTGATCCCCTCATTTCTATTTCTCGAGACTACCTGTGCTTGGCAAAATTCCATTCTCTCCTCGGAATCAAATTTCTTAGAGAGCGATTCATTGTCTATCCCGCTTTCACCGCTGAGCGATTATCTAAGATCCTCTCTGCTACTCGCTTGGCTGACCTCTTTCACTTCTCTCAGAGCGAATCTCTTCATGCTTACCCATTTTTGGTTAAGCTTTTCTATGCTAACTGCATTCGCGGTGAGTATGCTACCACTGGCGTTATTGACACTGTCATCCAGGGGGCCCACATTCGCATTGATCCCGCTCTTTTAGGGACCATTCTTAGGATTCCCTCCTCTGGATCCCTTCATGCTGATATTTCCATTTCAAATGTTGATGAGCTTGATCAGTCTGTCCTCCGGGACATGTTCCGTGAGATACCTTCTGCTCTTTCTTCTGGTGTTCGGTCATCCATGTTCTCAGCGAGGGGTTGGGCTGTTCACCTTGTGGTGAAGTTCAACATCCTGTCGAAGTATGGATCTTCAGATCAGCCTTCCCAGGAGATCCTTAGGTGTATGTATGCGATCTTTTCTGGCATGTCGGTAAACTGGGCCGGCGTCCTCCTTGATAGGATGGATAAGGTCGAGTTTACTACTACTTCCTCCCACACCCCTTATGGTGGTCTTCTTACACTTGTTTTTCGTCATTTTGGGATTGATTTGACTCCATACGAGCCTCTGCCTTGTGGTCATATTCTCGATGCTTCTGCAACGTCAAAGTCCCCTTCGGCTCTGCAGTCTGCATCTAAGAAGAGGCAATCCACATCTGCTCCATCCACTTCCACTGTTCCTCCTGCTGACCAGCCATCTACCTATGCTCCTTCCTCTCATGACGTTCTGTTTGAGATGGTTTCTGGTCCTTATGAGCTGGCTTTCTTGCCCTTCCAGCATCAGGGTATGCCCTTCCCTGAGCACCTCAGACGATTTGTTCCTCCCCGCCTCGTCAGCCTCCACCTCCTATCATCACTGAGATTATTTTGCATCCTAGTGTCGCTGCTATTCAGGGTGTTACTGCTGCTCCTCCTCCTCCTCCAGAGGATGTCCCCGGTGACCCAGAGACAGCTTCCTCCGCTGCTACACCCCGAGACACTAACTCTTAGATTTTTTTTGAGTTTTTAGTGTTGTTAGTATGATGATTAGTTTTTGTAGTGATGAAATATGGATGAATGATATATTTTGTTCACTTTGTTGCACATGGAGATCTTGGATTCTATGGGGCGAAAGTTAAGCCGACTCAGTCAGGTTCCTGGAAATTCATGCTGAAATGTCGACAATCCTCTCAAAAACTTATAAAGCGTCTTGTGAGAGACGGCAAAACTACTTCGTTTTGGTACGATAATTGGCATCCGATGGGCCCCCTACACCAGTTTCAAGATCCCCCACCTGGCTCAGAACTGTTCACTGTTAGTCACTATTGGACATCCATGGGATGGACCAATGACCCTAGTATTGCCGGCCTACATCAACATCTACAGCAGTTCACTATTGTTGAAGGCCCTGACGAATGGTCTTGGACCCCCGGTCCCAGCTTTGCCCTGCGAGATGCATGGAATGGCTCACGAATTATTGGGCCAGCTTACAGTCATTTCGACATCATATGGTTTAATTTACATGTGCCAAAGTTGGCACTGTGTCTCCTAAGGGCCTTACGCACCAAGCTTCCAACCCGCAGCATACTGCACAGCTGGGGAATTGTTTCCGAGAGCTCATGCGTCCTTTGTGCTTCAGCTGTGGATGAGCCACATTCGCACCTATTTTTCAATTGTGATTTCACAAAGTACATCCTCACCCGCTGCCTATTAAAGTTGAGCTACAATGGGGTTGTACCGAATTCCCTATCAGAAGTCTGTGAGCTTATCCAATCGCGCTACAGTAAGAAGGACCCCGTGGGGGTTTTGGCGAAAGCTGTTATTGCAACAATGGTTTGGCACATATGGAAGCAGCGTAATAAGCGAATCTTCGAAAAGTCAGTAAAAGATAAGGTATCTCTCTTTGATGACATTGAAAAGGATATCAGAAGCTCTCTTTGCAGCCTGGACCTTGATAAAGCCTCAGATAGCACCCCACTTGTTAATTGGGGTCTTATAGATCCAGGCTAATTTTTTTGTGTTCCAAATTTGTATAGTATCTCTATGTATAGCACTCTTATCGCTAGTTAACAGCAGGCGATAATATTATGCAGTTGGTGACGGCGCTTGTGTCCTCTCCCTTCTCATTTTATTATCCCATGATGATAACTAGTGTAGTTAGGCTGTAAATACTGGGTTATAAATAAAGACAATCTTTACTCGTCGAAATATATATATATATATATATATATATATATATATATATATATATATATCTGTTTCACACATTGTATAATTGTTTATCATTTCTGTGTGAATTTTGTGATATGCTATATTCTATATGTGATGTGATTTGAGACGATATTTTTTTTCCCTTCGTGTATCTCAATGTTGATATTGGACTCTCATTCCTCTAATCACCTAAGTTTGTGATGTGGTTTTTATGAGTTTTGATTTATATATCTTTAGACTCTTGTAATTATTGCTAGTTCTTATTTAGCACGATTGTTGTTGTTATTTTACTCAAACCTTTTGGATAATGCCATAGGGGGAGCGAAATAAACATACAGATTCATAATGAATGTGCTAAGTATATACTAATAACACTTGAATCTAAGATTGAAGTTGCCTTAGATTCAGGGGAAGTAAGCTACAATGAATATGGATTTTAAATCCTAGATTTCATGGATTCAATTCACTCATGCATATCTTACTCATTTGCTTCATTTGATATATAGATACCCTAATATTTCTTGACTAACTTGATTGGCATCTATGTAGGGGAGTAAGTTTTCTTTAAGAACAATTATTTATCTTTTTGTTTATGTTTGTTTGTCATCGTCAAAAAGGGGGAGAATGTTGAGTATTGGACTTCTCCTTCCTTGGTGTTAATGACGAGCAAACATAAATAGTTGTGACTAATCCCCTATTTGCAGTTAATCCATTGCCCATGCATGTCATGAAGATCTATTAGCAATGGATGATACTCAAAGATCATTGAAAGCAAATGAAATGGATAAGATGATCGTAGATGGTAATTGAAGCTCCTAGAAGACTTCAAGCTTATGCGTTGGAAAGAAGAGAGAGTTCGTCAAATGTAACTATTTTGTTTCTCTTCTAGTATGTAGCTTAAAAGTAGAACTTTGTTGGAGCACACACATCTTCATTTCAGTCTTAGGATATATTAGATTAACCTTCCTAAGACTCCAATTCATTTCTATCTAGATTGTGCATGTCATGTTTATAACAGTCGACTGCTGAACAATTTACAGTCGCCTGTCTCAAAACAGTCGACTGTGTTTTGTTCTACAGTCGCCTGTTATGCACAAACTTTTTCAGCTAGTTTTTGGGCTTCTTAGCTTTAACTCTCACAAGCGACTTAGGAATGATTCACAGGCGCATGTCCCAGTGACGGTCGACTGTGTTTTGTTAATCAGTCGCATGTCTATCTTTAGCCCAAATTCTATTTGTCTGTTTTATCTGGCCAGTCGACTGTTGTTGGATTTACAGTCGACTGTCCAATGGAACAGTCGACTGTCAATGCTTCAATAGTCGTCTGTCTTTAAGCCTATTTGATGACTCAACTCTCTGGAAAATCTCAGGGTCTTGACAGTCGTCTGTAGAGGGAATTACAGTCGCATGTTCAGTTTAACAGTTGACTGTCATCTCTTCATCAGTCATCTGTCCTGTTCTCCTGAAGATTTCTCAGATTTCCTCAACTTACCCAGTTTATGGCCAGTCGCCTGTAGTAGGATTTATAGTCGCATGTTGGTTCAACAGTCGAATGTCTATGCCTCATCAGTCGACTGTCCACGTGGTAAGTTACCGTTATGAATTCTCACCTACCCTCTGTCACTGTGCAGCAGTCGACTGTGAGTTCTTCAACAGTTGACTGTCTCGGGCACAGGTTCTATCCGTTGAGTTTTTCCTCACGGATTTCAAAGGTGTTTTTGTTGATTTCGTTTGAAGGGTTTGAGAAACCTATAAAAGAAGCCTCTACTGTTCCATTGAGAGGTTAGACTCTTTGATTATCAAGTCACAAAACCATTCAAGCTTTCATTCTCTCAAGATCAAAGCTCTCAAATCCTAAAGCCCTAAGAATTCCAATCTTCAATCTCTTGCTCTCCAACTTAGAACCAAAGAGAAATCTTCTAGGCATTTGGTGCAGTCAAGAGAAAGGGCTTTCATCTCTTCCAAGAGAGTCTTCCAACACACAACACACTTCTCCTTCAAGTTCTACTTCAATGCATATGTGATTGTAAGTATTGCTTAATTTCATATTTCATAACTTTAGTTATTTGATTTACTCTCGGTTTGTGAGAGTGGTTTGCTTGCTCCGAAGTTGTGGGAGTCAAGGTCAATCGATTGTATTTCGATTTCACTTGTATGGTTGCTATAAGTGGGTTTTAAGGAAACCTCAAGTTAGGGTTCTAACTTGAGTATCCGGTTGTTAACCGGGTGGAAGGGACGTAGGATTACTGGGAACAAGTCGGGAAGTGACTTGGGTAATCCGAACCCTTGAAACATCCTTGCGTTTGCATTTGTTTCATTTTGGGTTTATTTCTATTCCGCACTATTTGCTGGTTAGGAATTTAATTTGGTGTAACTATCTTTTTAAATTGAATAAACACTATTCAACCCCCCTTCTAGTGTTTTCCTCTTAGCCAGGGATCTTACATAGTGAACCCAATTAAGAAACTTTTAGTGAAAACACCAACTTT
Source organism: Scilla litardierei (assembly GCA_030789695.1). Classification (NCBI taxonomy): domain Eukaryota; kingdom Viridiplantae; phylum Streptophyta; class Magnoliopsida; order Asparagales; family Asparagaceae; genus Scilla; species Scilla litardierei. Next base: position 63,721,531 of record CM061133.1, on the reverse strand, counting down.
TAATGAACTAGATGTAGGACAGAAGTAAAGAGTACAATTTTAAGTAATTTAATATAATAAGCAAGCTTTAATGAAGACCTTACAGAACTTATAAAAATGCAAACCTTAATGAAGTTAATTTGGGAACTTTAGTAAAGATGATAACTTAGTAAAACTAGCGGAAGGTTTTAGTGAAAATACCTTAGATAAAATGCTATATTTAGTGAAACTAATGAAAGACTGTTGTGAATGGGTATTTACTGGGTTGGTGAGTTATTGGGCCAACCCAAGTGGTTGGGCCCATACCCACTTGTATTCTCCCCTTTGGCTATAAATATAGACTTGAGGGCTCTCCCCTCGACAGTTGATTCATAACACGTTATCAGCACGAGTCTCTAAAATTTTTTTTTCCACAAATTTTTCCGTTCGTTGCGAAGGCGAAGGCGAAGGCGAGACGGTAGATCCACGAGCGCGTTGCAAGGCTTCCTCCATCAAGGGTCGTCATCCGCGTAGGGCTTCGAGCAACCGTCGCTATATCCGGAGGACGGATATAGAGGTAAAAACTCTAAAAACAAAGTTTTTAAATCATACGTATGATTACCCCTCCCCTAGATCTCACAAGATCGTCATAGGGATTCATCGTCGCCTTGAAAACGACGGATTTTTCTTCCCAAAAATCAAATTTTTTTTCTAGGGTTTTTTTTGGATTTTGTCAAACCCTAGATCAAACCCCGCCGGCAGCCTCGCCGCCGGCCCCCCCCGCACATCCCCGGCCACGTCGCCCACCCCCCCATTGGGGGGGGGGCGGCAGCCGCCGCACCCCCCCTGCAGGGGGGGCGGCGGCGGCCTCTGCCGCCGCACTCCCCTGCAGGGGGCGGCCACCGCCGTCCCCCCCTGCAGGGGGGGCGGCGGCCCCCCCATCCCGTGCCCGCCGTCCCCCCCGCAGACGGGGGGCGACGGCCCCCGCCGTCCCCCCCCGCAGCGGGGGGCGGCGGGCCCCTGGCCACGCCCCCCCTCTGCGGGGGGCGACGGCCCCCGCCGTCCCCCCCGGCCGCGACCCCCCTCTCTGCGGGGCGGCGGCGGCGGCGGCGGGGCCCCCCCGCCGTAACCCTAACCCGCACCAGAATAACAAAAAAAAAACAGTGCTGTGGGCCTGAAGCCCACAGCAGATCTGTGGGCTTCAGGCCCACAGAACTCTTTCACAAAAAAAACACAGATCTGTGGGCTTCAGGCCCACAGATTTTCATCAAAAAAAAAAAATTGGGGGGAGGCAATAGGGCTATGAATGTGCCTCAAAAGGCAACCTATTAGCCTAAAAATTGTTTTAAAATGGGGACTCAAAGGCAAAATATTCGTGAAAAATCACGGTAAATTACGGGGGCAAATATCGGGCAGACAAGGGCGTTTTGGGGATTTGTTGGGGGACTTTTTGGGACGACGAGGGAGATTTTTCCCTCTGACAAAGAAAATGTTAATTTTGGCTCTTAATCAATTTGATTGATTAAACCATTTTCTTTACAACATATGCATCGTAATCTCTTTTACATGCTTTACATCTCTGGCAAAATTATGTGGATATTATTTGCGTGGTTGTACATTTTATTTAAAAACTTAATAATTAGGAAGATCCTGCGACCGCTCTGCCGTTAGTTACCTAACCTAACGGTGTATGACGTTGCCCAGTGGTCCAATAATTATTAAGTGATTAAATATTGCTTTATCCTCATATGAATAAACTGCCTGTGATGTCTGTGGATGAAAATGTTGATGAGCAAAATATTCTTGCATGAATTGCTAAATGTGGTTTTTGGATCGGCCGTTTAGTCCCACAGTTTAATTCCCGCACTTTTCTTTTATTTTTGAGAGAAATTGTAGTGAGGAATTTATGTAAATGTCAAAGAAAGAAGACCTACTTCCATGGAGTCGGAAGCTACGCTTGAAGACGAAGATATTAAAATGGGACCCACGGGGTTTCCAAAGTTGTATTTTCATTTTAATTCAAGCTGCAAATTTGTATAATTTGGACTGTGGACTTTTGGACTCTTTCTTGTGGGACTGGCCGATCCACACATTTAGCTTTTCATTAAATATTGCTTCCGCATGAAAATGTTTTTATGGTTGATTATTAATTCATACATGTTTGTGCTCTGCTAGATAAATGGCTAAAATTGCAAGCGTTGACTTTGAAGTGCTGGATGCATCAGGCAGAAACTATCTAAGCTGGCAGCTAGATGTTACGTTTCACCTGCGGGCCAAGTCCCTCATCACTGCTGTGACTGAAAAAGAAAATGTTAGCGATATAGAGAAGGCGCAAGCCATCATCTATATTCGCCGCCATGTGGACAAGACCTTAAAGGCTGAGTACCTTACGGTCGAAGATCCACTTGAGCTATGGACCGCCCTTGAGGACAGGTATAAACATCAGAGAGATGTCATACTCCCAAGGGCGAGATATGAGTGGGAGAACCTGAGACTGCAGGACTTTAAGTCCATTGCTGAGTACAACTCAGCACTTTTTAGCATCACCTCACGCCTGAAGTTGTGTGGTGAAAAAGTCTCAGAAGATCGCATGCTGGAAAAGACGTATACGTCTTTCCATGAAAAGGATGCGATACTTATGCAGCAATACCGTGAACGTAAGTTCACCAAGTATTCAGAGCTGCTGTCATGTCTTCTCATGGCCGAGCAAAACAGAGAGCTTCTTCTCGCCACTCACAATATGCGCCCTCCCGGCACTGTCCCCCTACCAGAAGCTCACCATACCTCTTCCTTCAAAAAGAAGAGGGACAATAAAAGAAAAGAAAGACCACAGAAAGGGGGGCAACAGAAAAGAGCCAAGGGCCCACCACAGCAGCGCAAGAATGAAGGGAAGCGCAAGTGCACCTGGCGCAGAAATGATAACAAGAAAAACAATGCACCCCCACCCAAGAGGGACTGGGAAGACCAGTGCCACAGCTGTGGCATGACAGGCCACTGGTCTAGAGTGTGCAGGACCCCAGTGCATCTCCAGGAGCTTTATAAACAAAGCAAGAAAAAGAATGCTGAATCAAACCTGGTGGCTGCAAACAATGCAGTCAAATTTACAGCAAAAGACTTCGAGTCAGATAATCTGCTTGATTAGCCTGTTATCATTTATCTTAGCATTTCTATTGTATGAACATTTTTATTTCATGAGAGCTTTTATGTATCTTCAATTCTGCTGAATAAAATTTAGCTTTTCTGAATGCAAATGTTTACTCATTTTTTTAGATGGAATGCTCTCATGACTGCTTAGTAGACAGCGTGTCAACACATACGATCCTTCAACACAAATGCTATTTTCATAGCATTATCCCGTATAAGAGCCCTGTAAACACAATTTCAGGGCCATCGGACATAATTGAAGGTTCTGGGAATGCAACCTTGTTGCTCCCCAATGGAACAGAAATAAAAATAAAAGATGCACTTTACTCTCCGAATTCCAAGAGAAACTTACTAAGTTTCAAAGATATCCGTTTTAACGGATTCCACTTGGAAACAACAAATGTCAAAGAAAACGAATTACTGTATGTAACGTCTCAAGAAAATGGAGTTAAAACCATTCTTGAACGTTTTGAGAGCCTCTCATCAGGCCTCTACCATACAAAAATTCAGAGAGAGGAAGCAAACCTGACGGAGCACCTGAAGTGCCCGACATCGGCCAAATTCTTACTTTGGCACGATAGACTTAGCCACCCCGGATCTGTGATGATGCACCGCATCCTAGCACAATCCCATGGGCATAACATGAAGAACCAGAAGATTCTTCAGAAGGGAGAATTCCCTTGTGTACCCTGCTTTAAGGGTAAATTAATAACAAGGCCATCACCACTTAAAGTGGATATCGAGTCTCCTAGCTTCCTTGAAAGAATACATGGAGACATATGTGGACCTATCCACCCCCCTAGCGGGCCTTTTCGGTACTTTATGGTACTGATTGATGCATCTTCAAAATACTCGTATGTGTGTCTACTTTCAACCCGCAACTTAGCTTTTCCAAAGCTTTTGGCACAAATAATAAAGTTGCGGGCGCATTTCCCAGACAACCAAATAAAGAAAATACGTCTGGATAATGCGGGGGAATTTACCTCTCAGTCATTCCAAGAATATTGCCAGGCAACGGGAATAGAAATTGAACATCCGGTGCCACATGTTCACACCCAAAATGGGTTAGTTGAGTCGCAAATCAAAAGACTCCAATGGATCGCACGACCATTGCTGATGAAATCCCAGTTGCCGGTGGATGCATGGGGACATGCAATTTTGCATGCTGCATCACTAATAAAAATAAGACCCTCAGGAGGTCAGAGTCTATCTCCAATGCAACTCGCATATGGAACGCCGCCGAACATCTCTCACTTGAGAATCTTTGGCTGCGCAGTTTATATCCCCATTGCACCACCACAGAGGACCAAGATGGGCCCTCAACGTCGCCTAGGTATCTACGTAGGGTTTGACTCACCCTCCATTATAAGATACCTAGAACCCCAAACGGGGGACGCCTTCAAGGCACGCCTTGAAGACTGCAATTTTGATGAGACGTATTTCCCCAAAATGGGCCTAGACATCAAAAAGTCTAGTGCAAAGCAAATGTTGACGTGGGATACAAAAAGCTTGACCCACTACGATCCGATAACAAGACAATGTGATGATGAGATCCGGAAGATCTTACACATCCAGGACACAGTCCATAGATTACCGGACTCGTTCACTGACAACCAGAAGATTGTCAGATCACACATCCCTGCTGCGAATACTCCAGCTAGGATTGACATCCCGAAGGATGGATGCAATCCACCTGCAGCAGAAGTGGCTGCACCTCAACAGAAAAGAGGCAGACCACCAGGCTCCAAGGATAAAAATCCAAGAAAAAGAAAAATATCCGGAGACCTTGGGACGATACCCCCACAGAGAAACGAGCTCGTGTCCATACCCTCTCCCCTCCCGGAATCCACTGCAGAGGAACTGCCTGGAGAAACAGAAATATCACTAAATTATGTACGTACATGGGAGGTATTGGACAGAAAGAGTACAGTCGTCGACGATGACTTCGCGTTTCACATTGCCATTCACGTCGCCGGAAGCGATGATGATTATGAACCACACTCCGTTGCTGAATGCAAACGTAGAGATGATTGGCCAAAGTGGAATCAGGCAATAGAAGCCGAGCTGGACTCGCTTCAGAAACGAAAAGTCTTTGGGCAAATAGTCCAGACACCTACCGGTGTCAAACCTGTGGGATACAAATGGGTATTCGTCAGAAAAAGAAACGAAAATAATGAGATCGCACGCTACAAAGCTAGACTTGTAGCACAGGGATTCTCCCAAAGACCGGGTATAGACTATGACGAAACATACTCCCCGGTCATGGATGCGATCACGTTCAGATTCCTGATAAGCTTAACAGCAAAGGAAGGCCTAGATATGCAGCTAATGGATGTTGTGACTGCGTATCTATACGGCAATCTCGACAAGGAGATCTACATGAAACTTCCTGATGGCTTTTCAATGCCTGCTGAACTGAAAGATAGACCTCGGGACGTCTATTCTGTTAAGCTACAAAGATCATTGTATGGTCTCAAACAATCAGGAAGAATGTGGTATAATAGACTCAGTGAGTTCCTTGTTCAACAAGGATTCACGAACAATGAAGTCTGCCCTTGTATCTTCATAAGAACAAAGGGAAAAGGATTCGTGATAATAGCTGTCTACGTAGACGATCTGAATCTCATAGGATCTCCCGAAGAGATCACTGAGATATCTGTAAGCCTAACAAAAGAATTCGAAATGAAAGACCTAGGCAAAACCAAATTTTGCCTTGGCTTACAGATTGAACATCAGAAAGACGGAATCCTATTACACCAAACCACATATACGAAGAAAATGTTGCAAAGATTCCATATGGACCATTGCCATCCATTAAGTACACCTATGGTAGTACGATCACTGGATGCACATAAAGACCCCTTCCGGCCGCTGGAAGAGGGGGAGGATATACTTGGTCCGGAAGTTCCCTATCTGAGTGCCATCGGAGCACTACTATATCTGGCAAACTGCACGCGTCCCGATATAGCATTCGCAGTAAATTTGCTTGCCAGATACAGTGCAGCGCCTACGCAGCGCCACTGGACCGGGGTAAAGCACCTTCTGCGCTACCTCCAAGGGTCTACAGATTTGGGACTCTTCTACAAAAATGGAACATCCTCTACACTTGCAGGTTATGCTGATGCAGGGTACTTGTCTGATCCCCACAAAGCAAAATCACAGACTGGGTACGTGTTTACCTACGGAGGGACAGCCATTTCCTGGAGATCCATCAAGCAAACCTTGACGGCAACCTCATCCAATCACTCGGAGATCATTGCCATCCATGAAGCAAGCAGAGAATGCGTATGGCTACGCTCAGTCATCCACCACATCTTGTCTACGACCGGACTGAAGATTGGAGACCTCGAGCCCACTACCATGTTCGAGGACAATGCTGCTTGCATAGCTCAGCTACGAGGTGGCTTCATCAAAGGCGACAGAACGAAACACATTTCACCAAAGTTCTTCTGGACGCATGAGCTACAAAGAGATGGCAAGATCGACATCAGACAAGTGCAGTCATGTGACAATTTGGCAGATTTGTTCACTAAAGCCCTTCCTACTGCTACCTTTAGAAAACTTGTACATAGGATTGGAATGAGACGCCTAAGAGATCTGAAAGCTTGAGAGCTTGTACAGATCAGGGGGAGTTTGGCAGAGTTTGCACTCTTTTTCCTTAACTATGGTTTTTCCCACTGGGTTTTCCATAGCCAAAGGTTTTAACGAGGCATAATCTCACCAACTCAGGATCCTGAAGTATCCACCCTATGTGAGACCCATACAGGCTCAGAATCCTGAAGTATTCATGAGCGGGGTCCACAACCATGGCTGGATAAGGGGGAGTGTTGTGAATGGGTATTTACTGGGTTGGTGAGTTATTGGGCCAACCCAAGTGGTTGGGCCCATACCCACTTGTATTCTCCCCTTTGGCTATAAATATAGACTTGAGGGCTCTCCCCTCGACAGTTGATTCATAACAAAGACCATTAAGAAAAAGCAAGATTTGTAGGAAACACTTAAGGCCTAAAATGCATCAAAGCTTTATTTAAAAAGCAACTCACATATACACAACTTCCATAAACATGCGTCAAAGCCACCTCACACATACACAATTTTCCCTCACTTTCTCATCCATTTCTTCTTCCATTGCAACATTACAAAATTACCCAATGGCCCATGGCCGAAATATTTAGGCAAGGAAATTATCACACCATGAGCCACAAATGAAGGGTGACAACTTAAAACAATCAACACCTCAATTTACATGAAGCTTTCAACTTGTGTACCACATATTAAAGGATTGCAACTTACATCCTAATTTCCTTAACAAGATAACAACTTGCATGATTGTTTAGAAGAAAAAAACATTGCTTGAACATAACAATTTGGCAACTATAGCATGCTAGCACACACAAAGGTGGCAACTTTAACAAGATTCCTTAATAAGGTTAATCGTTAACTTGCATAGTTATGAAAACATAATAATGAGGCCATGTTCAGCATTCATCCTCAATAAAGTCAACACCTTTCTCACTAAAGGCTACTAAAATTTGCAACTTGCTATTCAATGACTAACATCCTTAGGTAAGCTTGCAACTTTTTCATGTTAGCATGATGAATGAGCATTTTGAGCATGAGCACATTTAAAGGAGTCAACTATATCAACACACATTAAAGCAAGGCATGGAAAGCATGTAGTGAAGAAAAGTTGAGAGCTTTTGATCCTAATTACTTATGTCACATAATCTACCATAAAGAGTTGGTTTTCATACCTCATATGAAACTTGATTTACTCCTCCATCCTCTTTAAGCTCCATTTATTCCTCCTTCAATCAAGGCCTCTTGCTCCTCTCTTCATCCTTTAAAAGCTCCTCGTTAATTCTCTCCATCCATCACTCCTCCTTCATTCTCTTCTCTCATTCCTATTTTTTCCTTTACTTTTTCTTTTTTTGTATGAGAAGAATTCGGCCCCATTTAGATTTACTCCTCCATCCTCTTTAAGCTCCATTTATTCCTCCTTCAATCAAGGCCTCTTGCTCCTCTCTTCATCCTTTAAAAGCTCCTCGTTAATTCTCTCCATCCATCACTCCTCCTTCATTCTCTTCTCTCATTCCTATTTTTTCCTTTACTTTTTCTTTTTTTGTATGAGAAGAATTCGGCCCCCATAAGAAAAGAAAGGGAACAAAAGGAAAATGAGTATGAAGGATGAAAAGAAAAGAACAAGAAGGAAGGAGAAGAGTGTAGAAAGGTTTAAAAAAGCCAAATAAAAATATCTCTTCGATTCTCTGGAGTTTTCTAAGGATAACCATGCACACCATAAAATTACTCAAATAGCCTCACTCATCTACCCTTCAACTTCTAAATAATTACAAGTATGCCAAATAATATAAATACCCCCCAACATCTAATTATTTACAACCTATGCCATAGAACCCCTATTCACACTTGCCCCTCCTACTCATTCATGCATACACATACATCCAATATACACATACATAAACATGTTACCATATATACATGGTTACACATACACATCCCTTAAATGATAGCTAGTTAAACATATACACACAACATAAATTACTTAGAAAAAATGACATTCATAATAATAAGATAATAGAATAATAACACTAAATTAATAACACTACAAATCACTTATGATGACTAATCATCATATGCATATTAATAATGCAAAGAATAATACACATACAAGAAAATCACTACTACACGAGTACTAATGCCAATACTAATATTAACAACACCAATAATAATGATAATAAAAGACTAATAATAATATATAAACCAAGATCAATACATTTCACACCAGATGCAAAAGCACAAGTAATACATTAAACATAATATGTTAGCAATACATAAATACACTACATATACACCACAGTCAAAACACCCCAATATCTACTAAGGCGCCCCACATACAATATCATCCATAATAATACACTAACATAAGATATACAATAAGCCACTACTAATATCAATACCAATAGTAACAATCCAATACCAATACTGAATACACCACATATACTCACTACATATCACTACACCACATCCGTTAGTAGCTAAAACAACCAATATTCACTTCCATTATAGATAATACAATAGTCCACACATTGGTTATTCAGGACATACACTTAGTTACTATACACACTACATAGGTACTATAAACACTACATCAGTTTACATGCATATACACATTGTATCCACACAAAAATACGCACCCTACTGTATCTGACACTAGGGCCATTACACATGTGGTAATAAGGTAACTACGGACAAGGAAACTAAAGCGAAAAGTAAAGTACATTTGACAGTGCAAGTGTGTACGAGAGTATCAACCGTGACAAAGCGTATAACAAAGTAGTAAAGGTGTGCAAGCAGAACAGAAGCAAGACAACAAACCGTACCATAGTAATGCAAGCTAAAAACTACGTGACTCAAGCCGGAGAGTATGATATGCAACTATTGAGTTCATCTCTTGCCTGTGTGTGATTTACCCAAACGGGACCGACACAGGTAGGAGGTATTTGCGGACACATGCAGCATGTTAGGTTTTGCTGACACCGGCATCCATGTTCTGCAGGCAGCATGTAGATGAACTCCAGTCACTCCCACACTCTCTCAACTATGAGTTACTCCGAAAACCCAACAGGGTCAAGTTTTCATTTCTGTTTCAGTGTAGTATTCAACCTGATATTCCAACATAAGATTCAATTGGAGATTCTTACATGAGATCCAACATGAGATTGCAACTCAACTTCCAAATGAACTCTACACGAAATTTCATGAATAGTTTCATGTGATAAAAAAGGAGGGCAAGGGCGAACGAGGCAAGAGAGTGATCATGGTGATGAAAAGATTGGAGTAACCCTTTCGAAGGTATTTATAATCAATAGTTGCAAACTGATGATAATTGGAATTCTAACATTGATCCATCCATACACAGCCATTCAGGATTGGCCAAGCAGGTCACTATCCCCGCAAGCAGTGTAACACCCCGCTCCCCAGGATACCCGGAAAAAGGACGAATCCATCCCAGGTGATTCCAGACCAGCGAGTGTTACGAAGGAAAATACAAGAAAAACACAAGCAGGTTCACTGCCCATTGGGCTCACATATGAAATACAACACATGATAGTCACGGACTCATACATGAAATTTCATGCAGAGATATGAACTGGGTGATTTATGGTGAATTGTTTGGTGAAACTTATCAAAACCATTTTTCTAACAGATTCCAAGAGATGCAGAGATTGCTAGTTTAAGACATGTCGCAGTTTGAATCTCGAAAACATGACATAAGTAAAAGTTGTAGAAAAAGTTGTTATCTTTCCAACGATACCAGGATCACCAATTTCTATGGAGTGTGCAGTGACTGATCTATGCTTTGCCAAACTGTGTCCAGACTGGGTAAATTTTAGATGTACTGCAAAGACAGAATTTCCCCCCCTAATTGCAGTCCAAATTAACAAAAGTTCTCAACATGGAAGTTGTAGATAAAAGTCAGTACTTATGCCATAAAAATTCTAGAGCAAACGCAGGTCTATATCAGGAGAAATGAGCAAATCAATGAGCATGTAAATCTGTCCAGAATTTCAGCAACATCAAAAATGAAAGCTAATGCCATTAAACTAAGATTAACTTAATTTCTCATGCCTAACATACACTAACACTTAGTTGGAGATGGAATCCTACCTTAGGGGTGATGAGAGACAACGGGCTCATTCTTCAAGCTCCTCTCCTTCTTCCTTCTTCTCCTTGCCTTGGGGGTTTTTCCCTTTCTTTTTCTTTTCTTTCTCTTTCTTTTTCTCTCCCCTTTTTTCCTCTTCCTTTAAAATTTTGGTTAAGTATGGGAATGAGATGGAAAGGGAGAGATTTTTAGAAGAGTTTAGAAGAGTGTAGAAAAGAAAAGAATTTAGGGGGAGAGAGTAGTAGATTCAAGAATTAAATATTTACAAGTTTGACATTTCACCAAATAGAAAGAAAAGAAAAGAAAAGAGAAGAGAAGGGTGTAGAAATTTGTTTGAAAGAAATATCTCATCTAGTGCCCCCTTTATTTACTAGTTTGCCATGCCACCAACACTTTTCATAATTGCCCTCTAGCTTTGGGTCTTATTTACAATGATGCCATTAGTATACATGGAAATGCAAATACCCCTACACTTGGGTGTTAAACTACCACACATGCCATTACCCTCCACAAATGGCATGGTTTTATGTACACACACCCATACTACAACTTTACCCTCCAACTTGGAATGTTAATTACATTCCATGCCCCCCAACTAATCCTTTCACAAAACCCATAGACTTATATACCTATTTACAAGGCATGCCATCCTTAACAAAGCTAAATGAATAATGCCACTATAACTACCCAAATCTTAACACACTACTAGTAACATAATCAACCACATATACATCCATGACATCCTCATTCATACAACCATATGCATCCAATGAATACATTCATATAGATATACCTTCACCCATATAAGCATACAAATAGGCAACCCGTATCATACATATACATTCATAATCCACTATCATATGCTCAATACATAAGCACAGTCACAATCAGTCAAATAACACTCCAATAGTACAGTAACTTTACACACAACATAATACACCATACACACTACATGATACATATTACTACCCATGTATTCATACATAATACACTACACAATAAACAAAAGTAGTCATGCCCTACGTATATGGCAATAGGGCCCTTACATTCTATCCACCTTAAAATCAAGTCCGTCCTCGGACTTCCCAAACTAAGGGTCAACTTAAAGATGAACAGACTTAGATATTAAGGTTAATATACCCCAAACATACATACACTATACCAAAAGCAAGGCATACTCATATGCATACACTTACACACATATCAAATTGTCATACACATGCAAATACTCATATATGTATACACATTTACGTGCATGTCCATACTAACATTATTACACACATACCTCGTATTTTTGCAAACATAATCACATGTACTATATATACATACACACAAGCATACACAAACATGATACCCTACACAGGGTTAGTATACTACTACATATACGCATCTATACATAGGCGAAGACGTACAACCACGTATGTCTCCTAGGATACATACATACATACATACATACATACATACATACATACATACATACATACATACATACATACATACATACATACATACATACATACATACATACATACATACATACATACATACATACATACATACATATATATATATATATATATATATCTTTTAGCCCACGAGCAGATTAGAGATTTTAGCAACCCTATGGGGGGGAAGAGCCTGCCTGAAATTGGACCTGAGGAAAGCTTTTGATAGCGTCAACCGTGACTTCATTTTCTATTTCCTGAGACTACTGGGATTTCCAGGAAATTTAATTGGTTGGATCAAGGAATGTATTATGACTCCATCATTCTCTGTTATGATAAACGGCTCCCCTGTTGGGTATTTCAAAGGAAACAGAGGCATTCGCCAAGGGTCCATATCCCATCTTCTTTTCACTGATGACCTTCTGGTTTTCTGTCGAGCTAATACAACTTCCTTCTTGGGCATCAAACAATTATTGGAGGAATTCTCTAATTTCACTGGACTATAGGTAAATTGGGATAAAAGTTCTGGATTGTTTAGCAAGGGGGTTAAGAATAAATCCTGTCTGGCAGATTTGTTGGGGATTAAAATTGCTACAACTATTACTACATATCTGGGATTGCCACTCTCTTCGAAGTATCCAAGGGCTGCTAACTTTGGCAGATTAGTTGATAAATGCAAAAAGAGGATGTTGGGTTGGAGTTCTTCTTTGCTCTCAATAGCGGGACATATTGAACTTGTGAGGACGATCATTTATGGAATCGTTGCTTTTTGGTTACATGCATTCCACATTCCGGTAAGTGTTCTACGGACCATCTCATCAATGTGTCGCCGGTTCATTTTGGGCTCATCTCGAGCTTGGGCTTAGGATGATATGTGCAAACCAAAGGAAGAAGGTGGGGTTGGAATTAGACTATTAGAAGATTTAAATGGGGCGGCAAGTCTGAAGTTAACTTGGTGATATCTCACATCAGACAGTATATGGGCAAAGCACATGGAAGTTAGATATGGATCTGAGGTTGGATTATTTGCGGCAAAGGAGCAGTTATCACATTCAGGAACATGGAAGCGAATTTTAAAGAGCCGGGCAATTTCCCTAAAACTCATTCGCAGAAATGTAAGGGATGGCCGATCAACCTATTTTTGGTTGGATTGTTGGCTTCCGGTCGGCCCTTTAAAGGACCTGTTCAATATTTCCCCCGGCGCTATGCTTGCTAGGGTCAGTGACTATTTTGTTGCAGGCAAGTGGCGGGATGATCCTGGCATTGCGCCTGTATTGCCGATGCTAAGGAATATCAAGCTTAAATCTGGGCCGGATGAGTGGGAGTGGGTCCATAGTGAGCAATTTAGTTTCAAGCAAGCTTGGGAGGGTATTCGACATCGAGGTATTCTATTCCCTTTCCACAAACTTATTTGGTACAAAAATCATTGCCCTAAAATGTCCTTGAGTCTTCTTCGCGCTTTCCATGGAAAATTGCTTACTAGAGACTTAATAAGTAGATGGGGTCTTAACACTCCCGTGGGATGCGTTTTATGTGATGAGAATACGGAGGAGAATATTTCACACTTATTTTTCGAATGTAGCTATTCTACCTACATTCTGAGAAGAGCTTTGTTGAAGCTACAGGTATCAGACCTTATTAATCCGGTATTACATGATGTGGGAAATTATTACCTTAAGCGTTTCAGCGGGAAGAGTACATTGGGCATTCTTGCTAAAACGGTGCTTGCTGCAATGATTTGGCATATTTGGAGAGAAAGGAACCGGCGTATATTTGATGCAGAAAAGCGAAGCAAAACCCTACTATTTGATGAGATTGCAGCTGATGTTAGAGTTATTTTGCAAGACCTGGAACCGACTACTGAGGAGGAAATTGTTGCTTTCGCCAATTGGGAATTCAGAGACATGGGTTGAGTCATGTATCTTATTTCTACTCTTTGTTTGGGTGATTGAATAGCTTCATATTAGAAGTGGTTCTTATAGTAGAGAGTGACGGCGCCTGTGCCCTATCCTCTCTCTATCAGTACCATTTTCCTATGTGGGCTATTGTTGTACATTGTATTTTGAATCAATAAAAATAACGCTAACTTTATATATATATATATATATATGTGTGTGTGTGTGTGTATATATATATATGTATATATATATATATATATACTAGTCATAACCCGTGCCCGCGGGCATGGTTCATTTAAGATTTTCCCTCGCGAAATCTTTGTTCCCCAAAAACTTATTTCTACAGCCAAAATTTAACAGAACAACAAATTAGCATAAAAATATTTAGCGGCACGGGAGCCTTCGGCGTGGGCACCTTCGGTGGAGAACACCAAATTCGACGCAGGCATATTCGACACAAAACAACAAATTCGGCGTGGGCGCCTTCGATGCGGAACAACAAATTCAGCGCGGAATAACAAATTCGGCGTAGAACAACAATTTCAGCGCGGCCGCCTTCGGTGCAGAACAACAAATTCGACGCGGGCGCCTTCAGCACGGAAAAACAATTTTGGCGTAGAACAACCATTTCGACACGGGCGCCTTCGGTGCGGAACAAAAAATTAGCATAAAAAAAATTGTGCAAACGACTTCGGCGCGAAACAAAAAATTAGCGTAAAAAAATTGCGCGGGCGCCTTTGGCGTGGGCGCGAAACGACAATTTTGGCATATAACAACAATTTCGGCACAGACGCCTTCGGTGCAGAACAACAAATTCGGTATAGAACAACAATTTCGGTATGGATGCCTTCAGCGCAGAACAACAATTTCGGCGTGGGCGCCTTTGGCGTTGAACAACAAATTCGACGTGGGCGCCTTCGGCGCGGAACAACAAATTTGGTGCAGAACAACAATTTCGGCGCTGGCACCTTCGGTGCAGAACAACAAATTCAGCGCGGGCGCCTTCAGCACGGAACAACAATTTCGACGTAGAACAACAATTTCGGCGCGGCACATTCAGCGTGGAACAAAAAATAGCGTAAAAAATTGTGCTGGCGCCTTCGGTGCGAAACAAAAATTAGCGAAAAAAATAAATGGACGCCTTCGGTCTCTTGATTTAACCTATGTCATAAATGCACAATTAATTTAAAATATTTCCTCCAAATAATTTAGTTCTCTCAAAATTTAGTTGCGGGCGCATTCGCCCTCTTGATTTAACATATGTCATAAGTGCATAATTAATTTAAAATATTTCCTCCAAAAAAGTTAGTTCTCTCAAAATTTAATTCCCTCCAAGTTTAGTTCCTCTCAAGTTTAATCTAGAATGATCAATGACTTGAGAATAGTATTACAATTGTGAATGTTTCACTTGATTTTGGATTCATAAACAACTGAAGCAACACTTCTAGCCCCCGTCTTTGTTCCAATCTAAACTTTTTAGCTAATTGGAGAACAATTGATACCTCGATCTGATGTTCATCTTTGGATGCTTCTGTTTTTATGTCCCATGAAGAAATAGAATTTCTCAAAAGATTAGAGAAAGCATCATACTTAAAACAACTGAATGGCAATGAGTTCAGTAACTGTTACATAGCTACAGAAAAACTGAAAGAGGGAATATTATTTGTCAACATATACATCATAACTCTTTCTTAAAAAAATATTAACGTTACATTCAAACTCAAGGCTCTACTTGAAGAAATGATGCAACCATCTGGTAGTAAATATCTTTATGTGAAGCAAATTATGAGATGTGATCATTCCAGATGCATGGCGTCTTGGATCTGGAATCTGCAAAGAAAGACATGGGGATTAGTACTTGGATAATTTTATTTCAATGCTTGATAATAATCAATGAATATACACAGAACCAACCTCATTTCCATGCATATCCACTAACCTCATTTCCCAGATGAACCATTTATGTCTTCCACTTTTTAGGGAAAAAGAAAATGAACAATTAATCTAGGCCACAAAAGTTAATTTTAATTTTTATATCTGTTGGGATGATGTTTGACTCATTTACCACAAAAGTTTAAGCCTTTCACCTTTATTCCTTCACAAAATTACATTTAAGATTTCCTAAGATTTCCTTTTTAAAAAACTCAAATACCCATCAAGTAATGAATAATTTGATGTCTGAATAATTTGGTGTCTGAAAAAGATTTCCTTTTTAAAAAACTCAAATACACATCAAGCAATAAAAGATCAATTCCCTCGTTTATTTTTTGGGCAAGAGAAAAATGAACTCTTTTGGTCAGAAGTCCTATCATCTGTTGATATCATGCAAGTGATTCAAAGGTTCCAGGTAGAAAATTCATTCAACATGGACCTATTATCTCATTAAACAACAAAGACACCCAAACATTAGCTTAAAAATCTTTGTTGTATAATTCTACCAAATTCACAACAATATTATATCAAGTGATGACCTGTTGCTCTTAGAAGGCACATTCTAAAATGAGATGATCACAACTGGGATGCACTTAAGAGATTAACACATGATTCAATTATCAAAGCAATGTCCCATAAAATCCCCTGGGAAAAATAATTACCAAGTAAGAACAATATCAGATAACAATGCTTGTTAAATTTAAAAAGGTACCATAATCTTTTTCAACAGGCATGCAGTAACGACAATGCTTGGGAAAAATAATTACCACCCTTTTCCTCTTCCATTGCCCCTTACATGAAGGTTTTGGAGGTTCATTGGCAGTAACGACAATGCTGGCTGGCATCAGTAGCGGCGACAGTAGGACGCCAACAGGAGCACCACCCTTAGAGCGAGTAAACCAAGAGAAACATGCTGAAACAACAAAAGAAAGACATCCTAACCCATCTCCAACCTCACAACAAAACCCAAAAACCATTAGCTAAAGAAAAACTCCAAGCATCAGAAATCAGACAGAAGTAGCAGAACGTGGTGATCAGTATCAGGAAGCATTACCCGCATTCAAGTTAGAGACTTAAGAAGCAACAACGGATGAGTCAGTCACATGAAATCTCTTGTTAGCATAAGCGAGCATAGAAACAACCGCCTTTCGCTAACATTGAACACGTAAGATCCCTGCCCATACAACAATATAGAATCCAATTAGTTAACAATAGAAGAATTTTTTGTTGGTAAAGAAACATGTGATTTATTTTAGTCCAAATGGCATGCATAGACGCCATCATGATCATCCCAAACTAATCGAATCTGACATTTAACTTTCCCTTCCAAGTAGTATAACATGCATGAAGAAACATACTGTCTAGGGCCATGTTACAAAAACCTTTCTGAATATTAGTAGCATACAAAATAGAGCATGATAATGAAGTGAAGCTTTCTGGAAAAAAGATACTTTAAAAAGAAGTAAAACCCCCCTCAAATCTCCCCCCTTACATTTGAGAATGCACCCTTCCTGTAAAAATACTCTAATACACATACAGATGAGAAATGCTCAAACCCCCATAAATTACACTGAATAGTATTCCTTCCTGTGAGCCACCATGAAAAAAAAATGCACACAGAATAAAGGGAAAATTTTGCACACAAAATAAATGTACAGTAAGAGATGCAAATATGACCTGCTACGTAGTCCTAAAAGGAGAATTTGTAGTCCTAAAAGGAGAATTTGTCCTGTAAGGATATGGAGAGTTTGTCATGTAAATTACATGGCCAAGTAAAGAATTTACATAGCCAGGAACTTGTTGAATAGGAATATCCAGGCATTTAAAAAACTCTCCAGGAACTTGTTAGTGCCATATACTTATTGGTGACATATGCTTATTTGATACAATTAAATAGAATCTAAGGACAATGTAATCCTTATTGGTGACATACCCTTATTCCAATCAAATTTGTTATCAAACAATTAAATAGAATATCCAGTAACTTGTTGAATAGGATCGCATAGCCAGGAACTTTGTCCTGTAAGGATAAGGCACAAACTCTCATAATTGGTGCCAATTTCAAATAAGGATAAGACCAAGATGAATATCCTATTTAATTGGAATAAGGATATGTAATAAGGAAAATAGTATACATCTTATATATGTCATGTAACTTGGAATGAGGAATGAGTTATGACATAACTCTCTTAATATATGTCAATTAGTATCCTTATGACACCATATTCATCTTGTCCAAATTGAATAAGGAAATTACATGAATCTGGACATTAAGTTATTAACCTGAAAACAATATATGAACAATATTATTTGTTGAATCACTGAACAATAATATAATTTGTTTTTTTGCCTAAACAAAATTTTATGGTATAATCATGTTGTTTACTATATCCCAGTCATTTTAACATCTAGTGAGACTATTCCAATTTATTTTCACTCATATGCAAAGACAAAACACTTTTATTTCTTTTTTCAGTGTACCCGAGAATAGCCAACTTTGTGATACCATGATCTCTTATTTTGATGCACCATGTACATTAGGTGCACAAATAAGGGCATAATTTTGCTCTAGATAAGATGTCACATACCCCAAGATCTAAACTTTATGAAACAATTACCAGTTGAAAATCTCACCTGAACTTGGGGTGCCGACAGTAGTGGCGTGGTCACATTCAGCAGCGGTGATGTCACCTTCTTGACAGTTCTATCAGCCGCAGAAGCAGACTTCTTCCATGGAGACATCATCTTCTTATTCTCCTCATTCACATCCCCCTTGCATTGATCCCAATGAGATTGCTCGCCATTACGCCTTGTAGCTCCAAAGCTATCAAAAAGGAGGATAAATGAATGGTAATAAGGACCCACATGCATGTATGAAAAGTCATACGAACTGAATCCAAGAATGTTAATAAATTATACTGACTATAGCTAGAACTTATGACCATTGTAAGTCCAAGAAAAAGATGAAAAAATTGAATCAAGCTAGTGATACCATACATTAGCCATAACCTGAAATTTAGCACTGCAGCCATATAGGTCATAAAAGAAGAGCTTTGAGTGAGATGCTTGCTTGTTCATACTCCTCCCTATCAAATGATAAAAACGTCATGAAAGCACGGCCTTTGCCAAGAATGAAAACAAAAGGGAACAAATTTGGTAAATTAACACTCTTTAAAACAACAATAATACCTGCTAAGTTGATGTCTGCATCTTTTAGGTGCTCTCCATCACGCAAGCCTCCATATTGCTTAATCTTATCCACAACAGAGATAGAAACTTCAAAGTTATGGGGATAAGGGTTTGGTCCAGCCTTCAGAGAAGCAAGAACCTTCAACATATTCTCAAAGTAATGTCGTGATCATCAAGAAATAAATATACTTCAATTCCTTATTTCTTCAAAAGACTGCTAGAAATAAATATACAACCTGAACTGGCATGAATGCAACCAGAACAACATTTATACAACCAGAACAAAATAAATGCAAAAAGAATAACATTTGAATGGTCATTTTCGGCATACATATTCATACATATTCATTCTTAGCAATATATCACTTGTAAACATTTGTATCAGCAATATTCTCCGGTATACATAGTCCAGTTCACCTCCGACAACCGTACCTGAGATCCATAGTAGTAAGTGAAATTATCATTCATGCAATTGGTAGATACAAAGCTAGCAACCTACATTGATAGAATATGTATTTGCATACTTATGGGAAGCAACGAAAAGCTCCTCATTTTTAGATCCTTTTAGATTTTCTGCTCCTTTTACATTTTCTACAGGAACTCCAGGCAAGCTGCATGATGATGCAGATTATATGAATGTGGTCAGTGAAATTTTCCAATTGATTAATGTCTCAATTAATAGAATTGATTAATATTTTGCATTTGACAATATATCCAGAACAACAATTTCATGTGAAAATGGTAAACAACTACTAATGAGCAAATCTCACAAAATCAACATGATAAAAATTTCAGCATTATATTGTATAATGCGAAACATGACATTGAAAATACATGGAACAAAAAGAAATTGTAAACCAGTAAAAGAAATTGTAAACACAAATTTGGCATGCATCTATTGTCCACCATACTTACGAAATAAATTGAAAAATAGACCATTTAGATAAAAAATTGGCCCTAAATGTTCAGTTTCATTATTTTTTTGAGATGGATTTCTCTATGACGTTCACAGAATTACCTACGACTTCCAAATTACATCCGGATATTCTGTTGTTAACAGACAAAAACAATCATCTTACATAACTTGCTCATAATTTTGAAGTACCAACCCTAATGACATCACATTTTCTGACAGGAAACCTAAAGTCATCTTCTTTAACATCATTAAAGTGTGCAAGTTGATATTTTTCTGTCAGATGACCATATATAAAATATTACTTAATGGTTCTATGAGTATAGCAAGGGTTCTATCATTGACCATCAAGTTTCAATTCGTATGCGTCATCTTGGATTTGAGAGATACAAAACATGTCTGAATACACATTGAGATACATTTAATGCAGCTACAAGTTAATTAGAAGCTTAAAATTTTCAATTGTTTCCGGGTCCTGACTGGGACACATATACAGTATCTTTTGAGAAGGGCAAAATTTCTCAATTTTAAAAAGACAATACTCACGAATAAGAAGCAAATCAATGCAAAAACTCTTAAACGACTAACCGGTGTACAAAGGAAGGCCCCTGTTAAATTCAAGGCAATTACATCTTGCCACTGAGATCTGCTCAACTTTGTCATCAATGTGTCGCGAATAATTCCTGAAATCATTAAAACAACAGTCAAAACTGAAGAATGAACCGGACAAATACAAATAAAGATCAGCAGACTGGTACATCACAAAGCAATCAGCCATCATTAAGCAGCAGAGCCTACATCATAAAGCATAATTGCATTTTCATTTGAACCTATCTCCTTCATCAAATTCTCAGTCTCGCATACATTGTTCTCGATTGGCCCAAGAATTCCAGGACGAAGCTCCCCACCCCCCCAAAAAAAAACCAAGTTATGGAACCATCATTCGATCTCCTCATCACCCACGCCCCTATATGAGTATTTCAATAAACATGTAAATTTGTTTAGAATGCAACAGATTATTCATGTCCTATTGGGCAACGATTATTTTAACAGCAGAGAAAGAATGAAAGTAAATGGCTCACAATGAAATTTTGATAAAATTTCAATAAACACATGGCTCACATATAAAGTGGTTATTGAAATGTTTTGGGCAACAGAAAAAATCTGAATGCAACAGATATTCCATATTTTTATTTCAAGTAATAGCTTGAAAGTAATTAAAATGATATTATCATAACATATGAAGTGTTGGAGTTTCTCAAAGAATCTTATGGCTTATGGAATAGCATCAACTACCCAAAAATTCATCTCCATAGATCAAAGCATGGGGGACCACATCATATGTGAATGGCAAAATGCCGTCATAAAATAAGTCAGTGCTGATTCAAAAATTTTGCATGCTTTCATTTAAAAATTTTGTTCAATGGCTCATAATGCAGAATTTAAACCTCGTGTTCAAATCAAAAAACAAAAAAAACTAACTATATAAACAAATGAAAAAAGTAAAAGCATCCATCTATTCTCGCCAAATTATATAAAACATTCAATTTTTACCATGTTGCCATCATACACACTCTGAGTCTCAGAGAACCCATCGAAACCATCAATATCATCCCATCTTAATCATCAATTAAAGGGTTCTCACTGACAGCAGAGAAAGCACTCGGATTTTTTCTCATCCTGCTCATGTTCGTGCTCTCTCTACTGATTGAGCATTTCCTTCAGAATCTTAGAGCACAGATTGGATGAAATCAACTGAATATTTGGGAAAAAATCTAAAACTTTTCTGTGAAGTGGATAAACACTATGCTTGCAACAACCATACAACAAATCAGTGGAACTCGCCCTATTATTATAAGTCAAGTGAAAGGACTCAATTACTAAATGGTGAGGAAAGCAGAAGTGCAATTTAAATGTTTAGCCTATGAAATCAGTGATGCATTTATAAAGGAAATATCACATGCTTCATTCCTTTCATTTCGCAGTGGACATGACAGGTTCATTTTTGGCAATGTGCCAAAAGCCAAGTAAATTACATGATAAAAGATAGTATGTTTTTAAATAAATAGGTTTTGGTTGAAATAGGATTTGCTATAAATATTAGTTTTTAAACTCAATGTACGTGCACATCCCAATAATCAGTATGCCACCTACTTAAAAAATAAACCAAGAAGCACAAAAGCAACATCAGTCACCCACTAATTCCTATAATATGTAGTAACTTCTATAGCTACTAAATCAAAGACAACAAAAAAGGAAATTTGAAAGCACCGCCACGCTTCACGTATCAGAACATCGGTTATAAGAAGTGTGTTTTAGTTACTTGAAACAATCCACTGACAAATGTGAGAAAAACAAAATAAAATACTAAAGATCTAAACAACATAAAAGCTGAAAAATGAAATTTTTGACAGGACCATAGCTGCAAAACATCAACCTTATAAATGATTTTTTATGCCCACGCTAATGCAGGATACACTTGTGAATTTGTCTCTTTTATGGTGGTTTGTTGTATAATCATCTAGTGTATAATTACTGAGAGTATGTAGCGAGATAAAAATAACATTTTGGATAAAAAATTTAATTTCAACAAAGACCAAGTGTTGCAGTATATTTTCAGGCAAGGGAAAGTAGTAAGCAGCTTATATATAACATTAAAATTGTAAATTCATAACACCACGGGAACTGTCGTCAAAAGTGATATTTTATTACCAAAACACACACAATAATAATCAAGTTAAAAGTGATATTTTTTCCCAATAGAAAATTTAAAAAAAATTACCACGGGCACTGTCATCAAAGTAATTCCAAATCTACCATTGGCAAGCTGTGGCAGTGGGCCTTTAAGCATCCACCTGCAAGAATTCAAATACCTCAGTAATTTGTAGAAATACTTCTCCCTGCCTTGCTCAAATGTTCTAACAAAAATTTAAAGAATGATCAAATGTTCTATGATGGCCTGTGTCACGATCCGCTTCCCTAAAATGGAGGCGAGACGTGAGAAGGTCCGCACGAGAGTGGAGCTGTGAAGCCCCAAACCCGATCAGCGTCAAAAATACATAAGCAGGTCCCTGTAACCACAACGGAATAACAATAATAACACAAGGAGAGACTGAAATAAAATCTCACATCTCATACATTGTCCAATAAGAAAATAAGTCCAACATCCAGAAAAGCCACCAGGCTAAAAGAAAAGAGTCTAAAGGCCCAGAACAAGGCCGACAAAAGAAACGACATAACAAAGTAAGGGTGCTACGCACCGATAACAAAACAACTGTCTAACAAAAGTAAAACACAACGAAGACACTAGGACTGGTCCCCAGTGTCCACGTACTCCCCGTCAAACACAAGCTCGGGCTCGGCGTCAGCAAACACCTCATCCTCAACAAGGTACTCAGGCTCAGAATCTAACATGTGTCACCCAAAAGAGTAAAGTGGCACATGTCAGCAAGTCTAAAAGACTTGAGCAAGGAAACTGAAAGTAAGGCTCTAGCAACCTAGCAGTTTAGTATGCATGACATGGCAGTTATAACATGAGTGCACAATTGAAACATGGCAAGACAATTTGTACAAGAGAACAATTATCGGGACAAGACAAGACAAGACAAGACAAGACAAGAGTAGCCACGCTACTATCAATCTCAATCAGTTCACTATTCACGTCGTTTTGTAGATGTTTACGCCTTACAGCTGAATGGTTTCACATCCGCTGAGTGGCCGCTTAACAACTACCCCAAACCCAAGAGTTTACGCCTTACCACTGCAGTTGCTGATTGGGCAGACTCCCAGTTGATTGGTCGCTTAACTCTTACCCCCAATACCCACACGTAATGGAGCCAGGGTCCCCGCACAATGAACTCAGCTAGTGAGCCTGGGGTTGCCCCGCACATGAGCTCGCATTCTTAAACATTTGGCGTAGGGGTGCACCTAGCCGGAAACACGCAATTCGGGCATTGGCTATCAACCAACACATGGCCCGCTTCTGGAACACGAGCCAGGAACACAAGCATTTGTAGCAAAGCTACGCAATCACAAAAACACTTAAAGAATGCAATGACATGACAATTAATTTGCGTACCGTTAATGGAAAGTAAACATGACATGGTAATTGTGCAACATGCTATATGTGTTGGAACTAGCTTCGTTGTCAAGCTAGTTCCCCAATTTGCGCCTAGGCGAGTATCATTTCGTCGCCTAGCCTCTTTTACGCCTACAACAAGCAAATGGCCTAAAACATGGCCTAAACCCTAGGTGGCAAGTTTCACTTGCCTAGCACCGGGAATGATGACCACTTCGTCACACGGATGCCAATCTACGGGGAAATCGCTGTTATGGGGAAACATACAACAAACAACATGAAATTTTATTAGGGTTTCATAAAAATATAAATAGGTTATGAAACAACGGTAGATCGATTTCTTACCGAGAGGAGACGGAAGAAACACTCCGGGGAACCCTAGGATCAGATCTGGAAAAGATTGGAGAAGTTTGGGAAAACTAGGGTTTTGGGGGATTTGGGGATTTTGATGGATTTGGTGAGATTTTGGGGAAGATGAGAGGTAGAAAGAGTGGATGGATGGTTTGGATGATGGATTTAGAGCTTGGAATGAAGAAATGAAGCTTGGAGGAAGATGGGGGCTCAAGGGGGAAGATTTTAGGGTTTTGGGTCGTGTTGGGGAAGAAGAAAACGATTGGGTTGGGTTTAAATAGGATGGGCTGGCGGCTGCCCAGAAATTAGGGTTTTAACACTGGTTAGTCGGTCAAAGAGCAACCACTGACCGACTAGTTTAGCAACTAGTCGGTCGGTCGACCAACGCAGACCGACTAGTTTAGCAACTAGTCGGTCGGTCGACCAACGCAGACCGACTAAGTGCAAACAGTAACTCCTGAACGAAAATAGGATTTTAGAGTTAGTCGGTCCATGAACAAATACTGACCGACTAGTTTAGCATCTAGTCGGTCGATGAACGTTCTTAGACCGACTAAGAGTAAACAGTAACTCAACTAAAATTAAGATGATGTGTTAGTCGGTTAAAGAAGCATTGCCGACCGACTAGTTTGCAACCTAGTCGGTCAACCAACGTTCTTAGACCGACTAACGATAAACAGTAACTCCTGAGAAATTTAGAAAGCCACCTAGTCGGTCCAAGAAGGATTGCCGACCGACTGGATCGTCATCTAGTCGGTCGATGCCCCTTCTTATACCGGCTAATGAGCACAAAAAGTTCCGATACGGAGCCCGGGGCCCCGTGATCGATTCCTAAGACTCCTAGGCTTGATCTAATAGTAAGATACGACCGTTATGAAGTCCGTCACGAGTGACATACTTCGAAATCGACAATCCTAAGGAAGAAACGAGAAAATACGACGAATCGATCGAAAATGAAAACTACGGAGACGAAAACCACACAAGAGGAGAAAATCCACCAAAACATATATTATATTATATTAAATCCAGATACATGAAAAGCAGTCGTTACAGCTTGTGCAAAAATTTAAACGAACCATAAATTTAAAGAATACCCAGAAGCCATTAAGTAAAAGCTTTGACAAATCAATAAATAATCAAAGTAGAAGCAGACATTGCCTTGTAGTAACATGCAAATCACATAGAAGGAGAGAATCCAGATGGGAAATAGCTAATTAGGAGCAAACACAGAAATCAAAATATCATTTTAACCAATAATTGATGAAAGATCCCACCTTTGGCCCAATCCGCCATCAATCAGAGCATGAATCAAAAACATATATCAAAAGCTAGAGACTTAATCCCATGGTTCTTAAATAAAAAGAGAGAAGTGGGAGAAATCAAAACCTAGAGACTTAATGCTATGCTTCTTAAATGAAAACCAGAGTAAGGCGAGAAATAGAGTACCTTTTAAGGTTTTTTTGGGGTTTGGAAGTAAGAAAGAGGATCAAATGATCGGAGGAGAAGGGGCGTCGTTGGGTACTCAGAGAGCACATCTGGCATCGGCGAGAAGTGAGATCGTCGCGATCAATTAGTCGGCGTTCTTCTGAGCGGCTGGGATTGGGACAGATGGTTATGGCTTTGGCAGAGATTAGGGCATAAGTGGATGGTAAAGGGGCGCTTCCGAGGGTTTGTGGGAGCGATGCATTGGAGAAACATGAGCGCTACGCTGGGTTTGTGGGAGCCCATGAGTGCTGTTTTGGGGCGAGTGGGTATTATTTGAGAGGAGCGAGGGTTTGGGGGAGCGCTGCATTTTTGAGAGGCTGAGTCTTTTGGGCAGTTTCCTTTTTTAGAGGCTGAGTTTCCCCCCCAAGTTTGGTTCTCTCAAAAATGTTTTAAACTTCAAATTTTAAATTTCAAAACTCCCCCCATATTCCTACCAAATGTCCTAGTCATCATATAAACACTTATCCAATTTCTCTTATCCAATATCTCTTATCCAAAAACTCTTATAACATCCCTCATTTTTATACCCTAAATACAATTCAACCCCTCATCCAATTTCTCTTATCCAATATCTCTTATCCAAAAACTCATCATAACATCCCTCATTTTTATACCCCAAATACAATTAAAACCCTTATCCAATTTCTCTTATCCAAAAACTCTTATCCAAATACCCCAGATAACATCCCTGTTTTATAATATAGATATATATATGTATATATATATATGTATATATATATATATACACACATATATATGGGATCCGGTTTTCTCGGAGGAGTGCTTTGGGGCGATCCTGGAGGGGGCGGCGCAACTGGTTTAGGGGGCAAAGCAGATCCAGATGGGAGCAAGACAGTTGAAGATGTGGCAACGGGTAATATTACAGGGAGTAGCTCCATTCATAAAGACGAGGAAGGTAAGAGAGATCCACCAAAAGTTGGGGTTCATTGGGCGGCTTCGGGAAATAACCAACGGATGGATGTAGAGGGGGGGGGGGGGATGGCGTCTAGTATCGAGAAAATGGAAGGGTAAGCAACAGGTTATTCATAAGGGGGCACTGGCTTTAATCCTCAGCATGGCCATCAAACTGGATGATTTGGTACGGGAGGGAAGGAGTCAAATTTTGGCCATGTTTCAATTAACGGAGGAGGGGCATCCAAGGGGGTAAATTCTCGCTATGGGGGTTGGCAGCGCAATTCAGGGACGGGTAAGAGTAACATGCTGGATGATGCACACAAGTTGCCTGATAGAATTCCTGTTAGACCGAATGTACCTATTACAATTAACACCACAGGTAACAAGCTCCTGTTTTCTAAAGTGTGTGCAAACAGACAAAAGTATGAGGAATCCCTGACAATGTCCTATATACCACCTCTGATTGATGAAGATGGGTTGATGTTAGGACGAGTTGAGAGCTCTTTATTAGAGAAAGGCGCGGAGCGTTGGAAGAACACGTTGGTGGGATATGTACTTGGAGATGTGCCATATTACGAGCAAATTAGAGCTTGGGTTGACCGTTTATGGAAGCTAAGGAAAGGGATACAGATTTTCAGTCGTGAAAATGGTTATTTTTACTTCAGGTTCGAATGCGGAGAGGAGTGTGAGAAGGTGATTTATGGAGGACCATGGCTGTTTGACGATAGATTAATGGTGCTACAACGGTGGAGCTCTACCTTGTGACATGAGCGGGATATCTTGGCCAGTGTTCCTGTTTGGGTTCAGCTGCACGGTTTGCCACTTCATATGTGGACGAGAGACATTCTCAACATCGCAACATTTATAATAGGAGTGCCAATATGTTTGGACAAAACTACGGCAAACTTGGAAAGACTGGCTTATGCAAGATGCCTCGTTGAAGTAGATGCTAAAAATCCTCTTCCTAGTAAGATCGGTCTGATGTTGGATGATGGAGTCATCATTTCTGTGGAGACAAAGTTCGAAAGTGAACCACCAAGATGCAGTCACTGTGTTTGCTTCGGCCATGCGGACACCCAGTGCCCAGATTTACTAAAGCTCTCTTCAATCCAAACATCGGGGGAAGGAAAGGAAAATATGATGGAGGGAGAGTTGGCTTCAGGGGTAAAGGGATCAAAAACAAGGAATCTCCAGGATGTAACCAAGTATTGCCTAGGGAACAAAATTGCATGGCAACAGAAAATCGGAAACCAACTCTTAGGGTGAATAAGCCTGTTACTGGAGTAGGAATTGATGAACTGGCGTTGGGAGGCAAGGATTTGAGTGTGGAAAAGAAGGACAATTCCTCAGGAGAATTGAATGGCTCAACTTCCTTTAACACAGGCCCTTCTATATTAAAGGATGTGTTTGAAAAGGTCCAGGCTATATCAGGTATTAGTAGTGACGAGCAATCAATTGTTGAAAATGCCAGCTAGAGGGAAACAAATAAAATAGTAGGGGTTGGACTGAAAGGAGCTGAGACCACCACAACGGCGGATGCTTGGGATATTCCTAATGGGCAGGACAACAATAGGAGAGATGAATATAATGTGGGTGAAACAGCCGGATATATTCCAGTTTCAACATTATTGGAAAAAGCTATGGAATCGGAGATTTACAGGATACCAGATTCTATGGTCATAGAGAACCAAGAATGGGAGAAAGAGCAAAGGAGATTTATTAAGCAATCAGGTAGGTAAATCAGCCAAGCAAGTTACAGCGAATAATGGAGTAAGCACAAGGAAGAGTGCAAGGCTCAAAGTAGGGAGCCTTGCAAATCACCAGACTACCCCCAATTAAATGACTATTCTGTTTTGGAACACCCGGGGATTGAACAATTCAGTCCGACGTAGAGACCTTCGAGATAAACTAAAAGTTATCAAGCCTTCAGCTATTATTCTGTTAGAGACAAAGATGAAATCTAAGGTTAGCAATAAGACTTGTATTCCCAAGCATTGGAATACCATAAATAATTTTACTGAATGTAAAGGGGGGAGAATCATGATTGGCATTGATCCATCTGTTTAGATAGCTTCACTTGTTTCGTGTTCGGCACAACGCATCACAATTAGATGTTGTAACATGGGTGGGTTTAATTTGGTCCTAACGGCAGTTTACGCGAAGAACACTAGTAATGAGCGAAAGGAATTATGGCAACAACTTTGTCTTGACGCAAAGGGCTTGAATAATGAAGCGTGGCTTGTAGGTGGGATTTCAACTGTGTGCTTTATACTAGAGACAAGATTGGAGGGAGAAGGCTAGAAGAGGGCATGGTAGAGGACATAAACATGTGTATCAATGTTTGTTGTCTCCAAGAACTCAGAAGTAGGGGGCAGCGCATGAGTTGGAGCAATAAAATAATTGGAGGAGGAAGAATCGCGTCCCATCTAGATCGTGTTTTATGCAACGGTGATTAGCTATCTTTACTAACTGAATCCTTTGTGGAATACTTAGTCCCCGGCACTAGCGACCATGCTCCTATGGTGGTCAAGTTGCATACTCAGGTATCTTCTCATCCTAAGCATTTCAAATTCTTTAATCATTGGACGCGTCTGTCAGGCTATACCGAGCTAGTGGAGGAGAATTGGGGACATTACATGGGTGGTAGCCCAATGTTCAGATTGGTACACAAACTCAAGAGACTCAAGGTTGTAATGAGGGATTGGGCGAAGGATCAAGCCGCTAGAACTTCTGTCCATGAATGCCGTGAGCAACTTGCTGCAATCCGTGGGCAACCGGCCTTACATTATGATCTGGACTTGCAGCGGCAGGAGCAAAAGGCCTCATTTGAGTTATGCAATCTCCTTGATATGGAAGAAGAAATGACCCGACAAAAAATCCGTCAGGACTGGTTGAGTTTGGGTGATAGAAATGCTAAGTTTTTCTACAATGCTATGAAGGCAAGACATGTCCCTAACAATATGTGACATTTAATTGATGCAGAAGGGGCTAAAATAAATTCATATGAGAATCTTAAAAAGGAGGCACGATTTATTATTCCGAGCTTTACAACCAATCCCATTATTCGAATGTATTTCCTAGACTTGTTCCAAAGTATAAAGTTACGGAGGAGGCTGCTACATGGTTTGATAGGAGAGTCAACATAAAAGAAATAAAAGAGGCGATGTTCCAAATAGGACCAGATAAAGCCCCTGGACTAGATGGCTTCAATGGATATTTCTATCAATAAAATTGGCACCTGATAGGAGAGGATTGTTGAGTATTGGTTCCCCGGATTTGGTTTTGATGATGAACAACATAAATATTGTAAACTAACTCCTTGTGAGCGCAGTTATGGAGATCGTCGCCAAACTACTTCGTACATCTAAAGTGACGTCTCGAGACTTCTCAAAGCGCGTGATCGTGTACCTGAAGCTTCGTTGAAGCTCAAGGACCATTATTGAAGTCAAGAGTTTCAGATTGAAGCTTTGAAGACGGTTCGTCAAGTTTTATTTTATAGTCTTCTAGCTTCATTTCGTATAGAATGTTAAGCCTTGAGTAGGTCTTACATTATTAGAGCTAGGATTATCATAGAAGCCCATAGAAACTTTCCCGAAGCTTCGCGCTTCATTTCACGGCTTTTAGTGCATCTTAGTTGGTTCAAGAAGAAGAACCAACCGACTAGATGGTAATCTAGTTGGTCGGCAATCCTTCATGAACCGACTAGATATCCTACTCAATTTCAGCTCATTCACTGTTTACAGTTAGTCGGTCCAAGAAGGTTCATCGACCGACTAGTTGTCAAACTAGTCGGTTAGGAATCCTTCTTAGACCGACTAGTTATGTCTTTCATTTCACAGCCTGAGCTACTGTTTATCGTTAGTCAGTCAAAGAACAATCATCGACCGACTAGTTGAGAAACTAATCGGTCGGAATTTGTTCTTAGACCGACTAGTTCTCCTTGTAGACATCCTATTGTTTTTCATCTCTTAGTCGGTCAAAGAACACTCACCGACCGACTAGTTGTGAAACTAGTCGGTTGGCAAGTCTTCTTAGACCGACTAGTTCTATCGACCTGAACTTTATATTCTTGGCTGACATCCTCTTAGTCGGTCCAAGAAGAATCACCGACCGACTAGTTGAGAAACTAATCGGTCAGTGATCCTTCTTTGACCGATTAAGCTGCTTCAGAATAGAGCCGTTGGAGCATTAATTGCTACGAATTTTGCTCTCTCTTTCCTCTAACCTATATATACTTGGAGAGGTTCTTTCCTAGTATTCAAGGCTGATATTTTTGAGGTTTAGAGAAATCAAAGAGGAGCCATTCAACTCTATTTCAAAGCTCTCTCTTCTCACAAGAATCTCTCCCTCAACTTCTTGAGCCCTAATTCCTCAAGAGAGATTCTCTCCATTGTGAACCTCTTAAGCTAAGAGCTTGATTCAAGGTCACCAATTCCTCCCTAGCCATCTATTGCTGGTCATCTACTTGGAGCTAGGGTTTGGTGCCTTCTTCTTCCTCAAAATCCTTCTTGCCCTAATATTGGTAAGTTTACTCAAGGCATAGGATTTTGTTGGTAAGTATTTCATTGTTTCATTTACTTTGCTTTTGCAAGTTGTTCTCTCGGGTTGTGAGAGAAGGGTGTGATCCCGGGTTGTGGGAGTCACATGTCATTTGTGTATGATTTGGTCTTGTAGAGGGTTTTCTACAAGAATTTCATAGTGCAAAGCTTGGGTTAGTGGTTTCTAACTCAAGTATCCGGAGGGGATCCGGATGGTTGGGACATAGGATCACCGGGAACAAGTCGGGGAGACTTGGGTGGATCCGAACCCGTTACATACTTTGTTTGCATTGTTTTAATTCTTGTTGTTTGTAGTTATTCCGCATTGTTGTCTGTGTTTTGCACAATAATTAGGAATAACACTCTTGATTATTTTAAAGTACTATTCACCCCACTCTAGTACTTGTGCAGTAGCTAGGCAGGGCA
Organism: Scilla litardierei; assembly: GCA_030789695.1. Taxonomy (NCBI): domain Eukaryota; kingdom Viridiplantae; phylum Streptophyta; class Magnoliopsida; order Asparagales; family Asparagaceae; genus Scilla; species Scilla litardierei. The sequence goes on along the minus strand of CM061133.1, from coordinate 63,689,575 downwards.
TTACATTTGGTATCAGAACCAAGTTCATAGCTATGACAAACAACGACTACATCGTCTTCAAGAATCATGAAGGAGCTTCTTCGGTGATGGAAGGACACTCCTCAACTAGGCCTCCCTTCTTCAACGGTACCAATTATGGGTACTGGAAATGCCGGATGGAAACGTTCCTCCGGAGCACTTCACTATGGAGAGCCACGATGACGGAGTATGTCGAGCACACCGAACAAGATTTCGCGAAGTGGACTACCGCGGAGGTTGCCACAGAGGTAAACAATGCCAAGGCAATGAAGGCCTTGCAATGTGCGTTGGAGCCCGAAGACTTCAACAAGATATGCACATGTAAGAGTGCATATCAAATTTGGAACCAACTTCTCATCTTGCACGAAGGAACGAGTACGGTAAAAGACTCTAAACTCGTTGTTGCTAACAAAGAGTTCGAATTATTTCACATGGAACAGGGTGAAAGTATGAAGGAGTACTATGCTCGCTTCGTGGATATATCCAACGAATTGGAAGCTCTTGGGAAGAACTATACCCAAAAGGAGAAAGTTGCGAAGATTATTGACGGACTTCCTTCTTGTTGGGAAAAGCGTACCTTCGCCATCGAGGAAGGTAACGATATGAATAAGTATATTGTCGTACAACTAATGGGTACCTTGTTGTCTTATGAGGTACGCAAGGACAGTAAGATCAAGATGCAGGGAAAGATGAAGTCTTACTGTCACGACCCGCTTCCCTAAAATGGAGGCGAGACGTGAAAAGGTCCGCACGAGAGTGGAGCTGTGAAGCCCCAAACCCGATAAGCGTCAATAAAACATAAGCAGGTCCCTGTAACCACAACAGAACAACAATAATAACACAAGGAGAGACTGAAATAAAATCTCATATCTCACAATTTGTCCAACATGAAAATAAGTTCAACATCCAGAAAAGCCACCAGGCTAAAAGAAAGAGTCTAAAGGCCCAGAACAAGGCCAACAAAACCAACAACACCACAAAGTATAGGTGCTACGCACCGACAACAAAACAGCAGTCTAAATAAAAAGAAAACACAACGAAGACACTAGGACTGGTCCCCAGTGTCCACGTACTCCCCGTCAAACACAAGCTCGGGCTCGGCGTCAGCAAACACCTCGTCCTCAACAAGATACTCAGGCTCGGGCTCTAACATGTGTCACCCAAAAGAGTAAAGGGGCACATGTCAACAAGTCTAAAAGACTTGCGCAAGGAAACTGAAAGTAAGGCAACTAGCAACCTAGCAGTTTTAGTATGCATGACATGGCAGTTATAACATGAGTGCACAATTGAGACATGGTGAACAGTAAGTACAAGAGAACAAGTATCGGGACAAGACAAGAGTAGCCAAGCTACTAACAATCTCAATCAATTCACTATTCACGTTTCACTGTTGTTTGTAGATGTTTACGCCCTTCAGCTGAATGGTATAACATTCACGCTGATCGGCCACTAAACACTACCCCACCCCAGAGTTTACGCCTTACAACTGCAGTTGCTGATCAGACAGACCCACAGTTGAATGACCGCTTAACTCTTACCCCATCCCACACGTAAACAAGCCAGGGTCCCTGTACATGAGCCCAGCAAGTGAGCCAGGGTTGCCCCGCACGGGAGCTTGTTTTCCTAGTTCACAATTCAATATCGAGCGTTGGGGTTAGCAACTCATTATGCTCGCTTCTGGCCATGAGCCAGGAAACACAAGTATTGTAGCGATGCTACGCAATCACGGGATCACTTAAAGAATGCAATGACATGACAATTAATTTGCGTACCGTTAATGGAATTTAAACATGACATGGTAATTGTGCAACATGATAATTGTCGGATCTAGCTTCGTTGTCAAGCTAGTTCCTAAATTTTGCGCCTAGGCGAGTATCATTTCGTCGCCTAGCCTCTTTTACGCCTACAACAAGCAAATGGCCTAAAACATGGCCTAAACCCTAAGTGGCAAGTTTCACTTGCCTAGCACCGGGGATGACGATCTCGAAGGTTCGTCTCGCGGATGCTAATCTACGGGGAAATCGCGTGAGGAGGCGGAAGAAACACTCCGGAGAACCTAGGGACCAGATCTGGAAACGAATGGAGAAGTTTGGAGAACTAGGGTTTTTGGGGGATTTTGGGGATTTGATGAGATTTTGGGGAAGATGAGGGGTAGAATGTGTTGAGGGATGGTTTGGATGATGGATCTTGAGCTTGGAATGAAGGAATAAGGGTTTGGGGAAGACGGGGGCTCAATGGGGGAGAAACTAGGGTTTTGGGTCGAGTGGAGGAAGAAGAAAACGTTTGGGAGGGGTTTAAATAGGATGGGCTGGCGGCTGCCCAGAAATTAGGGTTTTAACACAGATTAGTCGGTCAAAGAGAAACCACTGACCGACTAGTTTGGCAACTAGTCAGTCGGTCGACCAACGCAGACTGACTAAGTGTAAACAGTAACTTCTGAACGAAAATAGAATTTAGATTTAGTCGGTCGATGAACAACTACTGACCGACTAGTTTAACATCTAGTCGGTCGGTGAACGTTCTTAGACCGACTAAGAATGAACAGTACTGATACTAAAATTTAGATGATGTGTTAGTCGGTTAAAGAAGCATTGCCGACCGACTAGTTTGCAACCTAGTCGGTCAACCAACGTTCTTAGACCGACTAACGATAAACAGTAACTCCTGAGAAATTTAGAAAGCTAACTAGTCGGTCCAAGAAGGATTGCCGACCGACTGGATCGTCATCTAGTCGGTCGGTGCCCCCTCTTACACCGGCTAACGAGCACCAAAAGTTCCGATATGGAGCGCGGAGCTCCGGGATCGATTCCTAAGACTCCTAGGCTTGATCTAATAGTAAGATACGACCGTTATGAAGCCTGTCACGAATGACATACTTCGAAATCGACGATCCTAAGGAAGAAACGAGAAAACACGACGAAACGATCGAAAATGAAAGTTACGGAGACGATAACCACATATAAGGAGAAAATCCACCAAACATATATTATAATATAATAAATCCAGATACATGAAAACCAGTCGTTACATCCTCCCCAACTTAAGAAAAATTCCGTCCTCGGAATTTCCAAACACTCACGTGTCCGGAAACAAAAGTGGGAAACGCCCTCGCATCTCATCCTCATTCTCCCAAGTAGACTCTCCAGGCGAGCCGTGTCGCCACATCACCCTCACAAGATTGACAATCTTGTTCCGAAGCGATTTCTGACGCCTGTCCAGAATCTGCACTGGATGCTGGTCATACGTCAAATCGGGGCGAACGGTAATCTCCGAAAAATCCACATCATGAGATGGATCGCTAATGTATCGACGAAGCTGCGACACATGGAAAACATTGTGAACTCCCTCCAAAGATGGCGGCAAGGCCAAGCGATAAGCTACCTCGCCAACTTTCTCCAGAATGTCAAACGGTCCAATGTATCGTGGGCTCAACTTTCCTCGCTTCCCAAAACGAATCACACCGCGATTCGGGGAAATCCTCAGAAACACATGATCGCCTGGCTGAAACTCCAAAGGACGACGTTTAGCATCCGCCCAATGCTTAAAACGGTCCTGAGCAATCCTCACCCTCTCCCGAATGTTCCTGACGACCTCTACAGCCTCCACAATCATCTCAGGCCCCAACAGCTCCCGATCACCAACGTCATCCCAACTCAATGGCGATCGACATTTCCTCCCATAAAGAGCGGCGAAAGGCGCCATGCCAATACTCGCCTGGAAGCTGTTGTTGTAAGAGAACTCCACCAAATGTAGATTTTCCTCCCACGAACCCTTGAAATCCAACATGCACGCCCTCAGCATGTCTTCCAAAATCTGAATCGTCCTCTCGGACTGGCCATCCGTCTGCGGATGGTACGCCGTGTTGAAACTTAGACGCGTACCCAAACTCTTCTGCAAACTCTGCCAGAACTGAGATGTGAACCTCGTGTCTCTGTCTGACACGATACTCACGGGGACCTCGTGAAGTCGCACGACCTCCTGCACGATTCACGTCACATCACTATCCAAACTAGGAAAAAGGAAATAAAAACGGAGAGTAAAAGAATTTTACCTCCATATATCTCCTTGCTAGCGCCTCAGTGGACTGTCCCACTCGGAACGGAATAAAGTGCGCAGATTTGGTCAATCGATCTACGATCACCCAAATCGCGTCATTCTGCTTCGGACTCCGAGGTAGTCCAGTCACAAAATCCATAGTGATGTGTTGCCATTTCCACTCCGGAATCGGAAGCGGTTGTAGCAACCCGGCCGTACGCTGATGCTCCGCCTTCACTTGCTGGCAAACCAAGCACTTGGCTACACTCCGAGCCACACTCCTCTTCATACCATGCCACCAATAATTCAGACGAAGATCCTGGTATATCTTGGTGCCACCAGGATGCACAGAATACGGCGAACTGTGTGCCTCCACCATCAAATCCTCTCTAATATCCCCAGCTGGCACACACAACCTGGCTCCAAACCTCAGCGAGCCATCCTCATGAATCAAAAAGTCAGTCCGCAGACCGGCTTCCACCTGCTCCCGAATCTTCACCAGCTTCGGATCCTCAGCCTGGCCAGCCTTAATCCGATCCACGATCGTCGACTGTACCTGCATGTACATCAACGATGAAGCCTCCCCAGGAAGGACAATCTCCACACCAAACTCGCAAAAATCCTGCTGCAATCTCCACTGCGAGGTCAAAATCATCACCGCTGGAAGCCTACTCAGCGCATCAGGGACCACATTCACCTTGCCAGGGTGAAACTGCAAATCAATCTCATAATCAGCCATAAGCTCCAACCATCGACGCTGTCGCATGTTGAGCTCCTTCTGAGTAAAAATATACTTCAAGCTTTTGTGATCGGTGAAAATCTTCACTTTCTCACTCAGCAGGAAGTGCCTCCAAATCTTAAGAGCAAACACAACGGCAGCCAACTCCAAATCATGCGTCGGGTAATTCTTCTCATGAACCTTAAGCTGACGAGACGCATACGCCACAACATGCCCATGCTGATGCAACACACAACCGAGACCTTTGCCAGAAGCATCACAAAAGATCTCAAATCCACCGCTGCGATCAGGCACAACAAGAATAGGGGCAGTCGTCAACCTCTCCTTCAGAACGCCAAAAGCACTCTCACAATCACCCGACCAAACAAAAGGTACATCCTTCCGCGTCAACCTGGTCATCGGCTCAGCAATACGGGAAAAGTCCTTAATGAATCACCGATAGTAACCAGCAAGTCCAAGGAAACTCCGAATCTCAGACGCAGACGACGGAACAGGCCACTCTCTGATGGCCCTAATCTTCTCGGGATCCACAGAAATACCATCTCCAGTCACCACATGCCCGAGAAAAGCAACTCTATCCAGCCAAAACTCGCACTTCGAAAACTTAGCATACAAACGATGCTTCCTCAAGATCTCCAACACCGTCCTTAAGTCTGAGGCATGCTCTTCCTCCGACTCCGAATAGATCAGAATGTCGTCAATAAAGATAACGACAAACTTATCCAAAAAGTCGTAGAAAATCAGGTTCATCAGATTCATGAAAACTGCGGGTGCGTTAGTTACACCGAAATGCATAACCACGAACTCATAGTGTCCATACTTCGTCCTGAACACTGTCTTCGGAACATCTCCCTTCTTCACCTTCAACTGATGGTAACCACTCCTCAAATCCAATTTAGAAAACACCCTCGAACCTCCAAGCTGATCAAAAATATCATCGATGCGAGGCAACATGTATTTATTCTTAATGGTCACCGCATTCAACTCCCGATAGTCCACGCACATGCGACGCGAACCATCCTTCTTCTTCACCAACAACACCGGTGCTCCCCACGGAGACACACTAGGATTGATATAACCCTTCTGCAAAAGCTCATCCAACTGCTTCCGCAACTCTTCCAATTCTACAGGTGCCATACGATACGGCGCCTTCGAAATCGGCTGCGCACCCGGAACAAGATCAATAGAAAATTCCAAAGCTCGATCAGGTGGCAAACCAGACATCTCCTCGGGGAAGACGTCGCCAAAATCACGCACCACAGCTGGCCACTCCAGCTCCATCTGCATAGCCACAACTTTCACCGGCCTGGCCCGAAATCTGACAGGACCAAGCGAACTGCTACCACGACTGAACTCAAATACTGGATGTCCGGGAATCTCGAACACCACCTTCTTCCTCCTGCAGTCGATCGTAGCATAGAAGCTCACAAGCCAGTCCATCCCAAGAATTGCATCATAGTTGATGATGTCGTGGACAATGAAATCAGCGAAAAGCTCATGTCCACAGACCGCCAACGAGCAAGAATTGCAACCACGATGCACCGAGACCACGCCATTCCCTGTGACGATATTCCAACTCTTGGGGAGAGGGGACGTCGACAAGGAATGCCTCTCCACGAAGCTCCGAGAAATAATGCACATCGATGCACCAGAGTCAAAGAGGACTCGTGCAGGAAATGTGCACACCAAAACCACACCTAACAAGCAATTAACAATCAAACCCTAGTCTAGCAAACAACCATGTTCAAGCAAACAACACAATCTAACATTCAAACCAGCTAGGAAAGTAATAGCTAGATTGAGGATTACCTGCGATAACCTCATCCACAGCCTCGCTCTCCACAGCGGTCATCAGAAAAGCCTGCCTCCTCGGCGGAACAGCCTGTTGAAAAGCCTGCCTCTGCGGAACAAGAGCTGCTCCACGTCCAGCAGGAACAGACGATCGCTGCTGCAATGGCTGCGCTGCAACAGGTGCCCTCCGCAGCTGACCCGCATGCTGACAATCCTTCGCGGCATGGGAAGCATCACCACAAACCAGACACTGGCCCAAAAACTTCCGACACTGATCCTTGATGTGGCCAGGCTTGCCGCAGAAATGGCAAGTCTTCAGAATAGGCCCTCCTGGCCTCTTAAACTGAGCTGGCTGATTAGGCTTGAAACCAGGCCTAACCACCGCTCTGGCCTGCTCCATAGGCCTCTTCCCAGCACCAACAACATACCCCCTCCTCTGACTCAGGTTCAGCTCCTGCCTCCTCGTAGTGACCAGAACCTTCTGATAAGAGTCCAGATCGGAGGAAGACACAAAACTCTGGAGCTCCAAAGCAAGTCCCTGCAGGAACCTCTGAGCCATCTCATCAGCATCCTGCACCATCTTCGGTGCGAACCGACTCAGCCTAATGAACTCTTGGTGATACAGGTCCACCGTCAAGCTCCCTTGCTTCAGATCAATGAAGCGCTGCAGCATCTCCTTCTTCGCAGCCTTCGGAAAGAATTCCTCGTCAAACCTGGACTTAAAGGTAGCCCAAGCTATCGGCTCCACCAACATCTTCTCTTCCGCATCCCACCAATTCCGAGCATTATCCTTGAGTTGCCTCTTTGCCAAATCAACCCATCCAGCCGGGGTGATCTTAGCCATCTTCAGATTGTCCTCGATGTTTCGAATCCACTCATCGGCAGCCAGAGGACCCTCAGACCCATCAAAATATGCGGGACCCAGCTCCCGAAATTACTTCGCTCCCGGCTCAGAGCGAGGGGCATCCGGAAGAGCCCGGGCAGCTCGAGCAAGTGGAGCATTCTGGACTTGCAGGAGCATGCCCTGCTGCACTTGCATCATTTGGAGCATCATCCGCATCATCTCACCGTTGGTGGGTTCCCGCTCAGGCTCCTCATCATGAGGGAGCGCACCGCTACCCCCACCACGGGTGAAACGCCTTCCTGCCATCTAGTGACACAGAAAACGAATCAGATTAGACTCATAGCTTATGACTCGGACGTCGAACTTAGTTTATTGGACATTATAATATTATTATCGCTATTCCGATAATCGCAGGTACAGAAGGACCTGCATGGGCCACCAACAAAACCTGTCACGACCCGCTTCCCTAAAATGGAGGCGAGATGTGAAAAAGTCTGCACGAGAGTGGAGCTGTGAAGCCCCAAACCCGATAAGCGTCAATAAAACATAAGCAGGTCCCTGTAATCACAACGGAACAACAATAATAACACAAGGAGAGACTGAAATAAAATCTCATATCTCACAATTTGTCCAACATGAAAATAAGTTCAACATCCAGAAAAGCCACCAGGCTAAAAGAAAGAGTCTAAAGGCCCAGAACAAGGCCAACAAAACCAACAACACCACAAAGTATAGGTGCTACGCACCGACAACAAAACAGCAGTCTAAATAAAAAGAAAACACAACGAATACACTAGGACTGGTCCCCAGTGTCCACGTACTCCCCGTCAAACACAAGCTCGGGCTCGGCGTCAGCAAACACCTCGTCCTCAACAAGATACTCAGGCTCGGGCTCTAACATGTGTCACCCAAAAGAGTAAAGGGGCACATGTCAGCAAGTCTAAAAGACTTGCGCAAGGAAACTGAAAGCAAGGCAACTAGCAACCTAGCAGTTGGCAGTTATAACATGAGTGCACAATTGAGACATGGTGAACAGTAAGTACAAGAGAACAAGTATCGGGACAAGACAAGAGTAGCCAAGCTACTAACAATCTCAATCAATTCACTATTCACGTTTCACTGTTGTTTGTAGATGTTTACGCCCTTCAGCTGAATGGTATAACATTCACACTGATCGGCCACTAAACACTACCCCACCCCAGAGTTTACGCCTTACAACTGTAGTTGCTGATCAGGCAGACCCCCAGTTGAATAACCGCTTAACTCTTACCCCATCCCACACGTAAACAAGCCAGGGTCCCTGTACATGAGCCCAGCAAGTGAGCCAGGGTTGCCCCGCACGGGAGCTTGTTTTCCTAGTTCACAATTCAATATCGAGTGTTGGGGTTAGCAACTCATTATGCTCGCTTCTGGCCACGAGCCAGGAAACACAAGTATTGTAGCGATGCTACGCAATCACGGGATCACTTAAAAAATGCAATGACATGACAATTAATTTGCATACCGTTAATGGAATTTAAACCTGACATGGTAATTGTGCAACATGATAATTGTCGGATCTAGCTTCGTTGTCAAGCTAGTTCCTAAATTTTGCGCCTAGGCGAGTATCATTTCGTTGCCTAGCCTCTTTTACGCCTACAACAAGCAAATGGCCTAAAACATGGCCTAAACCCTAAGTGGCAAGTTTCACTTGCCTAGCACCGGGGATGACGATCTCGAAGGTTCGTCTCGCGGATGCTAATCTACGGGGGAATCGCGTGAGGAGGCGGAAGAAACACTCCGGAGAACCTAGGGACCAGATCTGGAAACGAATGGAGAAGTTTGGAGAACTAGGGTTTTTGGGGGATTTTGGGGATTTGATGAGATTTTGGGGAAGATGAGGGGTAGAATGTGTTGAGGGATGGTTTGGATGATGGATCTTGGGCTTGGAATGAAGGAATAAGGGTTTGGGGAAGACGGGGGCTCAATGGGGGAGAAACTAGGGTTTTGGGTCGAGTGGAGGAAGAAGAAAACGTTTGGGAGGGGTTTAAATAGGATGGGCTGGCGGCTGCCCAGAAATTAGGGTTTTAACACAGATTAGTCGGTCAAAGAGCAACCACTGACCGACTAGTTTGGTAACTAGTCGGTCGGTCGACCAACACAGACCGACTAAGTGTAAACAGTAACTTCTGAACGAAAATAGAATTTAGATTTAGTCAGTCGATGAACAACTACTGACCGACTAGTTTAACATCTAGTCGGTCGGTGAACATTCTTAGACCGACTAAGAATGAACAGTACTGATACTAAAATTTAGATGATGTGTTAGTCGGTTAAAGAAGCATTGCCAACCGACTAGTTTGCAACCTAGTCGGTCAACCAACGTTCTTAGACCGACTAACGATAAACAGTAACTCCTGAGAAATTTAGAAAGCTAACTAGTCGATCCAAGAAGGATTACCGACCGACTGGATCGTCATCTAGTCGGTCGGTGCCCCTTCTTACACCGGCTAACGAGCACCAAAAGTTCCGATATGGAGCACGGAGCTCCAGGATCGATTCCTAAGACTCCTAGGCTTGATCTAATAGTAAGATACGACCGTTATGAAGCCCGTCACGAATGACATACTTCGAAATCGACGATCCTAAGGAAGAAACGAGAAAACACGACGAAACGATCGAAAATGAAAGTTACGGAGACGATAACCACATATAAGGAGAAAATCCACCAAAACATATATTATAATATAATAAATCCAGAAACATGAAAACCAGTCGTTACACTTACTTGGAGCAAGACGTGCCAAAGAAAAAGACGATTGCGTTCAAGGCCGCTCCATCTACATCTACCGATGATGAAGAATCGGAAGACGAGTTGGACATAGAAGCTTTGGCCGAGTTGGCAAAGAAGTTCAACCGATTTTTTCGAAAAGGTAAGTTTAGGAATAAATCTAAATTTAGTTCGACTAATGTCTCCGCTCCTGTGTGTTATAAATGCAACAAGACAGGACACATCAAGCCAGATTGTCCTCTCAACAAACACAAGGAGAAGTGGAAGGCACCCAAGTACGACAAGTCGAGAAAATACAAGAAGGGGTACAAGAAAGGGCTTGTCGGCTCATTCACCGACTCCGACGAGGACTCCTCAAGTGAAGAGCTGGATGATGAACAAGTGGAGAAAGCAAACATGTGCTTTATGGCTAGAGAGGAACACGATCAAGATTCCTCCTCCGATGAAAGCGAGGATGAAAGCGAGGGTGAAGGCAATGAGGTAACTATGGATGAACTTAGATTAGCTAATGAACAACTTTGGTATAAGTTTTATAAATTGGCTAGTAGATATTTTAAGATTAAAGATGAGCTAACTAGTCTCCAAACCTCACCTAAGTCTATCATCATCAACAACGACACCGTTGTTGAAGGGTTGAGAAATGAGATCGTAAATCTCAAATCTCAACTTGATTATGTTCATATTGAGGATTCAGATGAACACGAGATAGCGGATTGGATTTCTCGAAACTCAACTTTGAGTATTGAGAATGAGAATCTCAAGTCACGTGTTTATGTACTCACATCGCAAGTGTCCACCTTGGATGCTTCTATGCATTCTCTCACCGAGAAGTATGAGTACACATTAGGCCGAATTAATAAATTCAATAAAGGTAAGGGCCATTTGGATAATATCCTAAATGACTTACTTTCGGCCAATCATCACATTGGCTTGGGGTGTAAGATGGGAGACTCGTCCAAATCGGTCACGACCTTTGTTAGGCCATCTTCCGAAGCCTCAACTAGTGGGAGTAAACATCCCGTGGGTAGTTCTTCTACCAATGGTGCTTCCACTAGGTACACACCCCCTCTTGGAAGGAAACCCACTTTGGGTGGACCTCCAAAGAAGGATCATGCATTTATGTACACCAATACCATGCCACGTAGGAACACACCTCCTACTCCACATGTTCACATGTATGATGATTTTTATGCTCCACATCCACGATCACGTGCACACCATGTGAGACACACTCATGCACGTGTTCCTCCACATGCATATGTTCATCCACACTATCATATGAACAATTTTCATCATGCACCATTTCATCATGTGCCATATGCTTATCCACGTCATGCATATCCTAGGCCACTTTCTCGTAGGCCACGTGCATCACATAGAAATCAACAACATGTGCATGCTCCCAATAGGACTAGGGCTCCCAAGACATTCACTATTTGGGGCCCGAAGGACACAAACATGCATGAAAAACAAGCGTATATTAATTCGTATTTCATGAATGTTGTGCATAATGATGATTTCGTTGGGAAGTCTAAGTCCAATTGGACTTGGCTTCCAAAGGTCTAATCTCTTAGGACCCAATGACCTTGGGTACCATGGAAGGATAGTTTTATCTTCAGGTACTCAAGAATAAGAGAAGGAGCAACAAATCAATATTTAGCTCCAAATTGTGTTTTCTAGGTTAAATCCACCGTGGGATACCAACCCTACCAACTCCGTGATTTGCAAAGATTTTCATTCAAATGGAGTTGATGGTGCTTAAGTGATGCACCAAAGTAGGGGGAGCTTAATGTTGTAAGTATATTCTTACATATGGTATCCATGTGTGTTGAATGCATGTAGATGTCTCTTTATGTTTTAGACTATCTCATGCATATCTTGATGCTAGTTTTGAGCTTATGACTATGTATTTATCTTTCTCATGCTCATGGCATTCCATGCTTATTATTGACTCATTTAGTGAGTATCTCTTTTGGACTGCATGCTAGTACTAGATTTGTGTATGCCATAAATTTTACGAAGTTTCTATTTGTATTTTTGGCATAACACTGTTGCATGTTATTGATTGCACATTGTTTTTAATCACCTTGTCACCTCACATCGTACACTTCACTTAGATTTGGAATGCTTATTCTTTGTGATCCTTTTTGATCGATGTTGTGACATTTGGTGTTGTATGATGTGTACATCATGTTACCATTCGTTTCTTGTGCACATTGTATTTATGTCTCTGATATTGACTTCGTCGCTCGACGCTTATATGGATTTAATAGAATTGTTTCTATGATAGCATAGAATTATTTTTCATGCACTAAATTCATTAAGAATGTTGATATTGGAGAGTATATTCCATAACTCAATATGTGAAATTGATTTGAGTTTTGATGATTTCGTTTTTCGATTTTCGACTATGGTCTCGTTTGCACGCTTTGATTCTCTTCGTGATTTTACTTTAGTGTCATTTGGACTGTGATCGTATTCTTCGACTCTCGTGCTTTTATTTTAGCCATTGGTGTTGTCGTTGATCTCCTCCCGCTCTTTTTGCTAATGCCAAAGGGGGAGAGAATTAATAATGACGATGTGCTAAATGATAATTTAAAGCAATTTACCGTGAATCTAATTTGATATGTTAGATTCAGGGGGAGTTAAGATATAAAAATGGATTTAGATCTTAAATTGCAATAATAGGATTCATATTTTATATCTTCCTCGTCTGCTTGATGCGTATGATTATTATTGAATATGGAACTAACGTGTCATTAATGCAGGGGGCGTAAGTAAATTTCATTTGAATCATTATTATTGATTATTATTTATGTTGGTTTGTCATCACCAAAAAGGGGGAGAATGTTGAGTATTGGTTCCCCGGATTTGGTTTTGATGATGAACAAACATAAATATAGTAAACTAACTCCTTGTGAGCGCAGTTATGGAGATCGTCACCAAACTACTTCGTACATCTAAAGCGACATCTCGAGACTTCTCAAAGCGCATGATCGTGTGCCTGAAGCTTCGTTGAAGCACAAGGACCATTATTGAAGTCAAGAGTTTCGGATTGAAGCTTTGAAGACGATTCGTCAAGTTTTATTTTATAGTCTTCTAGCTTCATTTCATATAGAATTTTAAGCCTTGAGTAGGTCTTACATTATTAGAGCTAGGATTATCATAGAAGCCCATAGAAACTTTCCCGAAGCTTCGCGCTTCATTTCACGGCTTCTAGTGCATCTTAGTTGGTTCAAGAAGAAGAACCAACCGACTAGATGGCAATCTAGTCGGTCGACAATCCTTCACGAACCGACTAGATATCCTACTCAATTTCAGCTCATTCACTGTTTACAGTTAGTCGGTCCAAGAAGGTTCATCGACCGACTAGTTGTCAAACTAGTCGGTTAGGAATCCTTCTTAGACCGACTAGTTATGTCTTTCATTTCACAGCCTGAGCTACTGTTTATCGTTAGTCGGTCAAAGAACAATCATCGACCGACTAGTTGAGAAACTAATCGGTCGGAATTTGTTCTTAGACTGACTAGTTCTCCTTATAGACAGCCTATTGTTTTTCATCTCTTAGTCGGTCAAAGAACACTCACCGACTGACTAGTTGTGAAACTAGTCGGTTGGCAAGTCTTCTTAGACCGACTATTTCTATCGACCTGAACTTTATATTCTTGGCTGACATCCTCTTAGTCGGTCCAAGAAGAATCATCGACCGACTAGTTGAGAAACTAATCGGTCAGTGATCCTTCTTTGACCGATTAAGCTGCTTCAGAATAGAGCCGTTGGAGCATTAATTGCTACGAATTTTGCTCTCTCTTTCCTCTAACCTATATATACTTGGAGAGGTTCTTTCATAGTATTCAAGGCAGATATTTTTGAGGTTTATAGAAATCAAAGAGGAGCCATTCAACTCTATTTCAAATCTCTCTCTTCTCACAAGAATCTCTCACTCAACTTCTTGAGCCCTAATTCCTCAAGAGAGATTCTCTCCATTGTAAGCCTCTCAAGCTAAGATCTTGATTCAAGGTCACCAACTCCTCCCTAGCCATCTATTGCTGGTCATCTACTTGGAGCTAGGGTTTGGTGCCTTCTTCTTCCTCAAAATCCTTCTTGCCCTAATATTGGTAAGTTTACTCAAGGCATATGATTTTGTTGGTAAGTATTTCATTGTTTCATTTACTTTGCTCTTGCAAGTTGTTCTCTCGGGTTGTGAGAGAAGGGTGTGATCCCGGGTTGTGGGAGTCACATGTCATTTGTGTATGATTTGGTCTTGTAGAGGGTTTTCTACAAGAATTTCATAGTGCAAAGCTTGGGTTAGTGGTTTCTAACTCAAGTATCCGGAGGGGATCCGGGTGGTTGGGACGTAGGATCACCGGGAACAAGTCGGGGAGACTTGGGTGGATCCGAACCCGTTACATACTTTGTTTGCATTGTTTTAATTCTTGTTGTTTGTAGTTATTCCGCATTGTTGTTTGTGTTATGCACAATTATTAGGAATAACACTCTTGATTATTTTAAAGTACTATTCACCCTCTTCTAGTACTTGTGCAGTAGCTAGGCAGGGCATACAAGGATGTCACGAGGGCAGTTCTCTCATTCTTCCATACTGGTGTTATGTACAAGCAGGTAAACCACACTTTCCTCACTTTTGTTCCTAAAAGTGCAAATGCTACATCTTTGGGGGACTACAGACCTATTGCTTGTTGCAATGTGGTTTACAAGATTATTAGCAAGGTGTTATGTAATAGACTTAAGGTGGTTATTCATGATCTCATATCTCCAAATCAAGCTGCTTTCCTTAAAGACAGGCTATTATCAGACTGCACCTTGCTAGCCCATGAAGAAATCTGGGATTTTCAGCAAACCCATGGGTGCCAGAGCCTGCCTAAAATTGGACCTTAGGAAAGATTTTGATAGTGTCAACAGAGAATTTATTTACTATTTCTTGCATCATCCGGGGTTCAAATATAAGTTTATCAACTGGATTAATGAATGCATCTCTACTGTCACTTTTTCGGTTATGATCAATGGCTCTCCAGCGGGATTTTTTGAAGGCAACAGAGGAATTAGGCAGGGAGACCTGCTCTCCCCATATTTATTTGTTATTATCATGGAGGCATTCTCTCTGCTAGTGAGCAAGGCTATTACCACCCGTTCCATCCAACCTATGAGGAGATCAGGTTATATATCTCATTTATTATTTGCTGATGATTTACTTGTATTCTGCCGGGCTAATCACCATTCTCTGACAGGCCTTAAGGAATTACTAAAAGAATTTTCTACTTACACGGGGCTTCAAGTTAATTGGGATAAGAGTGCATGAATATTTAGTAAGGGGACCAAAAACTCAATGGCTCTGGCAGATCGTATGTGCATCAAGCTTACCACGACTATTACTACATACCTTGGGTTGCCCTATCGTCTAGGTATCCAAAAACGCTATCATATAGCAGGCTTATTGATAAATGCAAAAGGAGATTGATGGGCTGGACTTCAACTTCTCTCTCAATAACTAGCAGGATTGAGCTTGTAAAGACAGTGATATATGGTATGATTTCTTTCTGGATGCAAGCATTCCGCATTCCTCTATCAGTTCTTCGAACTCTAACATCTGCATGCAGAGCATTCATTCTTGTTGAATATTGGACTCCCCGGATTTGGTTTTGGATGATGAGCAAACATAAATAATTCATGAACTAACAATTTGTGAGCGCAGTATTGGAGATCGTCGCCAAATTCACAAGAACAATCAAAGCGACATCTCAACACTTCTCAAAGCTCGTATTCATGCCTAAAGCTTCGTTGAAGCTCTTGCGCCGTTTTGGAAGTCATGAAGAATTAATCGAAGCTCTCGAAGACCGTTTATTAAGGTTTTATTTATAGTCTTTTAGCTTCGATATATAGAATGTTAAGCCTTGAGTATATCTTACGATTCTATCTTCATAACGCTCATATCGTAGCTCTAGGATCTTAGTACAAGTTCATTCTAACTTCCTCGAAGCGTCGCGCTTCGATTCGGACTTGTTTGTGCATGTTAGTTGGTACAAGAAGAAGTACTGACCGACTAGATGGTGATCTAGTCGGTCGGCAGAGCTTCTTGGACCGACTAGTTTGCTTCCTTAATTTCTTGCAACTTACTGTTTACAGTTAGTCGGTCTATGTTGACTCACCGACCGACTAGTTTGTGAACTAGTCGTTCAGTGATGCTTCTTTGACCGACTAGTTGTGACTTACTGTTCATACTAAATTTCTCCAAAGCTACTGTTTATCGTTAGTCGGTCTAAGAACGTTTGGTGACCGACTAGTTGACAATCTAGTCAGTCAACTTTTGTTCTTGGACCGACTAAGTCAATTTGTATTCAGACTATTTCACTTTGTCTCTTAGTCAGTCTACGTTCACTGACTGACCGACTAGTTGTGAAACTAGTCGGTCAGAAAGTCTTCTTGGACCGACTAGATTTCTAGGTCTGAATTTCTATCTCTTCTCAGTTCCTCTCTTAGTCGGTCCATGTTGTTTGACTGACCGACTAGTTG
Source organism: Scilla litardierei (assembly GCA_030789695.1). Lineage (NCBI taxonomy): Eukaryota > Viridiplantae > Streptophyta > Magnoliopsida > Asparagales > Asparagaceae > Scilla > Scilla litardierei. The sequence goes on along the minus strand of CM061133.1, from coordinate 63,672,850 downwards.
ATGAACTAGTCGGTCAGTGGTTGTTCTTTGACCGACTAGTTTCCTCAGATTTCTATCCGTTGGGAATTGACCTAACTTGTTTTTATGGGACCCTATAAATACGAACCTAGGTCATTTCTCTCTAGGTTAGAGCTGCCATTAAGAGATTCATTGAGATAGAAAGAGATAGCCATTCTCACTCATTTCTAAAGCTCTCTTCCTCACAAGAAACCCATTCTCTCTCATTCTAGATCTAGAATCCATCTTGAGAGAAGTTTGTTCTTGGTGAGCCCTTCAAGCTCTAGCTTGAATCAAGTCTCCAAATCACTCCTAGGCACCTATTGCTGGTCATTTCCTTGGTGCTAGGTCTTGGTGACTTCATCTTCCTCAAATCCTTCCTTTCACCTATTTGGTAAGAAAAACTCAAGGTATAGGATTTTGTGGTAAGTTTGTTTATTTCAATATAAACTCATTTATATTGCTTGTTGATTCTCTCGGTTGTGAGAGAAGGTTGTGATCCCGGGTTGTGGGATTCACTATTGTCATTGCATGTATGATTTGATCTTGTGAAGGTTTTTCACAAGATATTCATAGTGGAAATCTTGGGTTATGGTTTCTAACCTAAGTATCCGGAGGGGATCCGGGTGGTTGGGACGTAGGATCACTGGGAACAAGTCGGGGAGACTTGGGTGGATCCGAACCCATTAACATCTTTTGTTAGCTTTGTTAAATTTGTTGTTGTCATTCAATTTAAGCTTCCGCAAATTGTTTTGGTAGTTGTTTGCACTATAATTTGGAATTATACTCCTTGTTATTTTTAAAGTACTATTCACCCCCCTCTAGTACTTGTGCAGTAGCTTGTAGGGCATTACATTTGGTATCAGAGCCAGATACTTAGCTATGTCTGCCAACGACAACAAGACCGTGCGTCCACCTTCCAACTATGACACCTTCAGGAACCGAGAAGGAGCATCTTCGGTGATGGAAGGACATTCCTCTACGAGGCCTCCATTCTTCAATGGTACCAACTACGGGTACTGGAAATGCCGGATGGAAACCTTCCTTCGGAGTGCGTCTCTATGGAGGACCACAATGAAGGAATACATCGAGCCCGAAGAAGAAGACTTTGAGAAATGGACTACCGCGGAGATCACCGCGGAGGTAAGCAATGCCAAGGCAATGAACGCCTTGTAATGCGCATTGGAGCCCGAGGACTTCAATAAGATATGCACATGTAAGAGTGCATATCAAATTTGGAACTCCCTCCTCATTCTTCATGAAGGGACGAGTAGGGTAAGAGACTCTAAACTCGTAGTCGTAAACAAAGATTACGAAATGTTTCATATGCAACAGGGCGAGAAGATGAAGGAATATTACGCTCGCTTCGTTGACATAATAAACGAGTTAGAGGCCCTCGGCAAGTCCTACACTCAAAAGGAGAAGTGCTTAAAACTTATCGAAGGACTTCCTTCTTCGTGGGAGAAACGTACCTTCGCCATCGAGGAAGGTAATGACATGAATAAGTATACCGTAGTTCAATTGATGGGTACTTTGATGTCATACGAGGTACGCAAAGATAGCAAGGTGAAGTTACAAGAAAAGATGAAGTCCTATTTGAACCAAGACGCGCCTAAGAAAAAGGCGATTGCATTCAAGGCGGCTTCATCCACCTCTACCGATGATGAGGACTCGGAAGAAGACATGGACATGGAATCCATTGCACTCATGGCAAAGAAGTTCAATCGCTTCTTCTGAAAGGGTAACTTCAAACAAAAATCTAAATTTACTTCTACTAATGCCTCTCCACCTTTGTGCTTTAAATGCAATACGCCAGGACACATCAAAGCGGATTGTCCTCAAAACAAGCAAAAGGAGAAGTGGAAGGCGCCGAAGTTCGACAAGTCGAAGAAGTACAAAAAGGGGTACAAAAAGGGACTTGTCGGAGCAACATTCACCGACTCCGAGGATTCCTCAAGCGGAGAGTCGGACGATGAGAAAGTGGAGCAAGCGCACATGTGCTTCATGGCAAGAGAGGAGCATGATCAAGGATCTTCCTCCTCTGATGATAGCGACGACGAAGGCGATGAGGTAACTATGGATGATCTTAGGGATGCTAACTCTCATTTATGGTCTAAATACACTAAATTAGTAAATAGATATACTAAAGTAAAAGATAACCTAGCTAGCATTCAAAACTCGCCTAAGACTATCATCACCAACAACGACACCGTTGTTGAAGAGTTAAGAAATGAGATTGTTAATCTCAAATCTAAACTTGAACATGTTAGCATTGAAGATCCGGAAGAACATAGGATAGCGGATTTGACTTCTCAAAACTCGACTTTGAGTATTGAGAATGAAAGTCTTAAATCTCGTGTTTATGTGCTCACATCGCAAGTATCTACTTTGGATACTTCTATGCGTTCTCTCAAAGAGAAATATGAGAACACATTAGGCCGAATTAATAAATTCAATAAGGGTAAGGACCATTTGGATAAAATCCTAAGTGACTTACTTCCGGCCAATCACCACATTGGTTTGGGGTATACGATGGGATGTCCATCCAAAGCGGTCACTACTTTTGTTAGGCCAACTTCCGGTGACTCTACGAGTGGTAGCAAACACTCTATTGGTAGTTCATCTACCAATAGTGCTTCCACCTCGTCCACACCCTCTTTCGGAAAGAAACCCACTTTGGGTGGACCTCCAAAGAAGGGGCATGCTTATATGTACACCAATACCATGCCACGTAGGAACACACGTCCTACTCCACCGTCTCACACATATGATGATTTCTATGCAACGCATTCTCGGGCACGTGCACACCATGTGAGACATCCTCACGCACGTGTTCCCACACATGCATATGTTCACCCACCTCATCATATGAATAATTCTCGTCGTGCACCATTCCATCATGTTCCGTATGCCTATCCACAACATGCATCACGTAGAAATCAACGTCGCATGCATGCACCCAATAGGATGATGGCTCCCAAAATTTTCACTATTTGGAGCCCAAAGGACACAAGCATGGATGAAAAACAAGTGTATATGAATGCTTATTTTTCGGATTTTGTTCATAGTAGAAATTATGTGGGGAAGTCTAAGTCCAATTGGACTTGGCTTCCAAAGGTCTAACCTTTGAGGACCCAATGACCTTGGGTACCATGATATGAATGTTTCTATCTTTAGGTACTCAAGGAAAAGAAAAAGAAAAGGAGCAACAAATTTAAATTTAGCTCCAAAGGGAATTGGATACTCGATAGCGGGTGTTCAAAACACATGACGGGTGACGCTCAATTGCTCTCCGGAGTGGTTCCCATTGCAAATGGAAATCGCGTCGTATTTGGAGGCAACGAGAGCGGAACCATCGTCGGTGTTGGTAAAGTGGGTAACCCGTCTAAACCCTTAATTAGTGATGTTTATCTAGTTGATGGTTTAAATCATAATCTTATTTCAATAAGCCAACTTTGTGACAAAGGTTACAAAGTTAGCTTTGCGAAAGGATTGTGTCATATTTCAAATGATAATAATAAATTATTATTTTCCGGCACACGCCATAAAGATATTTATATTTTGGATCTTCCTAAGTCATATGAACAATGTCTCGTTGCCAACACAAGTGAACAACACTTATGGCATCGACGCTTTGGACATGTGAACTTTGGAACACTTTATAAGCTTTCAAAATTAAATTCCATTAAAGGTTTTCCGAAGCTCGTTTTTGAAAAGAAAAGTTTTTGTGATTCTTGTCAACGTGGCAAGCTTCCTAAATCTTCATTTAAACCTAAGAAAAGCATTTCTACGAAACGGCCACTAGAGCTATTACATCTAGATTTATTTGGGCCAACTAGAGTTGCTTCCTTAGGAAATGCAAGATATGGACTAGTCATCGTTGATGATTATTCAAGATTTACATGGGTATTTTTCTTATGTAATAAAAATGAAGCTTTTGAAAACTTCACAATATTTGTGAAGAAAGTACAAAATCTCATCGGAACCACCATTGTCACTATTCGTAGTGATCATGGGGGTGAATTTGAGAATGAGTCTTTCTCAAATTTTTGTGATGATCTTGGAATTACTCACACGTTTTCTTTCCCTCGCGCACCTCCTCAAAATGGTGTTGTTGAGAGGAAGAATAGAACGCTTGTGGAGTGTGCTCGTACTATGCTCGAAGATAGTCAACTTGGTTATCAATTTTGGGTGGAAGCGGTACACACCGCTTGCTATGTGTTTAATAGAATACTTTTGAGGCCCGGCACCAAACAAACTTGCTATGAATTGTTGTTTGGTAGATTGCCTCAAGTTAAACATTTTCGTGTTTTCGGCGCAAAATGTTTTATTAAAAACACATATGATAATTTGGACAAGTTTGATCCGAGATCGGATGAGGGGATATTTGTTGGGTATTCCTCACGTAGCAAAGCCTACCGGATATACAACAAAAGATCCTCTACGATCGAGGAATCACTTCATGTCTCTTTTAATGAGAATTTTACTAATTCTAGAATTTCAAATGACAATGATTCTATGGATGTTTTATGTGATTCGTTTGAAAATTCTAAGTCTATTGATTCAATTGATTCTATTGATACTAACCCGACTAATGAAGTTGTTGAGAATGTGCCTAGTGATCAAGGTATTCCCAAGCGGCTTCATACCGTTCGCGACCATCCCCATGAGCAAGTCATTGGCAATATTCATGATAGTGTCAAGACAAGATCGCAAGTCCACCACTTCGCCAATTGTGCCTTTGCCTCATCGATAGAGCCAAAGAATATAGTTGAAGCGTGCGAAGATAGTGCTTGGATCCTTGCCATGGAGGAGGAACTCATTCAATTTGAGAGGAATGAGGTATGGGAGCTTGTTCCTTTGCCATCGAAGAACCACACCATCATAGGGACAAAGTGGATCTTCAAGAACAAAACCGACGAAAACCAAGTCGTCGTCCGGAACAAAGCTCGGTTAGTTGCTCAAGGCTATCGCCAAGAGGAAGGTATTGATTTCGAAGAATCCTTCGCTCCGGTAGCTAGATTAGAATCAATTAGACTATTATTGTCTTATGCATGCCATAAAAATTTTAAGTTATTTCAAATGGATGTTAAAAGTGCATTTTTAAACGGAGATGTTGTTGAGGAAGTTTACGTTTCTCAACCTCCGGGCTTCATAAATGAAAAATTTCCAAATCATGTTTTTAAACTAAAGAAAGCTCTTTATGGTTTGAGACAAGCTCCTCGAGCTTGGTATGATCGCCTAAAGAATTTTCTTTTGGATTTGAATTTTAAAATGGGTGAAGCCGATTCTACACTTTTTGTTAAGCATGCGCATAATGATATTTTATTAGTTCAAATTTATGTTGATGATATCATTTTCGGTGCTACTAACTTCACTCTTTGCGAAGAGTTTTCTAATGTTATGAAGGAACAATTTGAGATGAGCCACATGGGCGAACTCAAATATTTCTTAGGTCTCCAAATTCGCCAATTGAACGATGCAATCTTCATCCCCCAAACGAAGTATACGTTGGAGTTGCTTAAGCGATTTGGAATGGAGAGTGCTTCCGGGAAAAAGACTCCAATGAGCACGACTACACATCTTGACAAGGATACGGGCGGTAAGGATGTAGACATTCGTCTATATCGAGGTATGATAGGTAGTTTACTTTATCTTACCGCAAGTAGGCCCGATATTATGTTTGCCGTATGCATATGTGCTCGTTATCAGTCTCAACCTAAGGAGTCTCACTTAGTAGCGGTAAAACGTATTTTCCGTTATCTAAGTTATACACTTGATTTTGGATTACTTTATCCAAAATCTAGCACGTATGAGTTAGTCTCATATAGTGATGCCGATTATGCGGGATGCAAATCCGACAGGAAAAGTACTAGTGGCACTTGCCATTTTCTAGGAAATTCTCTTGTCTCTTGGTTTTCCAAGAAGCAAAATTCCGTATCACTTTCAACCACCGAGGCGGAATATATTGCCGCCGGTGCCGCTTGTGCCCAGGTTCTTTGGATGAGACACACACTGAAGGATTTTGGTATTCATTGTGATACTAGCCCTATCATGGTGGATAACCAAAGTGCTATTTGTCTTTCAAAGAATCCGGTGCACCATTCCCGATCAAAACACATAGATGTCCGACACCACTTTTTAGATGATCATGTTGCTAAAAAGGACATCATATTAGTGTACGTTGAAACCCAAAAGTAAATCGCCGATATTTTCACGAAACCCCTAAAGGACTCCTTTGTGCGGTTGCGTCGAGAATTGGGGATTATGGGTGAATCCGAGATATAAGATTCATGTTTCATTCAATTATCTTGCATGCTATTATATTTCGCGATATTTCGTTCATGCTAGATTTATTGAATTTTTGGGGATTTTATGTGATATGTTTGAATTTGTGCTCGAATTCGTATTTGAATGTCGTATTTAAGATTTCGACGTTTTATGGGGTAATTTAGATGACTAATGAGAGTGTTAAGATGTTTCATCCAAGTGGTTTTTGAAGAAAACTCATTTATCAAATTTTGGACTCTTCTAGTCGGTTTTAGTTCATTAGTCAACCTACTAGATGCTCATCTAGTCGGTCAGCTAGTGAACTCAGACCGACTAGATCAAGCTTTTAACTATCTCCTGTCATTGACTTCTTTTAGTCAGTCATAGTACACTTACCGACCGACTAGATTGAAAACTAGTCGGTCAGTGATTATACTGCAACCGACTAACTCTAGCCCTAAAAATTCCTGTTTGCCTCTGTTTCGACTTAGTCGGTTCAAGCTCATTGACCGACCAACTAGATCGTAATCTAGTCGGTCAGTGTTTGAACTGTGACCGACTAAGTGTGTTAGGGCAAATGTGTCTTTTCGCTTTCCAGACCGACTTAACTCTATTTTATCCGACTAAAATTTGTTTTAGTCGGTATTCATCTCTTCTCCAACCCGCAAAAACCCAAAACCCTCTCGAGACCCTTCGACTTCCGACGTCTTTCCAGCCATCTTTCCGACCATCTCCGCCGTCTGCCGCCGTCGACCCTCTCTCCTAGGTAAAACCCCTCTCCTAGCTCTCTTGTTCCAACCTAGGGTTTGATCTTGATCTTCATTTCTACTTCTAGGTGAACTAGGGTTTCGAATTTAATCCTAGGGCTTGTCGACTTTGCATCTAGGGCTTGTTTATTTCGATTTTTTTTCAGCTCTAGGGTTTGTGTAGCTTCGCTTGCTTGTTCTCGTCGTGCCTCGATCATGGCAAAGACGAGGATCCCTATCACTTCATCTGGGGCTTCCCCCATGTCTGTAGAGCCTTCTAACCCTAGGAATCCGTCTAAGCCCAAGCGCCGTGCTAAGTCTACCCAAGCTTCTCCATCTTCGCCTCCTCTGAAGAAGTAGAGGACGGCGACCGTCAAACCCGGTAAACTATCTAAGTCTAGAAAGCCCATACTCCACACTCCCACTACTCCTCCTGATTCCGATACTGAGTTTGTACCTGAGGATGAGTCTGGCCATAGGGAACCCACTCCTCCACTTCGTCCTAGGACTCGTCAGCCTAAGGGAAAGGGCCCAATGCCAGCGGGTGGTGTTGACATATCGTTGTGTCGCGACGACCCTATGTGTCTAGCGGCCTACAACCGTATTGAACACTGCCCGATGCTATTGGAGCACTATGTTCAGTTTTCAGATTTCCTTGGCTTAGCTGACCTCCTCTCCTATAGTGGGCTCCTTGACTACCTTCGATTTGACGCTAAGGCGAACCCTAGACCATTTCCTCGCCTGGTCAAATTATTCTACGCCAATCGTGTCCGAGGCCACTACGATGAGAGTCACTCCATCGAGACTACTGTCTTGGGAACTCCTATAGTTCTCACGGCAGAAATCTTGGGGGAGATACTTGGTTGTTCATCGTCTGGTCTCCTTCCGTCGGATATTTCTGTTGATGATATCTCTTCCTTGGATCAGTCCGTTCTTTCTGATATCTTCCATGTGATCCCTCCTGCCTTCATTGGTGTTCCTTCGAAGTCGTTCAAACCTAATGCATGGGTGCTAAATCTCATTCTGAAGTCGTGCTTGCTTCCCAAGTACGGCTCATCTTCTCTGCCATCCCAGCCTTTTCTCAAGCTGATTTACGCTCTTTTCTTGGGTTGCGAGATTAATTGGGCTCGCGTTATACTCGATAAGATGGACTCTTTCGAGTGTATTCACAAGACCAATAAATCTGCGCATATCCCTTACCCGTGTCTGTTGACCCTGGTTTTCCGTCATTTCCGTGTCCCTCTCCCTCCTGACGATGAGCGTCCTTTGGGTCCTCCTCTGAATGCGACGGCCGTTAAGAAATCTCTTGCGGCGCTTCGTCACGTGCAGAGGTCGACCACATCTGCTTCCCAGGCCACTCCCTCTGCTGCTGCAGCCCCCACTCCTCCTGCCACATTAGATGATGTCGTACGCCTTCTTCGTCGGCACGAGTCGCGTTTGGCTCGTACCGAGGAGGTCGTCTGCCGTATGGCTCGTATGATGGGCATTGATCTTCCTCCTTCCGTGTCTGAGGCCGAGGAGATGGACGATGAGGATATTGACGATCTTGTCACTTCCTTGGCTCGTGGCGATGAGGCCACTGCTGCTGCTGCTGCTACCACATCTGCTCCTGGAGATGGCACCACTTCCGGTGCTCCAGAGACTTCTGCACTAGTAGTTCAGACTTCTGAGGCTGCTGCTGCTCCTGTTGACGAGCCTGCTCCTGTCTTACCTGCTGATACTCCTGTTGAGACCCCAGCTGTTGAGCCCGTCGTCGTTTCCACACCTGCCCCGACGATCCCGTCTGTTGACATGCCTCTCCTCCCTGCAGAGCCTGAGTCCACTCCATCGACTGGACCCACGGAGACTGCAGATCCAGCCACTTCCTCGTGATCGTCAGTTTCGAGGACTCTCCACTGCTCATTGGATGATATACCTTTTTGAGAGTGTTTTTGGGTTAGGATGGGATGGAGTTTGGGTGTTGATTTGTTGTATTTTGATATGTTGGATGTCGGTGTATGTGTTGTATTTTTTTGTTGTTGGATGTTGATGATGGTGTTCTGATGATGATGTTGTATCAATGATGTATGATGTATTTCTTTTTGATGGGTATGTTGCATTTGATGTAGTCGATATCTTTTTGGATGTACTCATGATGTTTCTACATATATATACATCGATGTTCATGTTGTGATATTTTCTTCGTCGTGCACATTAATTCTCATTCAATGTCCATGCTATGTGAAATCGTCGCTCGACGATTGAAAAACTTGGTTAAATATATTGAAATTCTATAATTGTATAGAATTGTTTTCCATGCACCAATTTAACCAAGAATATTGAATATTGAAGAGTATGTTTCTTTATTCAAGAAATGAATAAAAAATTTGGTATTTTTGATGATTTTAATTATCTCTTTTTGATAATGGACAATTTGGCACACCTTGATTTGATTTCCACACTTTTCCCTTGGTGTCAATTAGTTCCATCGTCATAGTCTACGACTCCCGATGTTGGATTTTCCATTTCCTAGTTGTTGTCGTTGTATGCCCCCCATTTTTGGGATAATGCCAAAGGTGGAGAGATAATGATAATAAATAGGGCAAATGAAAATTTAACTCAATTTCCAAGAATCTAGTTTGATATGTTAGATTCAGGGGGAGTTAAGATATATATAAGGATTTTCAAAATCCGATATTTCAAAAATCGATTCTCATTATATATCTTACTCGTCTGATTGATGCAATTTATAAATATTCATTTTGGAATTAACGTGTCATCAATGCAGGGGGAGTAAGTATTTTACATTTGAATCATTATTTTTGATTATTATTTATGTTGGTTTGTCATCACCAAAAAGGGGGAGAATGTTGAATATTGGACTCCCCGGATTTGGTTTTGGATGATGAGCAAACATAAATAATTCATGAACTAACAATTTGTGAGCGCAGTATTGGAGATCGTCGCCAAATTCACGAGAACAATCAAAGCGACATCTCAACACTTCTCAAAGCTCGTATTCATGCCTAAAGCTTCGTTGAAGCTCTTGCGCCGTTTTGGAAGTCATGAAGAATTAATCGAAGCTCTCGAAGACCGTTTATTAAGGTTTTATTTATATTCTTTTAGCTTCGATATATAGAATGTTAAGCCTTGAGTATATCTTACGATTCTATCTTCATAACGCTCATATCGTAGCTCTAGGATCTTAGTACAAGTTCATTCTAACTTCCTCGAAGCGTCGCGCTTCGATTCGGACTTGTTTGTGCATGTTAGTTGGTACAAGAAGAAGTACTGACCAACTAGATGGTGATCTAGTCGGTCAGCAGAGCTTCTTGGACTGACTAGTTTACTTCCTTAATTTCTTGCAACTTACTGTTTACAGTTAGTCGGTCTACGTTGACTCACCGACCGACTAGTTTGTGAACTAGTCGGTCAGTGATGCTTCTTTGACCGACTAGTTGTGACTTACTGTTCATACTAAATTTCTCCTAAGCTACTGTTTATCGTTAGTCGGTCTAAGAACGTTTGGTGACCGACTAGTTGACAATCTAGTCGGTCAACTTTTGTTCTTGGACCGACTAAGTCAATTTGTATTCAGACTATTTCACTTTGCCTCTTAGTCGGTCTACGTTCACTGACTGACCGACTAGTTGTGAAACTAGTCGGTCAGAAAGTCTTCTTGGACCGACTAGATTTCTAGGTCTGAATTTCTATCTCTTCTCAGTTCCTCTCTTAGTCGGTCCATGTTGTTTGACTGACCGACTAGTTGATGAACTAGTCGGTCAGTGGTTGTTCTTTGACCGACTAGTTTCCTCAGATTTCTATCCGTTGGGAATTGACCTAACTTGTTTTTATGGGACCCTATAAATACGAACCTAGGTCATTTCTCTCTAGGTTAGAGCTGCCATTAAGAGATTCATTGAGATAGAAAGAGATAGCCATTCTCACTCATTTCTAAAGCTCTCTTCCTCACAAGAAACCCATTCTCTCTCATTCTAGATCTAGAATCCATCTTGAGAGAAGTTTGTTCTTGGTGAGCCCTTCAAGCTCTAGCTTGAATCAAGTCTCCAAATCACTCCTAGGCACCTATTGCTGGTCATTTCCTTGGTGCTAGGTCTTGGTGACTTCATCTTCCTCAAATCCTTCCTTTCACCTATTTGGTAAGAAAAACTCAAGGTATAGGATTTTGTGGTAAGTTTGTTTATTTCAATATAAACTCATTTATATTGCTTGTTGATTCTCTCGGTTGTGAGAGAAGGTTGTGATCTCGGGTTGTGGGATTCACTATTGCCATTGCATGTATGATTTGATCTTGTGAAGGTTTTTCACAAGATATTCATAGTGGAAATCTTGGGTTAGGGTTTCTAACCTAAGTATCCGGAGGGGATCCGGGTGGTTGGGACGTAGGTTCACCGGGAACAAGTCGGGGAGACTTGGGTGGATCCGAACCCATTAACATCTTTTGTTAGCTTTGTTAAATTTGTTGTTGTCATTCAATTTAAGCTTCCGCAAATTGTTTTGGTAGTTGTTTGCACTATAATTTGGAATTATACTCCTTGTTATTTTTAAAGTACTATTCACCCCCCCTCTAGTACTTGTGCAGTAGCTTGTAGGGCATTACAATTCTGGGGTCTACTAAGTTTTGGGCTTGGAAGGACTTATGTACCCCAAATGATGAGGGCAGTGTTGGACTCAGACTACTTTCTGAAATAAATTTAGCAACGGGGGTCCGATTAACATGGAGAATGCTGTCGAAGGGTGGATTATGGGCAGAATACATGAAAAAGAAATACGACAACATTGATGATTTTTATGCGGCAGAGGGGCATGTAACGCAATCGGGGACATGGAAATTCATGCTCGAATGCAGAAATGCCTCGCAAAAATTAATTAAAAGAGTGGTAAGAAATGGGTGTCACACCATATTTTGGCATGATAATTGGCTACCTTGTGGTTCTCTAAAAAACTTATAGGACATTCCAGAGGGTGAGAGCAAAAAGACCGTCGCGGAATATTGGAGGGGCGAAGACTGGATCCATGATCCCAACATCCATGTTTTCAGAGCCATATTGACAGATTTCAAACTTAAACAGGGGGCAGACTCGTGGGATTGGATACCTGGCCCTGTTTTTCATTTTAGAGATGCATGGGAAGGAGTAAGATGCCGAGGAACACATTTCATATTTCACAAGCTGATATGGTTTAGAGGGCACGTCCCAAAATTCTCTTTAGCACTGTTGCGAGCTGTGCGGGGGAAGCTCTTAACCAAGGATCATCTTATAAACTGGGGGATTGCTTCTGACGGGGTGTGCGGCCTTTGTGCTGATGGCATGGAAAATGTGGATCACATTTTTTTCCAGTGCCCTTTCTCCAAATATATTCTGCACAGAGCTCTTATTAAATTGGGTGTGAACACGCAATTGACCGCCTCACTTACTGAGGTATGCAAAATATACATGAGCAAGTTTTTGAAAACTTCGGTGCTTGGTAGGCTGACAAAAATCGTACTGAGCTCTATAGTATGGCATTTGTGGAAGGAGAGAAATGACAGAATTTTTGAGGGCAATCGGAAATCTAAATTGCAGGGTTTTGAAGATATAATGGCAGACACCAAAATAGCTATGAAGGATGCAGATCATGCAGACGAAGAGGCAGCAGAAGCCTATCAAATTGGGGAATACTTGATACAGGCTGATCGTTAACACTATTTTGCATTATTGCATTATTGCATTTGCATTTTTGCAATTTTGTAATGGGTTACATAGGGAGGGGGTCGGGAATCTGTAGTGGAGAGTGACGACGCTTGTGCCCTCTCCTCTCTCTATAGAATCCTGACGCCTTTAGCTTTGTACAGACAATTTTTTTGGTAATAAAGATTACTTTTAACCTTCAATATATATATATATATATATATATATATATATATATATATATATATATATATATATATATATATATAATATAGTGACCTTGCAAAAAAAATATATATATAGTGAAACATGGAGGAGTGCTTACAGCGCTGGAAATTTTTCCAGTGTTGTCAACGATCTGGGCACCCTACACAATTTTTTAAATTTTTTTCAGTAGTTAGATAAAGTTGTTACTTAGCTCCCCACAAAATTTCAGATCGATCTAACACCGTTTGAGCCTCCATTCATCGATTTCACGTTTTTAAAATCGATGAACGGAGGCTCAAACGGTGTTGGATCGATCTGAAATTTTGTGGGGACCTAGGTAACAAATTTATCTAACTACTGCAAAAAAAATTTAAAAATATTTGTGTCGGGTGCCCAGATCGCTGACAGCGTTGGAAAAATTTCTAGCGCTATCAGCACTCCTCCATTAACCTCATATATACAAATACTAGTATATAACCCGTGCCCTAAGGGCACGGTTCATTTAAAATACCCCCCTTAAAATCTTGAAAAACCTAATTTTAAACGAACATAAATAATTAGAGTGCAATAATTATTATGCCCCCCTCAAATTTAGTTCCCCTAAAATTTAATTCCACCTAAAAAATTTTGTTCCCCCAAAAATTTAATTCCTCCAAAAAATTTAGTTCCTTAGTTTCACAAATTTTTTTAATCCCATCAATATTTAGTCTTCGCAAAATTATTGACAAATACAGTTTCTCTTGCCCTCATTGTTGAAAAAAATTTTCAACCATGAGAGAAGGAATGATGTGTGCTTGTTTACGGTTGCTTATGGTCTGGTATAATGCTAGAGCGTCTGTGTTCTGTGAGATGCTGTTAACGTGTTGACATGCCTGAACCACATGAATTCTAGAGAACTCTGCCTGTATTGAAACCAAAGAATTGAAACCAAAAGGAATTCATTATGACTGTTAACGTGTTGGCAAGGATTTCAGATCACACGATTGCAAGCTTATTATGCGAAGATTTTGTTGACCAAAAAACAAAGACCAATAACCAGAGACTTGAGCCTGTTCTGGTAAATCTCTAATGATTAGTATAGGCCAAAAAACACTAAGACCAACGATTGGTATATGCATGTTCTGTTAAGAGTCACACTACTCGAACCATAAATTTTATACTACAATCAGACTCCCAGAGACATGAGGCTCTGACAAAAAAATCCATGTGCAATACATGTAGATATATATGTCTACATTATTGAATCCAGTTGTAGTCCAAAAAATAGTCCACTCGATCAAATTTCTTTAATAATTCCCAGGATACATGCTAAGAGAATCAAGAGTATTAGCCACTCAAGGAAGCCTGCTGCAACAACTGTCTCACCAAAACCCTTCCGTCATCGAAATAAGATACACTTCCTATAATCAGTTTTCAATTATAATTCATATACCCAGTGATCATATGCAAAGACTGGCAAAAGGGCAAGAAAACTGGCAAATATGCAACCAATTTCCACCAAAACTATCAGTATCTGAAAGATATAAATATTTATATAAGGGACCGAGCTAGTTAACTAACCCACTACTTACACACTCTCTTGTCGTTATACAAAGGCTGGACTTCAAATTTCCAGATACAGGATAAGTGGATAGCTGGCAATAAATACGAAGAATTTACACATGCTCATTTTAAAAAAGAAATAATCATATGTCAATCCCAAAATAGAACATTTTTGCTTGGTAGTACATTATGTCCGAAACTTGTTATAGCATATAAAAACTTGAAATGCTCACCTGATTGACAATTGAAGAAGAAACCTCTTCTGTGGTAGAATCATGCAATTTTTCCTGTTATTTCATGCAATTCTCCAGTAACTTTTTTATATCACTAATTTCTTGATGCATTTGCACCATTTCATTCTACAGATTATGCATGCTTTCCAACTCTTGCAACAATGGTAGACTTGTTGCATCTGAACAACAAACATTACCTATATTTTCTGAGAATTTACAGTAACAGTAAGATACTATCTTACTTGCAAACTATGATATGAATGAGGAGTGTATGAAGTATGTTGCCAACTGTCTGTGTAGTGCACTCTATGTTATGATGAAGGTACCAAAGAAGAGTTAGAAATAGCTCGATCAGTGGAATTCATAATTTTGTCTCCAAGTAGGCTGCTCCCCATACTCAGAAATTTTTTGTTTAACTTGTCTTTGTAAAAGTTTCACGATCATTTTATTCATTTTGGGGCAGAAGACACTTTTTAGGGAAGTTGTAACCGTTCTCATGTACACATACAATGGACAATTTGAAGGCCAAGAATACTATCAATTCTGAAAAACTGCTAAATGATTATAACTCATTTGGCAAACAATTATTGTGTAAATATACCACACATAGCAAGTGTAAGAACACTTGGTAAAGGATGCGCTTAAAAGAATGAGAAAATAAAATGTTAATACCTCTCTAGAAGCTCATGAATTTCTGCATTGACTAAGAATATCTCAAAATAGTAATGGTCTTCTCTACAGCTTCTCCATGATATATAGAATCAACCATCGAGGTTCAAAGCTCCAGTTATGATTGGTCGGAATTATTTGTCATTGTTACAGTAATTCTACATTGTCATACCTGTATGTATGACATGTCCCTCTCTCTTATATTTATGATATCAAATGGTCATTTTCTCCAACATCATGTATTTAGATGATCCCAGAAATTTCTGTTACCTATTGTGTAAGTTCTCCAGAGAGAAAAAACGGTTTCCTAATTGTCTTTTCCCAAAAATAGAATATATGGGGAATATATGGTTTATCTTATGAGACATAAGATGATCTGTTGTGAGCATGACATGCATAATAATGCCTATCAACATTTAAGTATTTTAGGCATCAAAATATGATGTCTAAAACGCTCAACGTCGTATTCAAATTTCAATGTAAGCATCATGATTGGATAGCTAGTAGATACTAAATCTTATATGGAAATCCCAAATATTCTAGGCTTGAGCACGAAATTTAGACATGTGGATTGCACCTAAGCTTGAGCAGAGAAAGCAAAATCTCAGAATTAATTCTGGCAGTCATGTGTGACTTCTTGGATAGAATTGGTTGAGTACTTATTGACAGAAGAACTTATGTATATGACATATGCAAGTGGAGTTTGGTGTTTTCATCATACTGGCGATAACCCTAAGTAAAGTTGCAAATAGCTTGAGCTAGCCAAAAATATTCAGGCTCAAACATAAAAAATGATGGTCCTACTTGGAAAAATAAAGCAATGCAATTGAACCCAAAACCATATGGCAAAAGTATCGGGTGATATGTATTACGAATACCTCTGTTTGATGGAAGCCATGACCATCTAATATGTGTGTAAACAACACTTCTAGGATACTCAGGCACATGCCAGGTGGGGTTGGGTAGCAACTGTCCTTCGTTTTATAATAAATTTACTTTTAAATGTATCACAGGCCCACTATCTGATATATTTTGAATGCTCCTCAAGAATATGCAGTTCAAACCAGTTAAGCATTGGGATAGTATTTTCTTTATATATTAAAGCCTATATTTCAATTGTAAAAGGATATAATGTCATGAACTAATCTTCAAGAATTTCCCAAATGGGTATTACAAAATAGCATCAAGATCAGATTTCATATCAATATCAGATTGAAGCAAAATATTATTTACCTTTCTTAAGGAAGCATAAGAATCACTAATGAAGCATAAGAATCAGCAATAAGAGAGGATGCCACATGAAACCAAAGAATTTACATTATGTTTGTATTGAAACCAAAAGGAATTCATTCTGTTTGAGTCTTCAGTTTGGAATGTTGATTTCATAGTTGATATCTAAAAATTGGGACTTTTACAAAAATTAGGTTGGCTAGATGAAATAAATCCAAATTATTAGTCATGGTCTCTATAGGACTTGAGCACAAATAAGAATCAAATCCAACATGCAGGATGCTTCAAGTCTTAAGGATTATATATACCAAGAGTTCAGATTGTTTCAATCTTTAATTTTGCATTTGATTTCTTTTTTGCTAACTGCAATTGGGAAGCATACCAAACCTAAATTGTTAGTCACTTTTCTGCTTAAAATAAATGAAAAATCAGAACATTATATATCAAAAGCATATGCTTATAGAAACGAAGCACTAATCAGCACAGCTCAAATTTAATGGTGCATTGGCATCAAGCTTGAATCTTTAAAAAAAGATCAACGATTTTCCAATAGACGACATTGATATTCATGTTTAAAATGAATTTTCTATATACCTTGGCAAGAGAAATATTATTATCCTTAGACTTGAATGATATTTCATGGGTAAACTTCTCACTGGCAATCTTAACCATCATCACCATCATTAGCATATATTTCAAAGTAGAGTTATCAAATAAATGAACAAAGCTAGTGACTTTGCACAGAAACAGAACTCAAGAAGATTAGGATTGAGATGGTGATTTACAGTCTGACTACCGGGTGCAGGGGTCGCAGCTGAAATGGGTTCCCAAGCTTGCATCACATTCCTCTTATTCACACTGAATTGACCACAATCACTGAACATGTTACTAACCAAGCAACAAACTTGAATAATTCAAAAAAAATTAAATCTCAAGAAGCATTCTTTAGCTAGTGTGCCCATTACCCGAGAGAGGGAAGAAAAATGGCAAATGGAAGACGACAACATTGCAAAATCTGGAGTTGGGTTATAATAAAAATTGGAAGAACAGTATGGAAAAAGGATCAACATGGGATCTATGCATGCTTTACTGACCCAGACCTAAGAATTAAATAACACCATGATTCTTCAAATGCATGTTGTGGACCAGTTGAATCTCCTTTAAAGCGTCAGAGATTAGAACCGCATGTTTCAATAAGCATAATATGTAACATTTGAATGTAGATAATTTATAAACATCTTGAAAAATCTATTTTAGCATGAAGTAAGATATCAAAGGGATTTTGTGTGTGAAGGGAACCAATGTTAGATATGATCACTGCTTATGTTGTAAATAATATAGTGATTTTTCTATGGATCAACACAGATTTCATCGCATAAATAAAGATGTAAAGTGGCAAGATATAAGAATAATTAGGGACAAAAACTATTAGAACCCTTCTTGTCCCAATTACTGCCCTCAACAACAGTATTCGTCAGTGTCAGTTGAAGAGTATCAAATACATGAAACAATGTGAGAAAATGCATTTTCTAAATTGGAAAAAAAGTAAAATGGGAAAGCCCACACCTCATCCTGTCTTGGGATGAGATAAATAAAAAGCTACTTAAATGATCACATTCAAATCTAATTTCTAGTCAGACACCGAGAGGTGAGGGAAATGATGTAGCCGCCACAGAAAAAAGTGAGTGAATTCTCAAACCAGAGTGACTAAGCATTAAATGCCGGTATCCACATGCATAAATAAAAACAAAAACAAAAAAAATTTATACTAAGCTGTTCAGAACCCATGACATCTTAACAACTTCAGACGACATAATTCTTGCTTTCTTGTATTGTTAGTTAGCTAATGTACTTGAGTTAAACATCATCAGAACCAACATGACTCTGTATTTTCCCATATGCAGTTTCTTGCCTACAGTACTTAAAGCCCATTTTGCACCATTACTTGATTTTTTAACACTCTCTTTGGACATCCATCCTTTCTTCTGGACCTCATTTTTGAGTATTTGTTGTATTTCTTATTCTTTTTACTTATGGTACCATCTCCAAGGTTTATTTCAGAATCTTCAATTTCCTTTTTAGTTCTCCTCCTGCTTATTGGATGCCTCAAGATGCTGAGAGACTCCTCAGACATAGAAATTTTTTTTGTAGACTTGACTTTTGTGATTTCCTATTGTTTCAGAGTGTTTTCTCACCACAGAGCGTTGACCGTGGACAACCCGGTCAACGTGGTCAAGGGGCCCGCTTGGGTCCCTCGGGGGCTTCGAGTCGGTGCGGATGGGGCGAGGGGAAGCCTCGGCCCTGGTTGAGACGCTCGGCCTCGGACGGTCGTGCACGGACTCGGAGGTAGGACGACGAGGGGTAGCCTCAGTCGTCTAGCTAGATGCGTGGTCGGCGAAGGGCGAGGGGAAGCCTCGGCCCTGGGCGAGACGCTCGGCCTCGGTGGGATGTGATCGGCCTCGGCGGTCGGACGATGAGGGGAAGCCTCACTCGTCCAGCGGGGTGCGCGGTCGGCGAGGGGCGAGGGGGAACCTCGGCCCGTTGATCAGATGTCCTCCTGCGTAGACGAGAACGCTCGTCAGGGGGCCGGACCTTGGTTCCGGCCAAATCCCCTCCGATGCCTAAGTCAGACAGAGATCTGAAAGAGGAGGCCCGGCGGAGACGGTTCGACTCGTGAGGAGATCGGAACGGCGTCTCACGGCACGAGCGGGGGAGGAAGGAGATGGAAAGGAGGAACTAGGTCGTTGATGGAGTACCTTAGGCTTTAGATACCTGAGATGCGGTCCCTTGCTTCGTCGTCCTCCTAGCCCTTTTAAAGAGCTCCCAGCGTGATTGCCTCTGGCCCACTTCCCTCGCCCGCCCTCAATCGTGCCCCCTCAATCCGCCCCCCCCGTCGCCGCCCCTTGCGCCATGCCCGCACCTCCCCATTACCGTCATTTAGTGGTCGCGGAACCGGGGGAGCGGTTATCGCAGGAGTGGGCGAGTGACCAGCGGGTACCGGGGCCGGGTCGGATCGATAGCAGGGGGGTCCCTTAGTGGGTCTTGCGACACGGGCCGGTATACGTAGATGGGCTCTTGGCCAGCAATTGGGCTCCTGGGCTCGTGTCTTTTGAGTCTCGGTCAAATAGGCGTAACAATTGCCCCCATCGGTCGGGTTGATCGGCTTCGGCCTGTTCGGCTCGGCCGATGTGACTTCTGCCGATTTTGACAAGCTCGCCAGTCGATGCCGACTCATTTATTAGTCGTCATCATGAGTGGGCCCGTTCGATATTTTTAAGGCGCGGGCTCCGAAGCGCCGTTAGTCCTCTGATGCCGCCACGTGTGGCTGCAAGCTTACCCCACCGTTCGCGGGGCCGTCTTCAATTGAGAAGCTGAGGGGTTCGGGCGCCGCCATCGGTGGGATCGATCGGCCTCGGCTAGCTTGGTATAACCGCTATGCCTCCTGGGGTTCCGACTGGCGCTTCAGTCGAGGCGTGGTCATAAATGTAGGTCATGATGAGGCGGATCGATTGGACTTCCCTTGGCGCCGATTTCGAAACGCCGCCAGTTCTTCGAAGCCGTTCCGCGCGTTCTTGTCAGCCGCTTCGAATTCACCCCTACGCCCGGTATATAAGATCCTCAGCCGCGTTGATCTCCACTTCTCTCTTGCTCCTCCCGTTATTCAAAGCTTTCCACAACTCGGGGTTTCCCGTCGCCTTCGCTTCCTTGCCTTCTCCAAACTAGTCGAAAAAAGGTAATTCCTCTCTCGCTTTCATCTTATGGCTGCTCTTAGGATAGGCGGTTCTGGTCAAAGGGCGAGGGATCCTCCGGAGTCCAGGCGGGGCGAGCCCCGGCTGGGGGAATCAGGTTCCCCCGCCGGGAGTCGTTCTCTTCAAGATAAGGGGAAGGGGAAAATTTTTCCAGACTACGCCCATGATGACGTGGCGTCGGCTGCCGTGCGGCTTAATGTGCCCCTGGTTGTCCTCCGTACGCCGTCGAGGACTCCTCCTTCGGTGGCCGTGGAGATCCGGGAAAGATATCTCTGCTTCCCATACGAGGTTCGAGTTCCATTTGTCGACGAGCGGATTTGCCTTCCGAGGAGCAATGAGGTCGGCGCCTACATCGAGATGTTCCGCCTGGGTCTTCGCTTCCCGCTCCATCCCTTCTTCATCCAGGTCATGGAACATCTCACGGTGTCCCTTTGTCAGTTCACCCCGTGTTCGATCGCGGTACTGACGGGCTTCGTAACGCTCTGCTGTACCCGTGGTCTGGAGCCGTCTCTCCCCCTTCTCTTCCACTTTTACCAGGTCCAGACGGTCGGTCCGGGGTCATGGCTGATACTCTGAGCCCGTTTGAGGAGGGAATGCCTGATCGGGTTACCCCGCTGGTCAGGGGATTGGAACTCGGATTATGTCTTCGTGGTCTTCTTGGGTGAGGCCCAGATTTTGACAAGTTGGGGAGCGCCTGTCCAACCTCGCCCGCCGCTAGCCCTTTCTGATGTTGATCAGGCAGCCGCTGCGACGCTGTCGGCTCTTCCTTTGGAATCGAAGTCCATCTGGTCTTTGTTGGATGACCTACTCCTGAAGGCCATCTTGTGGTCCCCGGGTAGGTCGCTTTTTCCTCCTCGGACTGCCCTGTGACTCATCCTGATTTCAGTTTCCTTTGCAGGGATGGCAGGCCGCGAGTTCGTCCGTGACGTCGATGAGCTGATCCGTCGTGGAGCTGCTCGGAGCCGAGGCAGTACCTCCGGAAGGGCGCCTCGACGGACCGTTGAGGAGGAGGTGCGCCGAGCCGAGCCCTCCGTGGGAAAGGTAGTTGAGGAGGATGTGTGCCGAGCCGAGCCCTCAGTGGGCAAGGTAGCGGCCGTGCCTCCTGCCTCTTCTTCTGGCGATCTCCTCCCCGGGGGCGTAGTAAAGGCCGGACCTGCCCCACCAGCCCGAGAGGCAGGGGGTAATGACGGGTCCGGTGTAGTCCCCCTCGCCCTCGGAGCGTCCCCTCCCGTCCCCGAGAGTGGAGATGGGGCAAGGCGGAAGCGCTCTCCTTCGGCGCTCGTGGAGCCTCACGGAGGGAAGAAGAGGAAGGAGGATGCGGAGCCCTCCAGCCCGGCCAGTTCTGTGCCTCCTGCAGGCACCACCGGGGATCTTCAGGTGACTCTGACAACCACCCCCATCGCAGCGTCCCCGCTTCCGTCCCCGGGAATCGGAGCGCTATTGGCGAGCCATATGGCTTCCCTCGATGTCGCCCCCGGGAGTTCGGTGTTCGTCGACCGAGCCCTGGCCCAGCAGGTGGCCGAGAGCTCCGTCTTCCCCCGGGACCGCAGCACCCTCGAGAAGATTCCCGCCGACAAGGTGTCGGATTCTTTGGTTTGGGCCCTTCAACAGGTTCGGCCCTCTCGCAGTCCTTTCTTTCCCTTCACTCCCTTCTTAGCTCATGTCCCGTTTTTCAGGGGTCGACGCTCGCCGTGGAGCTGCAGCGGCGAGCCATCCTCTTGAGGAAGCTGGAGGAGTCCTCCATGAGGGCCCAAGAACGAGCCGGAGCGGCGGAGGTAGCAATGGTGAAGGCCCAGATGGAGTCCCGGCATCTCCAGCTCCGTGTGTCTGAGCTGGAGGGACGAGTGGGTGATCTCCAGGGAAAGTTGGAGGACGCCCTACAGTCGGCTGAGGAAGCGGCGGAGTCGTTCCGCCTGGAGAGGGAGGAGCTTCAGAGGGAGTTGTCTGATCGGCGCCAGGTGGCGCGGCTCGCGGAGGAGGTGGAGAGGGGCGTCGTTGAGACCCTGGGGAAGAGAATCCTCGAGGTTCTCAGGGAGGCCTTCGGTAAGTATGAAGACCTTATCGCCCCTCGGATCGTCGACGTCGTCCAGTCTTCCTTCCGGGAATGTGTGGAGCGTGTTCGGGAAGCCCCTCCGCCAGTCGATCCTCCTCGCTCCGAGCAGGGCGAAGTGCCTGAGGATGTGTCCTCCCGAGCCCGGGCCCTCTAAGCCGTCCCTCCTGGCCTTATCCTCAAATTTTTAAGCATCCGCTTCGCTTTGGGCCAGTCTACTTGAAATGGACCCCGCTATCTCCTTCGGCTTCGCTACTGGTTCTGGGGCCAATAATTGCTGGTTGCATGGCTGCCAACTTGGGTTAACTACTTTGGGTCTTTTGTCAACCAATTTTGTTCTGTTGGTGACGAACTTTGTCATTCGTCGTGAGTGGATTATCTGTAGAGAGGTCTCTTCGCCTTGATTCCCTGTAAATAAGACACATTTTTGTACCCGGGTTAACTGTTATAAACAAAATTAACTTACTCGGGCTCCCCGTGTACTTTGCGTTGCTGCCTTGTTCTTGGCCTAGGACTGGATGACGTTGGCGCTGGCTGGGGGGATTCTCCCCAGACCTATGAGTGCAGGAGTCGGTCGGCGAGGGAAAAAGTTCCTCGGCTTAGGACCGGTCGGCGTCCGTGCCTTGGGGGAGTTGCCCCCAGACTTATAGGCGCAGGAGTCGGTCGGCGAGGGCTAAGCTCCTCGGCTTAGGACCGGTCGGCGTCCGTGCCTGCTGGGGGAATTGCCCCCAGACTTTATGAGCGCTGGAGTCGGTCGGCGAGGGCAAAGTTCCTCGGCTTAGGACCGGAGCGCAGGAGTCGGTCGGCGAGGGCAAAGCTCCTCGGCTTAGGACCGGTCGGCGTCCGTGCCTGCTGGGGGAACTGCCCCCAGACTTATGAGCGCAGGAGTCGGTCGGCGAGGGCAAAGCTCCTCGGCTTAGGACCGGAGCGCGGGAGTCGGTCGGTGAGGGCAAAGCTCCTCGGCTTAGGACCGGTCGGCGTCCATGCCTGCTGGGGGAACTGCCCCCAGACTTATGAGCGCAGGATTCGGTCGACGAGGGCAAAGCTCTTCTTCCTCCTCTAGTGAGGCGGCGGTCCCCATTCTTTTGCGCTATTGGTGACACGTCAGTTCCGTCGGGGATTTAAGAAAAGACAACAAGGGAATGCATTTGTACTCTCAAGAGTCCTGCCGGACTGGTACATTTGGAGGAAAAGGAAAAAGGGAAATGAAGCTAGACAGAGGGATGTAAACCTAGATAACTCCCTCTTACTAGGCTGCAACCGGGGGGAGAGACATCGCCCGCTTACTCTATGATGCAGAGGGGACCTTGGACGGTGTTGACCTTCTTCCCCTTGTCTGGCTGTGTGGAGGTCCCTTCCCCGTGGGCTGGCTCGTCGACCTGGTTCCTGGCGTGCCCTCGGCTCATCAGCTTCTCGATATCCTTCTTCAAATGCCAGCAGTCTTCAGTGTCATGGCCATCGTCCTTATGGTACTTGCAGTACTTCTCCCTGTTCTTCCCACCTCTTTTAGCCTTCGGTGGGGGGCGATCAGCTCGCTCTTCCTTCTGTACTTGGGCGAGGATGGCGTCTGGGGTGGTGTCCCTCGTGCTTTCTCCCCGCTGTCTGTTCCTCGGCCTCTTCTCGGTCCGGTACCCTTCAGGACTGCATCGTCCGCCGTCGCCGCGCTTGGTCCCTCGAGTGGCTTTTCCTGCATCCTTGGCCAAGGCCTCCTCGGTTAGCATGAAGCGTTCGGCCCTCGCCATGATCCCGGGGAGGTCCTTAGGGGGATCGTTGTGTAGGGACTTCTTGAGGCCTCTGTGGCGAAGCCCTTTCTTAAGGGCCGTCTGGACCACCAGGTCAGGAGGGCTGTTCACGTTCAGCCTTTCCGCATTGAAGCAGCGCATGAACTGTCGGAGCGGCTCGGACGGGCCTTGCACTATGTTGAACAGATGTTCAGCACCAGGCTTGATCTGCCTCCCCGCCATGAACTGCTTGTAGAACAACTGGGCGAGTTCCTCGAAGCTGTCGATGGAGCGGCCGGGCAGGCTGTGGTACCAGGTCCTCGCCGCTCCCCTGAGAGTAGAATAGAAGCCCCGGCAGAGTAGGTCATCGTCAGCTCCCTGGAAGGACATGTCCCCCTCATAGTCCATCACGTGGTGTCCCGGGTCCCCTATTCCGTCGTACTTTCCCAGCACCGGGATTCTGAATCGAGAGGGGACCCGTGCGTTGGTTATTCTCCGTGACAAGGGGCACCGGTCTCCGTGGATGCCCCCGGGGATGCGACAGAGGCCTGCCTCTGGCTCGTTCAGGGGTGGAGGGAGTACATGCACCGGCGAGGCTGGCTCCACGGCCCTCGCCACGCTGGGGGTCGGGCTGACCCGGCGCTCCCGACTCCTCCCGCGGGAGCTCCTGCTCCGCCGTGATCGGTCTCTTGAGTGGTGTCGTTCGCTTCTCCTGCGGCGGGACGACCGTGACCGACGAGATGATGCCGTCATCGATTCGCCCTCCGTCCCTTCGGTTTCCCGTCGGCTCCTTTCACGATAAGGGGAGGAGGCGCGTGACCTCGCCGGACGGGAGTCGGACCGCGTGAACCGACGCTCTGTGTTCGGTTTCCGGGTCCCGTGGTCGTCGACCACAGCGGACCGCAAGTGCGGGGGACCCCCCGCCCATCGATGGCTATCGTTCAACGCGCCTCCGTTGGACGGCGCGGGGCCGACAAGCTGCTGTACCGTCGCGACCAACGTCTGGAGGCTCGCATTGGTCTCCTGAGCCAGGGCGCGGAGCTGTCCCTGTGTGGCTAGTTCTGAGCCACCGGTCTCTTCGGTTGAGTGGGCGGGGTGGCCGTCGACGTGCGTGTCCTCGGGGTTGCCGTTTGATGCGCCATTCCCCTCCTCCGGGATGGGGGTCATGCGCTTCCTTCCATTGCTGGCTCGTGCCATTGTAGGTGTGGTTTGCTTCTTCGTGGGACAGTTTTCGTTTCCCACAGACGGCGCCAGATGTTTCAGAGTGTTTTCTCACTACAAAGCGTTGACCGTGGACAACCCGGTCAACGTGGTCAAGGGGCCCGCTTGGGTCCCTCGGGGGCTTCGAGTCGGTGCGGATGGGGCGAGGGGAAGCCTCGACCCTGGTTGAGACGCTCGGCCTCGGACGGTCGTGCACGGACTCGGAGGTAGGACGACGAGGGGTAGCCTCAGTCGTCCAGCTAGATGCGTGGTCGGTGAAGGGCGAGGGGAAGCCTCGGCCCTGGGCGAGACGCTCGGCCTCGGTGGGATGTGCTCGGCCTCGGCGGTCGGACGATGAGGGGAAGCCTCACTCGTCCAGCGGGGTGCGCGGTCGGCGAGGGGCGAGGGGGAGCCTCAGCCCGTTGATCAGATGTCCTCCTGCGTAGACGAGAACGCTCGTCAGGGGGCCGGACCTTGGTTCCGGCCAAATCCCCTCCGATGCCTAAGTCAGACAGAGATCTGAAAGAGGAGGCCCGGTGGAGATGGTTCGACTCGTGAGGAGATCGGAACGACGTCTCACGGCACGAGCGGGGGAGGAAGGAGATGGAAAGGAGGAACTAGGTCGTTGATGGAGTACCTTAGGCTTTAGATACCTGAGATGCGGTCCCTTGCTTCGTCGTCCTCCTAGCCCTTTTAAAGAGCTCCCAGCGTGATTGCCTCTGGCCCACTTCCCTCGCCCGCCCTCAATCGTGCCCCCTCAATCCGCCCCCCCGTCGCCGCCCCTTGCGCCATGCCCGCACCTCCCCACTACCGTCATTTAGTGGTCGCGGAACCGGTGGAGCGGTTATCGCAGGAGTGGGCGAGTGACCAGCGGGTACCGGGGCCGGGTCGGATCGATAGCAGGGGGGGTCCCTTAGTGGGTCTTGCGACACGGGCCGGTATACGTAGATGGGCTCTTGGCCAGCAATTGGGCTCCTGGGCTCGTGTCTTTTGGGTCTCGGTCAAATAGGCGTAACACCTATGCTTTCCGGACAAAAGCTTACCATAGTTATCATGGTCACAACTAAATTCTTTTTCAAAAGCCAAAATAAATTATATGCTTTGTTGGTGCAATTTTATAATAGCCATATGTCATGCAAGTAAGGAGAAGCCTAAAAATCTCTCAAAGACAACTATGAAAACCATAATCTTAGGAATCCTAGCTGATGCATACATGGGGATTATATACCTGCAAATCATAGCAATGTAATTGAACAAATTCCAGAGGATAACAAAATAATAATATGCTAGAGTCTAATCAATGACAGAGGTGAAAACAATGTCTGATAGTCCCTCGTCCTGAAGGATTTTCTAAAATAACGCAAGAGAACCAGATGATAAACTCAACACATTATTTCACTGATGTATTCTCTTGTGTTATTTTTAGCAAAGTAATTAAAATAACATTCCAAAACAAATTCCAGAATATAACATTCCAGTTTGGTACGTTGTTGAGTTACTTGGTGCTCTAATTCATTTGTAAAAAATATCCGTAGTTTGGCAAAAAGCTGAATTTGGTGACCTACCCTAATCAAATGCTTTGACAGTCATAATCAGCATATAGATGCAACCTCAAATTGAGATTGTTACGGGTAAAAAGCGAGATTAGTAAAAAGTGAGACAGTCATAATCAGCATATTTTCCCTCACCTCATTTTACCTCAAATTATTAAGAAAGATTTAAAGGACAAAATGAATTATCAACATTGACAGGCAAAAGACCCAAAAGGTGAAATTGACAAAACAGCTCAATAATAAAGAATAGAAGTGTTTCCATCTCCTGGCTCTGCATCCAAATATGTATGACCTTCCATCATTCCGTGTCATAACAAACCTTATTATGCCAAAATAATGTGGATCTTGTCTCAGGCACCAAGAAGAAGATGTAAACAGTGGGTGGTTTTCAAGCTGTATGCTCCTTGAGATAAGCAATAAGATCTGCACGCTCTTGCGGCTTCTTCAGACCAGGTAAAACCATCTTAGTTCCAGGAATATGCTGAACCAAGAACATTAAAAAAAGCGTGAAATGAAACAACAAAAAATGTACAAATCATCATGCTTTCACAAAGAAATTGATAGAATTAATTGAAGAAAGTGAAAAGGAATAGGAAAGGTCACTGACAAATTTCAAACAAAATTAACATTCAAAATATAACAACGTGTATCTGTTTTTGTTACTGATAGTGTCCAAATTAGTTCGTCCCTAATTCTGCAATTTATACACATTATGTGACACAATTTTGTCAGAAAAAGCGATATTGACACAATTAGTTTGTCCCTAATTCTGTCATAACACATGCCCTTAGTCAGCGGAACATTCAAAATCTTTCACTCGAAAATGTAAACCACATTCAAAAATTTTCCCCCGAAAAATTTCAACCTCATTCAAAATCTCACTCTCCTAAAATTTGCAGTCATATTCAAAATCTTACCATCCAAAAATTTCAAACACATTCATAATCTTCAACAACAAATTTGCAAGCTCGCTCAAAATATTCTCCCCCAAATTTTTTAACACAATCAAAATATTCGATCCCTAAAATTTCAACCATATGCAAACTGTCACCTAAGATTTCCCTCTACCAAAACTATGAATATATAAATACTTGGCATTCAAAGTCTTATTGCATGTAGATACACTATTACTTTTGTACATCTTAAAAAAATAATTAGAACAATAAAGTTAAATCAACACACACTCAATTCCATACAAATACTATGAATATATTTCTGCAAGAATACTCTCAGAATGACCCGACCAATAGACTTATATGCATAAGTAATAGAACTCCATATAATCATCGATTTGCATATATGAATCACCTATAATTTACTATAAACTGAGAATCTAAGACTGTGATATCACTTAATATTAAAAAATAACTTTAAAAAAAGAAAAGGGCACAATGAATCTCACTCTCAAAGATCCAAAGCGAATGAACATCTCCTTCAACTTGCCAACAAAGAAATTTGACACATGCTAGAAACTGGACTTATCAGTCCCGACATACTCATGTATTTTGATCATCAGAAAACCTGCAATACAATAACCAAATCAATAATCAGATTGAATATCAATCAATGCCAAATATGTAAAATTAAAAATTAAAAATTTACCATAATGATTAGCAGAATTCTCGAGTCTTAGCCTGCATGATAACGAACCGAACCTTGCAAGTTTATTTTTAATGACATACAAATATCATTCTTAAAACATCAATTTAAACTATGCAAGACCCCTCATTATCTTTATCACCACCATCACTATCCACAAACATATCCTTCTGTATTTTTAACCTTATGCAACTCAAGTATCAATTTCAGAAATGAAATTCTATTTTTAACATTACATTTTTGGAGACAAAATGATATTTTAACAATCTAGAGAAGTTTTTAATAAGGAAAATGATTTTAAAAAGTTGTGTACTCTTCACAGTATCTTCCCTACAAAATTCCAATGTTAGTCTTAAGAAAACAAATCAAAACTGCTGAGAGGTGAGTTGACATACCAGAATTGGTGGTGATCTGAACTGCAGACTTCATCCCTAGAGTAATTAAAATAAGTACTTTTGCAAGCTGAAGACTTCATCGTTTATCCCAATGGGTATTCTCGCTGAAGACTTATGTAATTGCTTGTTGAACCACAGTCTTCATCCCACAGGAATGAACTGCAGTTCATCCCAGTGAGCAGATTAATAGTATTAATCAAAAACTGCAGTCTGATGAGAGGTTCAATCTAGAGGATAAATATACATGACGTATGTAATTGCTCGCTGAAGACTTCAGCCCAAGGGGGTTGGTCATGCCTAGAGTAATTAAAATAAACTTTAAGATCTTAGGAATCAAAAAATCAAAATTAATAGTATTAATCAAATCAAAGATGAAAATAATTCAAAATAATTCAAAATTTATGATCACCTGTATCTTCTCCTTCTTCACCTGTTTCTTCTCCTTGATTGATCAAAATAATTCAAAATTTAAGATGAAAATTTATGATAAGATAAAAACAAAATTGATTAAATAAGATTAAAATTTATTACCGTCACCGAGCCTCCTAATGAATTCACATACATCATAATATTGTATATATCAAGATATGACAATCTTAAGCATGTAATATTGAGGATGTTGACAGGGAAAAAATAGTAACAATAACTAAAGGATATAAACAATAATGATTAATGCATAACAGATTAAACATAATAGTTGATAAGATTTTAATTAAAAGATATAGCAACGAAAGAATACTTGTCTATCTCAATGTAAATATGCCAGTGTTAGCTTCTCACATCTTCTAGACATATTATACACTTACAATAATAAATTATGACGCCATATAGCTCACACTGGGTGGTGTCGTTATTTAGTAAAAAAATGTTACTCTGGTCGTGGTGGTACGCTTGTTGGTTTGGTTACCTAGAAACTTTGATCTTATAAAAATTTATTAATTTTTATGT
This sequence comes from Scilla litardierei, assembly GCA_030789695.1. NCBI lineage: Eukaryota > Viridiplantae > Streptophyta > Magnoliopsida > Asparagales > Asparagaceae > Scilla > Scilla litardierei. The sequence continues at coordinate 63,643,072 of CM061133.1, read as the reverse complement.
ATTCACTTTGATGAAATTAGGGACATCCTTTAGGCTATAGTCTCATCTTCAATTTCTCTCTTTCATGAAATTGCATTTATGCTAGAGAGATTTGTTTTTCTTAATATCCTAGTAAACATATCTAAATGATGAAGCTATTTAGTGCAAAGTAAACTAATGAATTACCATGTGCAAATTTGATTAAAATCCTAGTAAACATTCACAAACGTTTTAAACATTCATATAGCATATGCTAAAACAAATTTGTTTCCAGTTTGTGTATGATGTACCATGATGAAAAATACACATCTATAGGAATATATATCTTATGGTTATATACTGAATAATATTTATTTCATTTGTTTAAAAAATATTGCATACAATTATATCATTAAAAAATTTGTGTTGTTCATGTTCTTAAAAGAACAGATGCCAATAGAATGGGCATTCTGTTTTGAATGCTGTTAGTAAAATTTTCTCACAAATAAAGAAGAAGCATCTATATCGTCGAAGTGGTTCTCCCCTCAACTGGTTTTCTCATAAGAAGACTAACTCGTATTTGAAAAGGAAAATCAGACTTCTCCAGGTAGTACCGTAAATTTTTTAAATTATACACAGAGCTTCTACTATCTGATTGACATTTACATGTTTGACTTGAAAATTGAAGATTGTTCTGGAACTTTAAATCCTTGTAGAAAAATGAAGGGATGAACTTATCACTTGATGGGACTATAGGAAAATGAAGAGAGAGTAATGCTGTAATTTAAGGACATGGACTCCTGTAAAGCTGGTCTAGATTTTTGGGGGAGGGGGTTCAAATTTATTGATTTTTTTGTTTCACTCGCATGGGCATGTTATATTGTTTTCATCAAGAATATAACATGGATTAAAATGGAATTTATTAGCTTTTTTGTTCAAATTTAGGGGTATGTTATATTGATTTCATCACGAATATAACCGTGATTAATAGGGATATAAGCTCATAAAGCTCATAAACTAACAACGACAACACCAAGAAAAATTGAAGACCATTTCAGAAATATTCTAAAAACAAAGATTGAAGCGAATTCATTACCCATTAACACCCCCTGCACAATTCCAGAAATATTCTAAAAACAAAAATTGCTTCCACTTCAACTTTAAATTCCCTCCCTACCTGTCCCCCCACATCAGCAAAAGAAAAATCGAAATCAAAACCAAGATGGAATTTTGAAATCAAAACCACAACCAACAACCAAAAAGAACAAATGGGCTACCTATTGTTGAGCAAATTCATGACATCAATTTGCATGGTGTCCCCCAAAATTCCATGAAGCCAACCCACCATAGCTTTGTATCGAATTGGATTGTAATTCTCATCCGGATTAATGCTGTTCACATGAACAATATTTTTGGAATTCAAGAAAGATCAGAAGCTTTGAAATTTTATAGAATTCAAGAAAGATCAGAACGATCAGAAGCTTTGAGAATGCCATATGAAGGGTAAAAGCGAAAAAAAATTGAACCTTGCGTACGATCCTTCTCTGGGAGCAAAGAGCTCGAGAGCAGCGGAGCGGTAAGCGTCAGAGATCGGGCGGATGTCGGTGGATCTGTGGGTGCATAGAGACGCACAGAGCAAGAAACCTAGAATCCACAGGAATCTCACCATGTGTGTGGAAGTGCGGTTGAGAGATCGGTTTCTCTCCCTCCTCTATGCAGAGTCCGAGGTGAGGGGAGATGAGGGGAGTGGAGCGCCGGGGTGAGGGGAGATGAGGGGAGCGCCGGGGTGAGGGGAGGAGAGCAGCGGTTCTGATGTTTTTTTCACGTGGGGGTGGGTGGAGGTGAGGGGAGCGTCGGGGTGAGGGGAGATGAAAATGTCACGGGCTAGGTTTGTTTTGGGAGAGATAAGGCTGAGCTTTTTTCAAATTTTTGGTTTTCCCCCCTCTAAATACATTTCCCCCCAAATTTCAAGTTTTCTTATCTCAACCATTCCCAACCAACCCTTATACAAAATTCAAAAACCAATTTCTCATCTCCCAATTTCTCATATCCAAATTCTCTTATCCATTATCCCTTATCCAACAAAATGTATTACACAATTACACAATATCCAAATTCTCTTATCACTTATCCAAATTCTCTTAACCAAAATCTCTTATCCAACAACTCTTATCCAATAACCCTTGATAACATCCCTGTTTTATAATATAGATATATTCACGTGAGGTCATGCAACACAATACAACACTATAACCCTACTACTAAAGATAAGGCACTCATTTCCATACTATGTAAGCAGATAAATAAAGCACATACCTACTCATGCACGGACACACGCCAATACACGTTAATATGCAAATCATACCACCACACACGTACGTTAAACTATAAACACACATAATAGGTACATCCAAATACCTATATACATATAGTAGATAGTCGTACATCAAGGTTTATACACACAACTATCCAGGTACTCGTATATTCATCCACATACATGTATAAGCACAGACGCTCACAACCATACATGTAACTATATAAATCTCACATATGTAACCACATATGTATATACAATACAATAGGTAAATGTAATATACTAATATACTCACAGAGTGCCCACTCATGCTTGGGTGGGATACAGAGATCCACACATAGATCCATACACTACACACACACACACACTACACACATCTTGGTCAATACAATAGCCCTGCCATACCTACATCACATAGCTCAACAATATACTAACACACATCCTTTAAAACACAAACATACAGCCACATAATCATACCAGTATCTAGAATAATAGCCTACATACATATACGACTACAGATACACACACGAATATATCACACAGATATACTAGACAACCGGCATACACTACTTGTATATTTATACAACATATGGCCCTATACACACATCTATATATCCAACCAACTACCCATGTCTATCCTCAGGGACTCTGCTCCTCGGCTTCTAACATCAAAGCTCTATCTTAAGGCAGGACTCCTACCCACCTTAAGACTAAACTATCTCTGGAACCCTACACGCACTACCCTTACACAGCCGCAGTGCGGTGACCTGCATAGACCACCAAAAGTAACGCCCGCTCTCTAAGATACCCAAAAAGTACGAATATGTCCCAGGTGATCCTAGAGCAGCGAGTGTTACGAAGGGAAATACAAGAAAAACACAAGCAGGTCCACTGCGCACTGCTGGGATAGTACCTGTAATGTTCTCAAAGCACAACCAAACAACCAATAACATAAACACAGAAAGAAACACAGAGGGAAACTGTACAACAACTAAACTTAAAGAAAAGTCTGATATATATACATCATCCATCTGTACATACATCCATCATTATCATCTCGTCACTAACCCAACAAAACACCAAAAGTACACACACCCTCTTCTTTCCCCTCACCACCCAATCTAACTCATCCACAAAACTCAGCCACCAACCAACACCAACACCAACACCTGAAAAGTTAACGGTGGGGCACGTCAAAGCATGATCCAGTAGGAATACCATATCCCAACTAGCCCTTACATGAAGTGTGGAAAAGGTGCACGTGAGTAGGCAGAGTGTATGACATGGCATAAACATCTACTGCAGTAAAGGAAGTAACAACTACAATTATGAACATGTGAAAGCGTGCACGTGCAACATGCAAGGTGTACATACTAGCATAATGTACAAGAGGCAGCAAGTAACAAGTACAACAATTATAATGAGCAATTAAGTGGTAATAGTAAAACAATAGAAACTAGTAACATGGAACCCATCTCATCCATTCATTTCTCACAACATCAAATAGCATTTTCAACCTCATTTCCATGGTGCCATCAAAATTAAGGCAATAATAGCAAAACCATCCATCACATTTCCACTTACTTAAGCTCCACAAATGAAAGCAAACCTCCTCATTTCTCCTACATACAACCATTCCAAGCAACTCATGCATTCATGGCAACAATCTTATATATAAGAGAATAATCATATCTATAACCACAAGTCACACATAATGCTCAATGATGCCATGATGCATATGAAACACAATGCAAATGCTATGAGATGAAACACAATGCAAATGCTATGAGATGCAATGCAATGCAATGCAATAGGATCCACATGGATGAGCCGTCGTGCAAGTGTATCGTGAGTACTCCTATATCATGGGGAGCCACCCATGGATCGAGAAGTGACCAACGACGCTTTCTCCGCCTCCTACTGTGGCACAACCGTCCAAGACGATGCACTCCCCGTGTGTCCCTACTATGATCATATCCAACTTGCTTTCTTTTTCCAACATCAATACCACTTGATGGCCAACATTGTTATCAACAATTAAATCACCAAGATATTAAACATAAATGGAAATTAACAACTTTTTGAAATATGACATAGCCAAATAAACAACTGATGAGTCATGTAACAATCATATATTGACGCCGCAAAACATGGAGATCCATAGTCGAAAACAAAACAACACATTCATGCAACCCAATTTCTGGAAATAACAGGACAGTCCAAACAGAGGCATAATGCTCCAACTATTTGTACTAAACATCAATTTTTCTTCTCTTAAGAGTTGTAGACATGATAGTCCTGGACTCACATATGAAATTTCATGCAGAGATATGAACTGGGTGATTTATGGTGAATTGTTTGGTGAAACTTATCAAAACTGTTTTTAGACAGATTCTAAGAGATGCAGAGATTGCTAGTTTAAGACATGTTGCAGTTAGAATCTCGAAAACATGACTTAGGTGAAAGTTGTAGAAAAAGTTGTTATTTTTCCAACGAGACCAGGATCACCAATTTCTATGGAATGTGCAGTGACTGATCTATGCTTTGCTAAACTGTGTCCAGACTGGGTAAATTTCAGACGTACTGCAAAGACAGAATTTTTCCCCCTAATCGCATTCCAAATTAAGAAAAGTTCTAAACATGGAAGTTGTAGATAAAAGTCCAATACTTATGCCATAAAAATTCCAGAGCAAACTCATGTCTATATCAGGAGAAATGAGCAAATCAATTAGCATGTAAATCTGTCCAGAATTTCAGCAACATCAAAAATGAAAGCTAATGCCATTAAACTAAGATTAACTTAATTTCTCATGCCCTAACATACACTAACACTTAGTTGGAGATGAAATCCTACCGTAGGGGTGATGATAGATAAGGGGATAGCCCAAATCCCTATGGCTCCTCCTTCTTCAAGCTCCTCTCCTTCTTCCTTCTTTTCCTTGCCTTAGGGTTTTTCCCTTTCTTTTTCTTTTCTTTCTCTTTCTTTTTCTCTCCCCCCTTTTCCTCTTCCTTTAAAATTTTGGTTAAGTATGGGAATGAGAGGGAGAGGGAGATATTTTTAGAAGAGTTTAGAAGAGTTTAGAAAAGAAAAGAATTTGGCAGAAGAGAGTAGAAGATTCAAGAATTAAATATTTACAAGTTTGCCATTTCACCAAATAGAAAGAAAAGAAAAGAAAATAAAAGAGAAGAGTCTAGAAATTTGTTTGAAAGAAATATCTCATCTAGTGCCCCCTTTATTTACTAGTTTGCCATGACACCAACACTCTTCATAATTGCCCTCTTACTTTGGGCCTTATTTACAATGATGCCATTAGTATACATGGAAATGCAAATACCCCTACACTTGGGTGTTAAATTACCACACATGACATTACCCTCCACAAATGGTATGTTCTATGTACACACACCCCATACTACAACTTTACCCTCCAACTTGGAATGTTAATTACATTCCATGCCACCCAACCAATCCTTTCACAAAACCGATAAACTTAGATGCCTATTTACAAGGCATGCCATCCTTAACAAAGCTAAATGAATAATGCCACTACAACTACCCAAATCATAACACACTACTACTAACATAATCAACCACATATACATCCATGACATCCTCATTCATACAACCATATGCATCCAATGAATAATTCATAGATAGATAGATATATATATATATATATATATACATATATATATATATATACATATATATATATATATACATATATATATAGAGTAATGCTATTGTGAGATGGTGAGCTCAAATCCTTATCGTGAGCTAGCACAATCGGCAACACCAATTAACGATCGGCACCGTTCATCTTCAAGAGCATGTCGATAAATCTATACCCTAAAAAAATTAGAGATTATAAACCCCAAAATCCTATGGATCAACCCGTTCCAATTTTTTTACATTTACAGGCAGCTTGTAAACCGTTCATCTTGCAAACATTTGATGGATCTGATAGAAATGTCCAAATGACACAAAAAATTATACATAAAGATCATTTGATAGATAGAAGAAGATGGATGGTTCCGATTGATGATTTGGTAAATAGTTTTGGCTAGTTCGAGATATGAATATCTCATCTCACCATCTCACCATCTCATATTAGCATCTTTCTATATATATATACACACATATATATATACACACATATATATATACATATATATGGGTAAAGTGTTCCTAGGGTGACTCCTTAGATTAAATCTAAGGAGTCGCCCCCATTTTCTCCCATCTCCCACAATTTTTTTTGAAATTTTTTTTCATAGCATTGTTGGGCACATCATGGAGGATCAACATACCAAAAATCAAGTCATTCCAATACTTTAAAAGCTTCCAGCTATCCCTTGCAACTTCAACGGTTTGAAAACGTGCTGAAAAACACATAAAGTTGCAAGGGGTAGATGGGGGCTCTAAAAGTATTGGAATGACTTGATTTTTGGTATGTTGATCATCCATGAGATGAAAAACAATCCAAAGAAAAATATTTCAAAAAAAATTGTGAGAGATGTGAGAAAATGGGGGCGACTCCTTAGATTTAATCTAAGGAGTCACCCTAGGAACACTTTACCATATATATATATATATATATATATATATATATATATATATATATATATATATATATATATATATATGAAAAGTTAGCATGAGACTATATTAAATATCGTACTGTACAAAAATACAATTGGTATCTTGTGGAAGGGGATGGATGGCAGAGAGGGGAGAGGACACAGGCGTCGTCACCCTTTATTGACTTCCATCGAACCCTCCACAGGAAGTACCAAACGCAAAAATGCAAAATTGCAGAAATTACAAAAATCAACCAGTATCTCTAAATTCCCAGTTAGACATAATCTGAGCAGTATTTGGCTCAGCTGAGTCATGATCTCGAAGGATTATTCTGATATCAGCCATAATGTCGTCAAATAAAGTAGTTTTAGGCTTCCTGATGTCTTCGAAGATTCTTTTATTCCTCTCCCTCCAAATGTGCCACACCATCACAGATAGGGCGGTTCTTGCCAGTAGCCCAACAGTATCTTTCTTTGTAAAGTGATCTATAAAATAGGTACCCACCTCCTGTAGAATAGGCTCAATTGGGTCTGATACACCAAGCTTGAGTAAACTTCTGCATAAAATGTATTTTGTGTAGGGGCATTCAAAATAGAGATGGCTGATGTTTTCATGAGATCCATCCCCACACAAAACACAATGAGGCTCTGTGCTCACCCCCCATTTAAGAAGCAGGTCTCGTGTAAGCAATTTCCCATGGAAAGCTCTAAGAAGAGTTAAAGAAATTTTGGGGATGTTGTTTTTGTACCAAATTAATTTTGTGAATGGGAAATTGGTACCTCTGTTTCGAACCCCCTCCCAAGCACTCTTAAAAGAGAAAATCGGACTAGGTGCCCACGCCCACGCATCCTCCTGCTTGTTGAGTGTCAAGGCCGGCAGCAGGTGCCGCACATCCTGCAAACATGGGAGGTCTGCCCACCTGCCTGTGGTCTTGTAGTCCTTTACATGCTTCAGACTTTCAGCCTCAGGTACATCAAAAGATTCGCTTAGAGGCCCACTCCCCATCCAATAGTCATGCCAAAATAAGGTGGAACTACCGTCATTTACCTGCCTCTTAATTAATTTCCTAGAGAAGAGTCTGCTCTTTAGAATAAACTTCCACGTTCCAGAGTGTGTGACTTTACTTTTAGCACCAAAGAAATTCACGCTGTCCTTGTAGTTGCCTCTCATATATGTAGCCCATAACCCATTTGTAGTAAGCATGCGCCAAGTAAGCCTGACACCCGCTGCTATATTGAGGTCAGGTAGCAATCTCAAGCCAACTCCCCCCTCTTCTTTTGGAGTGCAAAGATCTTTCCAAGCCCAAATTTTTGAATCTCCCCAGATGAATTTCCTACAAGCCGAAGTAATATTGCGTAGCACAGATTTTGGAATCCGATACACTTGTAACCAGAATAAAACCATACCATAAATGACTGACCTCACCAACTCCAGCCGACCTGAAATAGATAGCGTCGTTGATGTCCAACCCAGAAGCCTTTTCTTGCATTTGTCAATCAATCTACTATACATAGATGGTTTAGGATAGTTCGTAGAGAGAGGGAGTCCAAGGTAGGTTGTGATAGAGGTACCCAATTTAATTCCAAGTAGCTCCGCTAAACCTGAAGGGTTTTTGGTGCCCTTACTGAAGATGGAGGTACTCTTTTCCCAGTTAATTTGCAGACCAGTAAGATTAGAGAATTTTGCAAGCAACGACTGCAGTCCTTCGAAGGTATGCTTGTTTGCCCGACAGAATAATAAGAGGTCGTCTGCAAACAGGAGATGTGAAATCGCCCCACTACGACGCATTGGATGGATGCTTCTAGCAACTACAACTTTTTCAAGTAATAAGGAAAACGCCTCCATTGTAATGACAAAAAGATAGGGAGAGAGCGGATCTCCCTGCCGTAGTCCCCTGTTACCTGCAAAATAGCCTGCAGGGGAGCCATTAATCATGACCGAGAAGGTTGGGGTGGAGATGCATTCCTTGATCATATATATATATATATATATATATATATATATATATATATATATATATATATATATATAGGAAAAAGGGGATCTAAGGTGCCTCCTTAGATGAAAATCTAAGGAGGCGCCCCCATTTCCCCCATCTACTACAATTTTTTTTGCAAATTTTTTTCATGGGGTTGTTGTTCACATCATGGATGATCAACATACCAAATTTCAAGGGATTCAAATACTTTTTGAACCACCATCTACCCCTTACAATTTCAACGGTCTAAAAACGTGCTGAAAAGCCCACGAAGTTGCAAGGGGTAGATGGGGGCTCAAAAAGTTTTGGAATCCCTTGAAATTTGGTATGTTGATCATCCATAAGGTGAACAATAAACCCATGAAAAAAAATTTCAAAAAAAATGTGTGAGATGGAGGGAAATGGGGGCGCCTCCTTAGATTGAATCTAAGGAGGCACCTTAGGATCCCTTTACCCATATATATATATATATATATATATATATATATATATATATATATATATATATATATATATATATATATATATATATATATATATATGAGGAGGGATCAAATGACCCCCAAAAATAACCCCCTAAAATGACCCCATATCAAAAATCCTATGCCCCCTATTTTTGCGGAAGATCCGAACCGTTCATCTTGATCTCCACCCTCTAAATACCTTACCCACCAATTTTCAACACGATCCCATGTGCTTTGCCCGTTCATCAACCATTCGCAAAAGTTCTATTCATGCGAAACCGTTAAATTTGGGTCGGATGGATGAACGGGCAAAACACATGGGATCGAGTTGAAAATTGGTGGGTAAGGTATTTAGAGGGTGGAGATCAAGATGAACGGTTCGGATCTTCCGAAAAAATGGGGGGCATAGGATTTTTGATAGGGGGTCATTTTTGGGGGTTATTTTTGGGGGTCATTTGATCACTCCTATATATATATATATATATATATATATATATATATATATATATATATATATATATATATATATATATATATATATATATATATATATATAGAGCGATCTTCCGTTGCGAAAAAACCCGTGCGAAAGCCGTGCGAAAACATTTTTTTTATTTTTTTGAAATTTTTTTTTTCAAAAATTCTTTTTTTGATGTTTAATCCATACAAATATATACCCCAGGGAAAATAATGGGTGAACCCGTTGGGCATTAGAGCACCCATCCACCCGTTACAAATTTAACGGTCTCAAAACGTGCGAATTTGATGAAATGCCTTGATCGAAGGCCAAATGACATTATTTCTCAACCATTATTTTTTGAGGGGGGTATAACAACATATAATGAGGGTGGAAAAAAGAATTTTTGAAAAAACAAATTTAAAAAAAAAGATAAAAACATTTTCGCACGGTGCGAAATGTTCTCATTTGAAAATTTTCCTATATATATATATATATATATATATATATACCTTCACCCATATAAGCATACAAATATGTATATCATACATATACATTCAGAATCCACTATCATATGTTCAATACATAAGCACAGTCACAATCAGTCAAATAACACTCCAATAGTACAGTAACTTTACACACAAGATAATACACCATACACACTACATGATACATATTACTACCCACGTATTCATACACAATACACTACACAATATACAAAAGTAGTCATGCCCTACGTATATGGCACTAGGGCCATTACAAGCAGGGTGATCCAAACTTTGGCGCGCGCAAACGATCCTAGACACCGGGTGGTACCAATGTTAAGAATGCCAATAATCACATCTGCTCCATCGATTATATTAACAAACAGTAGAGTAGTTCCATATTTAGATCACTAACACTATGATAGTTAAACCAGGACCACTGATTGACTTTTTATTTAAAACCAAAAGGCAAAGAAAAGCGGATGCTAACACATTTGAGGATAAAGACAAGTCCAACAGTTATGATGCTGATCTCATGCTCTGGAAACGTGGTATTTTCATTAGTACACAGTTTACCTAAGTAGATGGTCGCGTGCTACTAGGGGTGGGCATCGGGTTTATCCGATTGTTTAAATCAGATCCGAATCCGAAACCGATTTACTTCGGACGGGTTAAAAAATTCCGAACCCCGATTCCGATAAATCGGGTTCAAACCGAAAACATCCGAATTCGTAATCGGACCAAGACATCAGGTCCAAAAACCGATTCCGATTCGGCCCAGCAAGTAAACAGGAACCTTAGAGCGCTCACTTAACCTGGAGCCACCCGGCCCAACCAATGGCGAAAGCGGTTCTCCCATTCTCTAACTTATTGCACAATAGTCTCGTTAATTTGCCCGATGTGGGACTATCATTTCGCATTATGCAGCGCTCGCTCCTGCAACATCTGGCTGTGGTTCTCGAAGAATCAACATGTTTAAAAATTGCTTATTTGGGCACTCAAAGGATGTGAACGAGACACCAACAGTGGGGGGCTCATCCAAATTCCAATCAACGGTCAATAGGGAGAAGTCTTGTAGCTGCTGATGTTGACTCACCCTCATACATTTAAAGTACCTATGTCTAAAATACTTTGCCCGATGTGGGATTATTGACACGCCTTTGCAGCTCTCGCTTTCATGCGAGACCCGCCTCATTTGCTTATCTGTTTAATCCCACATCGGTGGGAACAAGGAAAATTATATTGTTTAAATAGTTGTGCCAGGTATTGCAAGATAAACAAGCGGAATCGGATCGGACGGCGAGGTTGAGTGTGTGATCCGCTTTCCGATTCCGGATTGATTCGGTTTGTAGATTATTATCCGAATCCGAATCCGATTTTTGGTTAACCGAATATTCGGAACCGGATTCGGGTACGGAACCGGGTTCGGAATCGGAACTGGGTTTTTTGCCCACCCCTACGTGCTACAACCATCCAAGTTGAAAGTTGACAATGTCATATTCTCGAGTCAAAGTCGTTTTGTAGTTGATTAGTTCCATAGTTAATTAGGTCTCTAGTCATCTGTTCTGGTCAATAGTCGTTTTGAGGCTATTCATGAAATCCTAAGTTCATGATAGTGCACTCTAGTTTTCTAAATTTAGAATTCACTGCGACTTACGGGTTTCGAGGTTGTTGTAGTAAGCTGGGGCTGGAGCTAGAGCTTCCTAGCGTGATGGTGCATGTGAATCGATACAAGCATCCACAAGAATTTATTAGTTATAGGCAGTACCATTTTCTATCTATTTATATCGATAGTTTTTATTTTATAATAGCTTGAAAAGGTGTCTAAATACGTTTTAAAATTTTAGTTGGTCTAGATATAAGAAAAATAATTTACATAAGAAGAAAATATTTTGCTGAAGCCTCTGGGTATTTTTATAATTTTTTAAAAGATCAAAAACGATTTTTAGAATTTAAAATGGATTTAAAAACTAATTTTAAATAGTTAATGTAAACGTTCAATAATTTCTTCAGAATGAAATACTTATCAGAATACTTCAATTAAGCTGCCAAAACGAGCGTCTCATTTAAAACTACGACATATAAATTTCTCGTACGTTAGTGTACGTGAAATAATTAAGATATTAATTATCAAGTGAAAACAACGTAAATAGATTTTAGCCTTAGAAAAATACTGATGAAAATATACTCGCCTGATGGTGATGAAACTAGCGTCAACGTGTTCGGGACGTCATGCAGAATTTTCTGGACATTGTCTGGTATTTTTCTAAGGCCTATAGAATTTATTATAAATTCAAAATCAGAAAACCAATATAATATAAACGTAAATATGTGCGATTATACGTTTATACGCATATTTCGTATAAAAATCTTAAAAACCCTAAACTACCTTCTCCTTCACATGCAATAGGTGCAGGGGGTCTGAGTTGCTCGTCGGTGCAGCAGCGTGAAGCAGTGGCGGGGCATCGGTCAGTGCGGTCAATGTCGACGAGCATGGGCGGAGGCTGGGGGCGCAAGCAGCGGCGATGGTGGCAAACAGTGCAGCAGCAACAAGGATGCGAAGGGGAGGAACTTTGTGGCGTGGCTGCGTCGGGAGGCAGATGACGGCAAAGAGGGTGAAGGAGGGGGCCTCAGGAGTTCGCCGTGGGCTGGGCACCTCGTCGGAGGCAAGGCTTTGTGGTGGTGGAAGTGGGGAGAGATGTGGGGAGAGGGGGTTGTTAGGGGGTTCACTGGAGGATGAGCTCGTAGCGGCAGCGAAGTGGTGCCGTCGGGGCAGAGGCACACGCCGGGCGGGGCGGGCGGGGATGTGCAACGGGGCAGTGTCTCAGGCGGCGGTAGATAGAGCTGTAGCGACGAGAGAGGGTGCGGAGCTGGCGAGGGCTTGCTGCTGCTTTGGCGGAGAGAGGCGGACGGCAGTGGACGGCGGCGTCGAGGTGGTGAAGGTGAAGGTGAAGGCGACGACGTAGGCGGAGATTGCGATGGAGGGTTGTCGATGGAGGGTGGCAGCGATGGTGAAGGAAGAGGACGCGAGCTAAGGAAATATGGGAGAGAGTTTGAATTAAAAATATTTTTTAAAATGAGTGATCACCGGGATTAGGGTGGTATTTATAAGGTTAAGTATAGATTAGATGTAATGAACCCATTTAATGCCTTAATTAGGGTTGTTGGGTTCATTGACTAAGTTTAGAAAAAAGTTCTAAAACGTGGAAACGTGTTAAGCGTCGGGGTAAAAGTAATTAGGGTTAGGCAATTAGTTAACATGTAATTAGTAAGAGTGATTAGTAAAAGAAATAATATTATATTATTGTTATTATAAATACCGATTTTTACAAATGACTCCAAAAAATTACGAAAAATAGCCACGGGTTCGTATCGTTGCGAGTGTCATCAATATAAAGTCAAATTTAAGGTTTGAGTGACGAAAAATAGAAAAAAATCATTTACTTATTTTGTGCTTGTTTGATACCATCGCAAATACGGAAATTCGTATACGCTGAAACCAGACCGTTACAAAAATATTTAGCGGCACATGCGTCTTCGGCGCGGAACAACAAATTTGGCGTATGTGCCTTCAATTAATATCACGTCTTAATTTATGATTTTCATATATCATTGAAGTTTAGAAGTTAATTTTGACGATTAATGCCCGGTTGATCGACAACGGTTAATATTCGATGAAATGTCCCTTTATGATCACCATGTTATAGTATTAAATTTGCAAGCTTTTGTTGTTAACTTATCGTGCAAGTCTCTTTGGATCCAAATTAACATTAATTATGGGATCACTTTGGCGTAATCCATGTTTAATCTTCAAACTGGACTCTAAGTTTAAGTCAATGATTCGAATATTCTAATTTTAATTCGTTGGCACTACAGATGATTACAAATGAAGATGTAATGAAGTGTTTAACCTAATACTTAGAGTCCAATATCCTAATTAATATAAAGCATCCGATTAATTGATCCTAATATACTCGACAGTATTAATTTAGCAGAATAGCTCTTGATTCGTTCGAAGAGACATGTGAATTTAATATGCTTCCCTCCAACACGCTTCCCAAATGTCAAGATTTGGTTTTCCGCCAACACGTTTCACTTCATAATTTAAGTTTTTACCCTCCAAAATTTTCACAAAATCCCATCTCAACCATACATTCCTCAAGATTAAATCTCAGCTGTTTTCTATTAACCCTTTTATCCTAGTCAGCTTGTCCTAGTCAGCAAAACCATTCAAAAACATCCTCAAATGCATAATAGATGTAAAATTTTAATTAAAGAGATAAAAGATTAAAGACGGTTGGTGCTCCTTGAATGTTTTTATATTCACATTCTAAAGAAAAGGAGGGGTTCATTGTAATGGTTTACGCAAAATGGGTGAGTATGATACATTTTTTCTTGCTATTTCTTATAAATTTGTCACAGACATGTTGATTTTTAATTTTATTATGCTCAAAATTTTATATCTTCTCGATGGCAAGAATTCGTGATCCATAAAATATAAATTCAATTCAATTGAGGAATAATTGCTTGTTATTATGCTACTCCTCATTTTATTATAACCGTCTTTAAAAATTATTACTATATCTTGTTCTCGATGGCTAGATATAAATAAGTTAGTGTTATGAAGCATCAACTCTGCGGGAAGACCCAAGTCCTTTACTTATAGTAGAGGGAGATAAATCCCGCATGGATCAATGGTTGACAATTGCGGCGGTTGATGGATTGGGTTTTAAGTGGATTTGGATGCGGGTTTCGAACCCGATAAGCCCCCAAAACCCGCAATGCCTCTATATAAGCGTATTTCTAGGGGTTTTGATGTATTCTTGTATATTGGAGGCTCTAGAAGCCGTAATTTGACGTAAAATTTGGAGGCCCTGGAGACAGAGGCCAGAGCTATCATCTGAAGGAGTTTGGGGTTCAATTGTAGAGATTTGGTGATAAAATTCTAAACTTTACTCTTGTATTTTTCGTATTTAGTGTGTAGTTTGAGTATTGATGATGAATTTGTCTATGAATATTGATTCTCTTCCCTCCATGCATGGCTAATACCCTCAAGTGCTGGTTGTGATGCCGTTAGATCTCTCTAATCTCTGAGTTTAATAACTTTTCGCCCTAATTTGCACGTTATATCGCGTATTTTGCTAGTTTCTACTCGTATTGTTCAAGTATTATCGTTGTTGGTGTACTTGGATCGAATATGATCTTTGCGGACTTATTTGTGGCATGATCCTTGTGGACATCGCCGTGACCCTTGCAGGCACATAAGCTTATTTTCCTCATGAAACTAGTATTTTATTTGATACTTAAGGCACTTTTCGATGTTCGTTTATCGTTATATTTTTCGACGTTCTCATACACTTGCGGGGTGAAACGTTGAGTTATAGAAAAGGTATTAATAATCATTGATTGCATAGACCCTAACGAAATCACAACCAACACATACTCTCCATATTGATACTCCAATATTTCCTTCCCCGTAATTATCGTAGGATTTTCTTTATTATTTTAAACCATCGAGTCCATCACTTTTATATCTGATAGGTGGTTGTTTAATGTCGTTTTAGTACTTTTTATAAACTGAAATTCGTGGTTTTGCAGGTCAGTTGTCCCGTGGATACAATACCTGGACTCACCAGGATTATTACTTGTTCAATCTCCTACACTTGGGAGTAGCGCTTATACATTTTGAGACGAGTTAGTAGAATAGAAATTACCGTTCACATAGTTCACTGGGATTAAAGAAAGAACCCACATACAGGATGCGGGACCAGCACGCAGCTGAACGGGAGAGAGAAGTGTGGGTGAGTGTGTAGGTATCGTCTGGAGGTAAAAGGGAAGAAAAGCAATGGTTAAAGTGTAAAACCATGGGGGACAAAGCAGAAAAGACCAATGAAAAACTTGTAAATATTGAGAAGATGGAGGGTTTTTTGGCGTTCATGAAAGGGCAATGGCAAACATGTAAATATGGGCCATAGGGGGGCTTTTCTTTGGGGGTGAGGAGGCATCTCATGTGATGATGTGACATTATCACATGTGACAAACATGCCACCTAGGACAAACTTGTGTTTTATAGTATAGACTAGAAATAACCCGTGCACATAATGCACAAATACCCAAGAAAAAACCAACACACAGGATGCATGACCTATGCGTAGCTACAAAGGAGATATAAGTGTGGGTGTGCTTGTGGGTATCGTCTGGGGGTAAAAGTGGGCCATGTTGCTCAAGTCAGACGGGTCTTCCAGGCAGGTCACATCTCCTATGGAGGTCTTCCAGGTAGGTCAAGGCTTCTATGCAGTTCTCCCAGGGAGGTCTTCCAGGCAGGTCAAGTCGTCCAGGGAGGTCTTCCAGGCAGGTCAACTCATCCAGGGAGGTCTTCTAGGCAAGTCTCCATGGGAGGTCTTCTAGACAGGTCAAGTCGCCTAGTGAGGTCTCCCAAGCCTCCAGACTGGTCTTCCAGGCAGATCTTTCTGGTAGGCCAGGTCTTCCAGGCATCCCAATTAGGTCTCCCCCCTTTCCCATCACCCCTTCCATCATCCCCAATCAATCCATAACCTCACTCCAATCAAAGCCATATATTCTTTGGGTTTATGAAAGGGCAATGTCAAACATGTACATAATGGGCATGTGTGGGCTTTTTTCTTTTGGGGGGGGGGGGTGAGGTGGCACCCCATTGGGGGGGATGTGGCACCCAACATCACACCCAAAGACACACCCACACCACAGGGCTCCCCAAATCAAATTCCTATGAAAAAAGATCATAAAAATTAGAATAGAAAAACTTGATAATGATATATATTTTCAATTAAATTAAAATATGACGAAATTAATATTAATATTGATAGGTAAAGATAACTTGGATTGAACCCTTTCTTCTCAACATGTTTCTAAGCAAAAATTAGGTTTTAATAAGAAACATATTAATTTGCATGGTAATAAAGTTAAGAGAAATTATGCATTCATGTAAAAGTACATGCAATAAGAATGTAAAATCCAATGTTTATAATAAAGAGCATCATAAACATTTTGAAAAATCACATAATGAGCATCATGTACCAAATGCCAAAAATCATGTTTTTATGTACTCATGTAATAAAAAGAATTTCATTTCTAAGAATAAATTTCATGATATGAAAATTTGGATTCCGAAAATTTTGGACAAATTTGATAAATGTGCGTTTGTCAATAACTTCATGAAAATGTGCATTTTACAAACAAGAATATGTATGTGCATTCATGAAAATCAAATCCTAAATGTATTTGGGTTCTTGATATATGATTATCTTGAATCCAATAATATTCTGGGTATCCATGCTTAAAGTTTATCTTATAGGATACCCACTTTAAATTTTTAAAAAATAAAAATAAAAATAAAAATTGATAGTCTTTAATAAGAACAAATTATTCAACGCTTTTTAAAATGAATAATTTATCCGCAATGACTAACCCAAGGAACCAGAATGAAAGTAGTACCAAAATTTATGGTTATTGCTTTTAAGGTACCTACATGAAAAGGGGAGCCTACGATTTGATGCAACTCCTACTAATGAAAGGGGGAGATACACGATCAATACTTGGTAGTAGTCCCATCTTTTTGAAGATGCCAACGTTAAGGGGGAGAAATTCTATGATATCGTCAAAATCAAAGAGGAAGCATCAATTTATGGGGAGTAAGCATATAGTCAGATGAATATACTTTAAATAGTTTAAATTTATTTAAATTTTTTTTGCTTTTGATAAATATGTTTGCGATCGTCAAAAAAGGAGGACAATGTTGGGTATTGGACTCTTCCAATACATGTTTTTATGATGAGCAAACATAATGCTTAAACTAATACATGTGTACAAGTTATTGAATATTGTTTAAGGACAAATAAGACCAAGCTTTGATTGATAGCTCAAGCATGGATGACAAAGACATAGTACAAATTAAGCTTGACATAATGGTGTGGCTCTAAGGCAACAAGCTGAAGAGAAAGACTTCCATGACAAGAAGATGATCAAAGATTGCATCAAGGGAGAAACAAGACAATTTATATATTTTATGTAATGTTTATTTCTTTTTTAGAGTAATTGTTAAAGCCTTGAAGATGTCACACACATGAAACCTAGGAAAATAACTTAGAATTAATAGGAATTAATTCACAATAAAATCCATGTGTTTCATAGGCCAAACTATGCATTTATATAGATTCGTCGACTAACATTAATCCCATAGTCGACTAAAAAAGTTTGGAAATAGAATGGGTTTGGTTCATCAGATTAGTCGATCAGAGAAGACTTCTAGTCGACTAATCAAGCATTAGTCAACTAACAATTGTTCACTGGTCGATTAATATTAAACAAAGACGTTAGCAGTATAACGGCCACTTTCTAACCGTTCGTATTTTGCGTGTATTTTTATCTTTTGTACAAGTATTTTTCTTTGTCCTTTCTTCTATCCGAAATACGCGATGTTATATATTTTTGTGATTGTATGGAAGAGTAAAATTTTGTGGTAATTTTTATGAACGTCATTTCACGTGTCGTTCTTCCACATATCAGCTTTGAATGAAGGGATGTTTTAGCCTTTAGACTTCAACACTTAGTTTTTATTTTTATTATCGTTCTCGGTAGGCTTAGCTCATGACCAGACCCCGTATTCTCAATCCTCTCGTTGTCACGGTCGTCCCGATATTTTTCTCATAATTTTTGGACACCGTTAGCCCGATATATCACCCTAATTACTTTCAAACCCAATTAGCCTAATCTAATTTGAATTTCAAAATTTAACCTAAATCAAATGGGATTCATACGTATCACATGAATGATTCTTCTAGATATCCTCACCCTAAATCTACCCTCCCCCTCTCACACACCCCCTCTCTCCAATCAACTTAAACTACACCCCTTTTTAACCATATTTAGCAAGATATCATGTTATAACACAACCCAAACACAACCTAGGGTTTTCACGCATACCAGCCGCCACCCCTTTCAACTCGCGCATCCGGCCACCTCCATCGCCACTTGCCTTCCCAAGGGCTCCTGCCACCACCCCCAACTCCGGTCAGCCCTCCTCCCTCTCCTCCTCCATGTAAAACATCAAAACACCTCATAAAACTGCCGTTAGCCGCTGAAAACAGCCGCCCAGACCCTTGAAACCCACGGCTTGCCTACCAGCGACCCCCTCCTGCCGACGACGACTCCCCCTACAGCCCCTCTACGCACTGTCGGTGCCCCTTGCTCCCCTCAGCTGCGAAAACCTCACAACGACCCAAAACAGCCTGACAACCACACAAAAACTTTCCTTTTCTCCTTCAAGCAGCCGGCCTCTCCGCCGCCGGCCATTGCTCTGGCCACCCCTCAGGCGAGCACGACCCCCTTCGGCCTCCACCTATCCCCGATAGCCCCGTGCGTCTAGGAATCCACACATGTCACAGATCTCACGCGTTTCCCTGACGTCGTAGCCATCACCGTGCCGTTTCGTTGCGCTACCCGCAACCGAAGCGATCCTGACGCCGTTCCCGTTTCTGTGCCATCTCGCTATGCTACCCATAGCCAAGACGATCCCGAGAAGATCCCAAGATGATCCTTACTACACTACCCACAGTCGAGGACTCCGAGCACCGCCACTGTTCCAGATCCGATGCCGACACGTGCGCGTTCGTCGCACTAGGTTGGTCTTTTCACTCGTAGCAACCCAAACTATACGACATTGAAAACCTAATTAAAATTGACGACTTAAATAACTAAATTTACTTTTTGCTCCTTTAAACTGTCGTAACATCTAGAATCGACGATCGGACTGATTTAACTATGCACATTGGATAGAATCGTCGGATAGGCTGAACGGACATCTTGACATGGAACTGTTAGGGTAGCCACGTTAACCTAGAAATGAACCTTAATAGGATTACTGATAAATGTGACCTGACACCATCACTTGACTCATTTCAGCCGACCCCTTACCGACGCTTCGCCTCGACGAGACGCTCCCAACGGACGTACCGCTCACCGCCGTAGGCAAGTGTGTTCACTTGCGTAGTTTCGGCCACATTTAGGCCATTGTCTTCTTTAAACTGTAAAAAGTATAAACAAGAGTACCAGACATGAAATGATAGCGTCTGGGACGCCCCACGACAGCATGGACTTGACGACGAAGTCGGGCACAACAACAACAACTGACACCATAGGTTTTATCAGTGTGTGCGTGTGTGGATCCCCTAGAATAAACAACTTTCATCCACTTTTGTCTTGTCATGTCATGTCATGTGTTGCATAAGCATGCGGGCGAATAGGGCACTCTCCAAGTTAGAGAGAGTGATCCCTTGTAATGGATAAGCTTGCGGGTGAATAGGGCACTCTCCAAGTTAGAGAGAGTGAACCCTTGGCATGATACACAAGCCTGCGGGCGAATAGGGCACTCACCTAGTGGAGTGAGTGATCCCTTGTAATGATTGTCTTGTGCACCTTGGGTAGGGTAGGGTTGAGCGTGCCCTCGGTTTAGTGGGTTTGATCCCCCTCTATCCGAAAGGCATGCACTCGGTTTAGTGGGTTTGATCCCCCTCTATCCGAAAGGCGTGAACCCTCTTGTCGTCACACGGTACTTCTTATCTTGTCTAGTCTAGTCTAGTCTTGTAGCCAGTAGCACACGCTACGGCTGTTGCCTGTCATGTTTACTTTTCTGCGTTGTCTTTACCTTCTTGCGCGCGCGCGCGCGCGCGCGCGCGCACACACACACACACACACACATATCTGCCATGATGTTGCATCATCATCACGTAAACAACCTTTAAAATGTCATCCTTAAATTGTTATACACCTTGTAGTGGAGTCTTCTCACATTTACTTGCAGACTTCGCCTGACGTACAACCACTTTCTCTTGGTGTTTGTGCGTCAGGTACCGAGACAGAGTTAGTAGACCAGGAGCCGATACCAGAGGACTTGGAGCAGGAGTACGCTGCTAATCAGGAGTACGACCCGGGCGAGGACCAGTCTTAGGGGTTTCTTAGTTGCTGACCTTGGAGTTTTCCGTTGTTTTTAGTTTAGGTGTGTATCACCTTTTTACTTTCTATTTTAGGTTGGGTGTGTAGCACCATTAGTTTCCTTTTCTGCGGTTGTGGCCATGTTTGGGGCATCTTTTTTTAGACTTGATGTATTGCTGGATATTATCTCTTATATTAATGAATGCAGTATCCTTACGTGTACTCTTATTTCATTGTTCAGAACTTTTACATGCAAGAACCTGAAACTACATGGTATCCCTACAGATGCTTATTGGGCCCGTGCCTCACATCCCTGGCCCATGAGGACCTTCGTCTCGTCCTCGCACCCATTTTGGGAAGCGGGGCGTGACAGTTTTTAGTGATGGCCCATGCAGGTCATGCAAAAAGTTCGAAACAATAAGAGTACCACATTCGTTTAATATCCAGTTTAACATGTACAAGTCTAAATTGGGTTTCACTTGTCAATAGGATGGCAGGAAGATGCAATACTCGTGTCGGTCCCTCTTCTGACGGAGCCATGGGAGATCAGGGTGGCGAGTTCCGCCAATTTCTGGGCGTCATGAGGGAGATGCTGGACGTTCAGCATCAGTTGGTTGAGCAGACACATCGGGCTGCCCGTGCTGCCTAAGCTGCTCTGGCTGCACCACCGCCACCGCCACCGCTTGCACCACGAGCTGCTCCTTGAGTGAAGAAATTCAATGAGTTACAGCCGAAGACCTTCTCTGGGAATAATGGACCATTGGATGCCGACGAATGGATCCAGATTACTGAAGATAAGTTGATAGCTGCCAAGATATCTGATGGGACCAGAGTGGAGATAGCAAAGATGTAGCTAGTTGAGAATGCTAGGAACTGGTGGCACATTGAGGAGAGGCGTCTGCAGAAGCCAGTTGAGTGGAGCACTTTCAAGTCTATGTTCAGGGAGAAGTACTTCCCCAAGGCTGCGAAGAGGGAGCTCTTGCAGTGGTTCGTGAACCGGACTCAGGGGAGTATGTCGGTTGATGAGTACGAAGCGGAGTTTGAGATGTTGAGCTGCTTCACCCTGCACATGGTGCAGAAGGAGGAGAACAGAGCTGATCGGTTTCGTCAGGGGCTACACCCCAAGATCCAGGCTTCTATGACTTTGGCGGACTTGACTACTATGGAAGCTATACTGAACGCAGCCAGAAACCATGGGACTGTGGCGAGACTTCATGATCCTCCTGCTTGTGGAGGAAAGCGACCGATGGAGCAGTTCAGGCCAGCGGCTAGGCCTGCAGTGGGACCCGTTCAGTCAGTGCTTTTCAAAAGGCCAGGAGCACCTGCATAGAGCCAGGCCAGAGATCAATGTCATTTCTGTGGCAAGTTAGGGCATCATTCGAGTTATTGCAGGAAGAAGTTGGGTTTGTGTCTGGCATGTGGAACTGCCACACACGCCGTTATAGATTGCCCGAGGTATCACCATACTGAGGGCGGAGCACCAGCCTCACTGCAGAGTAGAGCGCATGCCCCTATTCAGAGAGGAGCTGTTGTTCGTGGAGCATATACTATGACAGTCGTGGATGGCGTCATTGCAGGTAATTCCATAGACTTAGTCTTTCATATTATAGTATAGCTCATTTTGGCTGCATGTGAGTGTATCAAAGCATTTTGTTTTCTTTTAAATCAAATCTTTAATGTTTTGAGAGTAGCCCATAAAGATCATAACCCCATATCTTCCCCCATCTAGTACCACAACTCCACACGTTTTTCCCACATGTTTTTTAAAATATGTCATTAACCTTAAACATTCTTTTCTCTTCTTTCCCTCTTCGGAAGTGTTACTTTTAATGTTGTCATATTGTTAGAACTGGCTATTATTGTTACAGGATTATGTTTGCAGATAGGCATAGTGTGAGATGAGATATGATGTAGCGGTGATTAGTTAATTTTGAACACAAGGAAATTAGATTAAATTTCTTTGTGATGAAAGAATGATGTGTCCAAGACTTATTTATTTATTTTTAAATAATACCAATGGGTAACGGACTCAATGGAGAATTCTGGTTGAATGAAATTGTACACAGGTAGATGAGTACTTATCAGATCTGAAATTTAGAAGAGTAGTAGATAGGAGTAGCTATAAAGGTATAGTATGATTTAGGGTGATCATGAAAATGAGTAGAGCATTTAAAGTCTCAAGACTTGATTATAAAGTTGGGGTGAAGAAGACATTGGAAATAACACGACATGTTGAGACGAATGGATAGTTATGAAGACGGATTTAATATGGTTAGGAAATTAGATAATAGGGGTAAGGATAAGATGTGGTTTAATAGTTCATTAATTATGGCGAACAAATTTATGAGTCAATATGATGAAGAATATATTGGGGACGTGACGATTGTTAATTTGTAAACGGTAATGTGGATTTATAGTTAAGTGCTAAGATGTGACTCTAGTTGTAGCATTATCCAGTGAAAAGACGAGTAATGATGAATTATTTGGGGAACGCTGATTAAAGTTATATGATTAACGATCATTATGTGGAATATGGGAGTTACAGGCACAAGTGCATATAGATATTATTATTATTAGTATAAGAGATTCCGAGGGCGGAATCATTTCTAAGGTGGGTAGAATGTAACAGCCGCTTTCCGACCGTTCGTATTTTGTGTGTATTTTTCTCTTTTGTATGCGTATTTTTCTTTGTCCTTTCTTCTATCCGGAATACGCTATATTATATATCATTGTGATCGTATGGAAGAGTAAAATTTTGTGGCAATTTTTATGGTCGTCATTTCACGTGTCGTTCTTCCACATATCAGCTTTGAATGAAGGGGTGTTTTAGCCTTTAGACTTCAATGCTTAGTTTTTATTTTTATTATCATTCTTGGTAGGCTTAGCTCATGACCGGACCCCGTATTCTCGATCCTCTCTTCGTCACGGTCGTCCCGATATTTTTCTTATAATTTTCGGACACCATTAGCCCGACCTATCACACTAATTACTTTCAAACCCAATTAGCCTAATCTAATTTGAATTTCAAAATTTAACCTAAATCAAATGGGATTCATACATATCACATGAATGATTCTTCTAGCTATCCTCACCCTAAATCTACCCTCCCCCTCTCACACCCACTCTCTCCAATTAACTTAAACTACACCCTTTTTAACCCTATTTAGCAAGATATCTGTTATAACACAACCCAAACGTAACCTAGGGTTTTCACGCATACCAGTCGCCACCCCTTCCAACTCACGCATCCGACCACCTCCATCGCTGTCGGCCTTCCCAAGGGCTCCGGCTACCACCCCCAACTCCGGTCAGCCCGCCTCCCTCTCCTCCTCCACGCAAAACATCAAAACACCTCACAAAATTGCCATTAGCCGCTAAAAACAGCCGCCCAGACCCTTGAAACCCACAGCCAGACTAGTTGCCATCATTGGCGACCCCCTCCCGCCACCGGCGACTCCTCCCTACAGCCCATCTACCCACTACCGGTGCCCCCTTGCTCCCCCTCAGCCGTGGCAACCTCGCAACGACCTAAAACAGCCCGGCAACCACACAAAACTGTCCTTTTCTCCTTCAAACAGCCGGCCTCTCTGCCACCGGCCACCCCTCAGGCGAGCACGACCCCCTTCAGCCTCCACCTATTCCCGACAGCCCCGTGCATCTAGGAATCCATGCATATCACAGATCTCACATGTTTCCCCGACGTCGTAGTCGTCGCCGTGCCATTTCGTTGCGCTACCCGCAACCGAAGCGATCCCGATGTCGTTTCTGTTTCCGTGCCATCTCGCTGCACTACCCGCAGCCGAGACGATCCTGAGACGATCCTGAGACGATCCTTACTGCACTACCTACAGTTGAG
Organism: Scilla litardierei; assembly: GCA_030789695.1. Taxonomy (NCBI): domain Eukaryota; kingdom Viridiplantae; phylum Streptophyta; class Magnoliopsida; order Asparagales; family Asparagaceae; genus Scilla; species Scilla litardierei. Next base: position 63,618,013 of record CM061133.1, on the reverse strand, counting down.
GACTCTGAGCACCGCCACCGTTCTAGATCCGACGCCGACACGTGCGCATTCGTCGCACTAGGTTGGTCTTTTCACTTGTAGCAGCCCAAACCGTACGACATTGAAAACCAAATTAAAATTGACAACTTAAATAACTAAATTTTCTTTTTTCTCCTTTAAACTGTCGTAACATCTAGAATCGACGATCGGACTGATTTGACTGTGCACATAGGATAGAATCGTCGGAAAGGCTGAACGGACATCATGACATGGAACTGTTAGGGTAGCCACGTTTAACCTAGAAATGAACCCTAATAGGATTACTGATAAACATGACCTGACACCGTCACTTGACTCGTTTCAGTCGACCCCTTACCGACGCTTCGCCTCGACGAGATGCTCCAGACGGACGTACCGCTCACCGTCGCAGGCAAGTGTGTTCACTTGCACATTTTCAGCCATGTTTAGGCCATTGTCTTCTTAAACTGCCAAAAGTATAAACACGAGTACTAGACGTGAAATGATAGCATCTGGGACGCCCCATGACAGTCTGGACTTGACGATGAAGTCTGGGCACAACAACAACAAGAACTGACACCATAGGTTATATCTCTGTGTGCGTGCGCTTAGACCCCCTAGAATGACCAACTTTCATCCACTTTCGTCTTGTCATGTCAAGTCATTGTTGCATAAGCCTGCGGACGAATAGGGCACTCTTCAAGTTAGAGAGAGTGATCCCTTGTAATGGATAAGCCTGCGGGCGAATAGGACACTCTCCAAGTTAGAGAGAGTGAACCCTTGTAACGGCCGATACCCACTATTCGTTATACGGCGGTGCGTATAGCAATTTCGCGTACCTGATTGGTTTTGTTGCTTTGTATGTGAGTCGTGTTGTTGAGTCGATAGGGTCGTAGCACCTTGGTTGCGTCATTAGCAAGCCAACCCCGACGTGTGCCCAACTTGGATTTACTGTCACCTTTGGACCCCGTATCCTTATACGCTTCTCGTGCACGTATTCTTGTTCGTGCACGTATTTATTTTAGACGTTGTCCGTATCCAAACCCTATAGTGTGATATGCCATTGTGGCCCTCTCGAAGAGTATTAAAATTGTGGTGTTAATTTGGAACGTCATTTCACGGGTCGTTCTCCCACAATTTGACCTTATTTGACGAGACGTCACGATTTTCACTTTCGTCGCGAGGCCTTTCTATTTTTAATTTCGTTTCTCGTCGTCGAAATTGTGATCCGTCTTCTCTGTCTTCTGTCTCTCGTCGTCCCGGTCACCCCAGTATTTATTTCACAATTTCTGGCCTTCGTTTGACCCAATTTCACTTTTTGCCAGCCTTAAATACCGATTTAACCCTAAATGTTCACATGAATACGTATCCCCTAGTATTCTAATAATATTATACACTTAAAATTAGTTGACCCAGCTCCAATTGTTGCCTGGCCGCAACCAACCCATGGAGAGAGAGTATGAGGGTAATGTTCTTTTAATAGATATAACAAATTCATTTTTACTAAACCCTATAACCTAAGCCCTAGCCTAGCCCATGTGATGCATCAGCACTTTTATTAAATAACTATCCTGACCTAGGCCCAATACCCACGTGAACCCCCCTATCCTATAAAAAAAGAAAAACACCCTAGCCTAACTCTTTTCTCCCAGCAATCGCAAGGCGCCGCCACTCTTGGGAGAGCCGCACGCAACCTGCGCCATCACCATGAGGATCGACGGCCATCCCCTTCCTAGTCACCGGCCAACACCACCCTGCCTCCGATCTTTCTCCGGTGACTGGCCACCGGAAACCCCTCTAACAGCTTCTCCTCCCCTTAGCATCTCCACGCAAGCCATGGGACCATCAGCAGCTTCCCCTCCCCTTTTCCAATGCTGTCTCCGGCGACGACACGCTGTTCCGGCCACCCTTGCTCATTTCCGACCACCCCCTAGACAACGGAACACGGCCTCCCTCCATGGCAGCCGATCTCCCTCTCTGGACCATGAGCGCCGGCCACCAACAGTAGCTCCGGCCACCTGAACCCTAGAGCCGCCATCCGAGCATCTGTCCGTCGCATCACCCTTGGTCGGATCTCCGGCCAACAACTCGCGCAGCAGCAGTCCCTCTTCGCATCGCAGCGATGAACGACGACCCTCGGTAGCTTCGTAGAGGATCTCCTCATCGCGGTTAGTAAAGTTCATGATATCACTTTTGATATCCGTTGCTATTGGTTGTTGAACCATATATTGATGTTGAACAGACTTATTGATATGGTGTTGGCATGCTAGTAACTTCAATAAACGATGTTTAACTAGTGGACTTAACGTATTGATGATAATATGTTTAACCGTAGGGTAGATATCTTGTGTGCACAAATTCTAGTTAATGTATTAGCCTAGGTTGCTGGATATATTTATTGTGTATTTTCATACTAGCTACGTGATGTTTTTATAATGTTAAAAATTCTACGTTCGTTGATATTTATGTGAACCCATCTTTGGGTAAAGGACTTAATCAAAAACCGGAACATTAGACGTTTTTAGGTTTGTCTAATAATTCTGTTTTCGTCATTACGAACTTATTAGTACACGTGTTTTATCACAGAGAACCCGGCGTTCCGTATCGTTCACGAAACCGGAATCCAACCCCTGGCGTCGCTACCCGGTGCCAGTGTAGCTTTCACGTCGTGTTGAGGTAACATTCTGCACTCTTAGGACCCCCAACCCAACCCTGTTAAACAAGATAAAAATCGGTATTTTGGTTGTCTAATAATTCACTAATGAAGATAACTTAATTTGGGACTGTAGGCTGGTGGACTTGTGCACGTAGGTTGTTTGTGATTTCGGACTCTTTGGACGGTATTTTTCAGACGTCAGACTTGCAGGCAAGTGAAACTTGCCAACTCTTGCGTATGGCCATGTTTTTAGGCCACTTCCTTGCTTTTAGCGTAAAAGAGACTAGACAGTGAAATGATAGCTGAATAGACGCAACTTAAGATCTAGCTTGACAACGAAGCTAGATCTGTCACCCTGCCATGTCATTCATGCATTGATATCTGCCATGTTTAAATTCCTTATCTGTACGCACTTGAACTGTTATCTGCCACGCATTGCATCTTACATGTCATCCAAGTTGAATGTTGCATTCGTAGCACACGCTACATACTTGTACTTGCGTGTCCTGGCTAGGTGCACCCCTATGCCATCATGAAAAACACTTCCTGGCTCGTGATCCAGAAGCGAGCATTCCCGTTCGAGGGTAAGGCCCTGGATCGATACACGTGGAGGGGTAGGGTTGAGCGACCACTCAGCTTAGGAGCTGGCCCGATCAGCCACTCTAGCTGTAAGGCGTGAACTCTGTGCACGACATGAAAACGTGACTTGTGAATGATAGTAGTTTGCTACTCTTGCCATGCCATGCTAGTTGCTTGTTGTACTTTACTTTACTTGTTGCACTCATACTTTAACTGCCATGTCATTGCATCATGCTAGAACTGCTAGGTTGTTCACTTTACTTTCAGTTTCCTTGCACGCGTCTCTTGTAGACTTGCTGACATGTGCCCCTTGCTCTTTTGGGTGTCACATGTTAAACCCTGAGCCAGAGACCGTAGCTGAGTACGTGGTTTTTGCTGACGCTGAGCCTGAGTCCATGTCTGCCCAGGAGGAGTTTTGTGGATACCGGTGACCATTCTTAGTGACCTTGCTGAGCTTCCTTTTGTTTTAGGTTTTCTGTTGTTGTCGGTGCGTGGCACCTTTACTTTGTACGTTGTACCTTTGTTGGCCATGCTGGGGCCTTTTAGATTCTTTTCTTTTAGCCTGGTGGCTTTTCCTGCGATGTTGGAGTTTATTATTATGGATATTCTGAGATACCTCTTTTGTCTCATTTCCTTGCTATTATCTTTTTTTCGTTTTGCGTTGCAAGGACCTGCCAATTTAAAGTTGATTGACGCTTATCGGACTTGCAGCTTTGCAGCTTCAAGTCTGAGCGGACCTTCTCACGTCTCGCCTCCAAATTTTTGGGAAGCGGGGCATGACAGGTTTTGTTGGTGGCCCATGCAGGTCACGCCTTGCAACTGCGAATTATCGGAACAACGATAATAACTATGGAATGTCCATTAAATAAATTGCAACATCCGAGACATAAGCCTTGAGTCTAGTCATTTTTCTACGTCATTAGGTGGTAAGAAGACTTAGTTAGACGTCTGTGCTTGCTAGTTAGAGGTTCCTGAATGTTAGTTAGACTCCCTGCTAGGAATTGATTAAATCGTCTTAGTAGTTACCTTAGTGGTTCTTGTCTAACTCTGACCATAGTAGACTTCCAGAATTTCTTTAGTCGTTCGCTTGGGTCCATCGTTTTCGGGCCAAGCTGAACGCATTCCATTACAGTCTCCTTCCTTAGGAAATCTTAGCGATAAGTTTCTTAATCTTTAACTGGTCGACCTTAGGAGTTTCCCGTAAATTTTCCTGGGTCATATCCTAGGCGTATGTATGTTTTGATCATCCGACCAAATTCCTTGCCTCGGTTCACGTGATCACCACATTACGATAATCGTTGATCTTTCGAATGTCCTCTTTCGTAAAGCTTGATTCTTTCAAAGTTATTTTCGATTTCCCCTATTAAAAGCTTTCGCTAAGTTTAAATTTTTTTTAAAACTCTCTACGTATATATTTAAAATTCCTCACTTTTTGATTGAGTCAAAATCCCTTGTAGATTTTGAAATATATTGGTTGTAATTATAATTACTATCTCGTAACTATTTTCTAATCTATATTTTCCACATTTCGGTTTAAAAACTCTATTACTATTTTGAAAATTCGATATGCCATCTTTTCTAAACTACGAGATTCATTTTAATCGCTTAGCATACATACTTTAAAACCTTTTTCCAAGCTAAATAGAACTTCAATTATTTATATATATATATCATTTCTAGGATTCGCGGTACTCGTACCTTAAGATCTTTGAATAAATCAGTTCGTTTGGCAAGTCCGGGTTTCTCTAAAAGTATTTTCAATATTATTTAATTGAAATTTCTCTTTAGTTTTAAGACTTGGAAAACATTCCCTACACTATAGTTGATCCAATTTCATTCTTTGAATTTCGAAATTTTTGCCAAATTATATTAAATTACTGCAGTATAATATTTTCTAAACTACGTCCTTAATGTTCGTGTGAATGATTTATGTAACGACCACTTTTCGTTGTACGTTGTTCGTGCACGTGCTTTTGGCCGTGCACGTGTTTATTTTAGACTTTATTTGTTTGTGAACACTTTTGTGTGATATGCCGTTGTGAACGTCTCTGAGAGTATTAAATAGTGGCACTATCTTGGAACGACATTTCTCGAGTCGTTTTCCCACAATTTAATCTTACTCGATGAGACGTGACGATTTTCACTTTTGACGGGAGACATTTCTATTTTTAGTTTCGTCGTCCGACGTCGAAATTGAGATTCGTCTTCTTAGTTAGCTCACTTTCGTCAACACGATCACCCCGATATTTATTTTATAATTTTTGGAGTTTATTTGACCACGTTTATATTTTTAGCAATTCTTATAATATTTTTAATAATTACGTTTCAAAATAATTTCAGCCAAATAAAATTTATTTGAGTTTTAAACGTTTTAAATAATTTTTGAGCCGAATTCTAGCTCATTTGGATCGCAGCAAATCCTTGTGCGAGTTGGAGAGGGCGAGATACGAATTTTAAATATTTTTGAACTCCTAATCCTATTAGATTTAGCCCTAGACCAAGTCAACCCATCTACACTATATAAACAACCTCTAGGAAGACCTATTTTCGCAAGAAATTAACCCTAGCCACTTCCAAAACTCAAATTTGACGTTGCGACGATTCGTCGCAACATTGCGACGAACAGCTGCCGCACGACCGAGAAAACCAAGGCCGTTCCCCCGCTCCGACCGCTAGCCGCCCCCGCACCAAGCAAGCCCCGCACCGCTGCATCGCAGCCGCTCCGTTCGTCCGCTACGACCGATAGAATCTCTCGGTCAGACCGAGAGATTTCCCCCGCTCCCGCCCGCTCCGCATCGTTGCAAGCCCCGCTCCGCAACCCCGCTCTGTCGCCCGCATCGCCCCGTGCCTGACCGAGGCGCCCGCCCGCATCGCCCGCTCGCCGCTTCGTTGCAACGTTGCAACGCTCTGTCGCCCGCAACGACCGGCCCGATCTCCCGCACCGACCGAGAGACAGCCCCGCACCCGCCTAGAGCCCGCACCCCGCACCGCTGCAAGGCCGTCCCCCGTGTCTGACCGAGCCAAGTCCCCGCACCGAGGCTGTACGACCGAGAGCCATTCGTCGCAACCCCGCACCCGTCGCACCACTTGCCACTGTGGGCCCCCCAAGTTATCCAGAGGTATTGTGGGTCCCCCACAGGTCCCTAGGACTACTGTGGGCCCCACCTAGGTGCTTTCTCTTCGAGGATTCGCCACGTACGACGTTGCGACATGTCGTAGACCGTCGTCGCACGTGCTAGCTTTGGAATCTGGAATCGTTGCTCCGGTTGATTGCTGTGAAATTTCTAGCGGGGAATCTAATTGGAATCTGGACTTGGAGCGCGATATTATTATTCCAACCCCCGGCGTCGCTACCCGACGCCGGTGTAGCTTTCGCGTCGTGTTGAGGTAACGCTTTGCACCCCTAGGACCCCCAACCCAATGCATGCTAATCAAGACTAAAATCAGTATTTTTAAAGTATTTTAAATGTTTTAGCATTCACTAATCAAGATTAATAAAACAGATGTAGGCCGGTGGACTTGTGCACGTAGGAATTGTGACTTTGGACTCGTTGGACGGTGTTTCTCTGACGTGATACTTGCAGGCAAGTGAAACTTGCCAACTCTTGTGTAGGGCCATGTTTTTAGGCCACTTCCTTGTTTTTAGCGTAAAAGAGACTAGTCAGTGAAATGATAGCTGGCTAGACGCCTATTTGATCTAGTTTGACAACGAAACTAGATCCGTCACCTAAATTGATCTAGCTTGACAACGAAGCTAGATCCAACTCTTAAACTTGTTAATCATGCATACTAAACTGTCACGTTTACTTTCCTTACCTGTACGCTTTACTACTTGCCATGTCATGTCATCCATGCATTGAATGTCGCATTCGTAGCACACGCTACAATACTTGTACTTGTACTCCCTTGTCTGGCTAGGTGCACCCCTAGGACAACAAGATAAAACACTTCCTGGCTCGTGTTCCAGAAGCGAGCATTCCCGTTCGGGGGTAAGGCCCTGGCTCGATACACGTGGAGGGGTAGGGATAAACGATCACTTGAGCTTAGGAGTTGGCCCGCGCAGCCACTCTAGCCAAAAGGCAGAATCTCTGTGCACGAGGTGCTTACTTTCCTTGTCTTGTACTTGTCTTGTGAATGATTCATGTAATACTTGTCATCCATGCCATGTTTAAATGCCATGCTCGTACTTTACTTTACTTTACCTGCTGCACTCATACTTTAACTGCCATGTCATCGCATCATGCTAGAACTGCTAGGTTGCTTTACTTGTACCTACTTTCAGTTTCCTTGCACAAGTCTCTTGTAGGCTTGCTGACATGTGCCCCTTGCTCTTTTGGGTGTCACATGTTAGACCCTGAGCCAGAGACAGTTGTTGAGGACGAGGTGTTTGCTGACGCTGAGCCTGAGCCTACGTTCGTCGAGGAGTTCGTGGACACCGGAGACCAGTTTTAGAGACTGTTTGAGTTGCTTTTGCTTTTGGTTGCTGTTAGATGTCGGTGCTTGCACCATTACTTTGTTTCTGTACCTTGTACTTTTGTTGGCCATGCTGGGGCCTCTTTTAGACTCTTTTATTTTAGCCTGGTGGCTTTTTCTGCGATGTTGAGATTTACTATTATGGATATTCTGAGATGTTTCTTTTGTCTCTTTTCGTTATTATTATCTTTGTTTCGTTTCGCGTTGCAAGGACCTGCAGTTTAAAGTGATTGATGCTTATCGGACTTGCAGCTTTGTGGCTTCAAGTCTGAGTGGACCTTCTCACGCTTCGCCTCCACGTTTTTGGGAAGCGGGGCGTGACAGGTTTTGTTGGTGGCCCATGCAGGTCCATCTTGCAATTGCGAATTAACGGAACAACGATAATAACGGAATGTCCATTAAATAAATTACAAAATCTAAGTCATTAAGCTATTGAGTCTAAATTTTTGTTCGTTTTCTATGACGTTAGATGGCGAGAAGACGACAGACCCGAGTTGGCGGCGGACCTACTCTGAAGACTTGCTATTTCTGTGGCAAGACCGGGCACATTAAGGAGCAGTGCAGAAGATTTCTAGGCTGGTGTTTGAGTTGTGGTGCTGCTACTCATTCAGCGAATGATTGTCGGCATGCAAATCAACTGCGGAAAGCATCGGAGGGAATTCCGCAGCAGGAAGCACCAGTAACTGGGCCAAGTCGGAAGGTGTGCTATCATTGTAGTAAGATTGGTCACGAGAAGAAACCGTGTAGGAGGAGGCTGGGCCAGTGCCTGATTTGTGGAGATCCTACTCATACTATGAAGGAGTGTCCGAAGACTAAACAGCCTTGGAAGGAACCAATCGCTGCACAGCCGTTACAGCAGAGAGCACCTGTGCCTACAAGTCGTGGACCAACCCTCGTTCCGCAGAAGCAGGCTTTTCAGCAGGCCATGCAGCCAAGTGAGCAGGCTTATCCAATGACGGCAGTGGAGAGCGAGACTGTGGATGAGGTTATCGCAGGTAACTCTCGACCTAGTTGTTTCTTCCCTTAGTTAGTCCTGGCTTGTTAAAACATGTTTGGTTGCTTGCATATGATTGTTTGCAAAAATAGGGTTGATTGTTAGACTGTTAATTAGATTCCTTGCTGGGAATTGATTTAATCGTCATAGGAGTTACCTTAGTGGTCCTTGTCTACCCCTGACCATATCAGACTTCTAGAATTCCTTTAGTCGTTCGCTTGGGATCATCGATTCCGGACCGAGCTGAGCGCATGTCATTACCACCTAGCTCCCTTAGAAAGACCTAGCGCTAGGTTTCTTAAACTTTAGTTGGGCGACCGGAGGAGTTTCCCCGTAGATTCTCTTGGGCCATATCCTAGGCATATGTATGTTTTGATCATCTGACAGTTTTCCTTGCCTCGATTCCCGAGATCGCCTCATGACGATCGTCGTCAATTTTCAAATCTCTCCATCACAAATCTTGAATTTTCCAAGAGTATGTTTTCGACTCCCCTTTCACTAAGTTTAAATTTGTTCGAAATTTTAATATATATATATCTTATATTTCATACTCCTTCGTTGACTTGAAATCTTAAAACTTTTGTCGAAATTTGAATACTAGCTTATGGTATTTTCCCAGCCGACACTTTTGTACCTATGAAAATACATTTTCCTTTCATATATTAATTTTATTCTGAACCGTACTTCTATTTTGCCCAATTCGATTTATAATTTTCCTTCTAATTTATGCCATTCGAATGGCACATCGTGTTTACTTCTAAGCATACTTTCCAATCACATGGGATTTCAGCTTTCAGCAAGTCAAATTTTATGCTCATCGTTTTCCCTATTTTAGACTTTTGTAAAAATTACTATTTCATAACCGCTTCCTGATTTAGACCCCCACGATTTGCTTTTAAAGCTTTACTATCAATTTTGATAATTCTACTACCAAGTTATTATTATTATCTTTCCGCTCACCCTACGTGCTTTTAGAAAAATTTCGAGACTAAAATGAATTTCAATTACTTTATCCGTACCAGGTTCGTTGTGCTCGCATGCTAAGAGTTTTGTGTAAACCAGTTTTAATTTTTTTTCACATCCTGGTTCCTCTAAAAGTAGTTCCACTATTGATCATTTTAAATTTTCTTTCCATGGCTTAAAGACTTTGAAAGCGTTTAACACGAGCATAAATTCTTCAGTTACTTTAATTTCATTTTCAAAATTTTGCCAAAATTATATTAAATTACCGTCGTATAATATTTTCTAAACCATGCCCTTAATATTCGTGTAAATGATTTTACTTCCTTTTATAATGATTTTTTTAAACCAATAGACCATTTTCTCTTATTATGAATATTCGACGCAAACTTATTTTGAACAACTCGTTTTATCGATCTCCAAATAATACTTTCCAGACGAGGATTTCAACTTTTGAAGTACGACAGTTTTCAAATTTCGCGTATGTTAGCTTATGTTCCTTATACTATTTCATTTCTCCATCCTATAAAAGTGTCACTACAACTCCTTTTCCCTCAACCTAAACATCACCATTGAGTCAATGTTTTGTCTAACCAAGCTGTCTCCTTTTAGTCGTCCTATCGGAATTCGTGCTTATCGATCCCTCCCTCGTCACGCTTTCGACCTCCCCTACTGCTTAGGCTTTAGTGACCGTCAATGACTGTGACGACCCTAAGCTGTTAGTGGGCCCCTGGACCCTTGTGATGTTGTCGTAGTGCACGTACCTAAGTTGTGTACGTGGACTTGAATGAGTGTACTCTCCCATAGTATATTAATGGTTGCTTATTGTGTGTTATATATACTCGGAGTTATTCATGATGTGTGAAGTTGTTTGTATGTAGTAGTTATAGTTTGGTGTGTGGGTAGCTATACCATACTAGGGATGCCTGTGTATATAAGAATTAGTGTGGGAATATCTAATATGGTGTATGAAATTAGGAGATACTTATAATGGTTGAAGCAATATGCTGGTAAAACTATGTGTATGCTAGGTGTGAAAATAATAATAGGTGTTGGTACACTAGTTATAGGTAGCAGGCTATGGTGTGAATATATATATGTTTCACGTGGGTGACTATACGATGAATGCGTATGTATTAGGGAGTGTATTATAATTATACGTGTGCTGATGTCTGTATTATTATTATAGTATATAGAGTGATTGAACTACGCGAGTATTGCCTGACTAAATATTACGTGTGATTGACTTATGGTATGTATATGGTTGTATTGGCAGATATATGTATATATATGGATGAAATGTTAGCGTGTATGGGTGTGCACCATGCACGGGTAAGTGTGTGCTTAGTTAAAGTATTGGTGACTATAGTATATGTGGCATGTCGTAAATACAGTTATAGGACCGTACGTAATGTGAATGTATGGTGAAATATTTGAATGCATTTGAATGACTATATATATTGTGAAACTATAGTAGTGGTGAATATATATTAAATATAGTGAAGCTTGATTTAAAATGGTATGGAGTGACTACATGTGTTGAGATGTTTGGTATTGGATGAATATTAGGGAGTTGTATACCCATGTTGTTTGTGCATAGGTAGCTATCTATACGTAGAACAACGATTGTATTTGCTAGTATGAGATTATACTTATATGAGTATCTGAACTATTGTTTTGTGGATAGTTGTTATATAAGGGATGTATGCTTATATATATGATTGAAATACATGTATGAAATTGACTGACCATAATAGGTATAAGTGAATGACGTACGTGAATATACATATACGTGTTGGTAGTGTTACGTTTAACTACCTAGTGCATATATAAGCACTTGTAATGACTATACTTGGTTTGAATTATAACGTGACATGACTGGGGTAGTTACTAGAGTGACTAGAAATGTTAGAAAGTCCGAGGACGGACTTTATTCTAAGGTGGGGAGGATGTAACGACCACTTTTCGTTGTACGTTGTTCGTGCACGTGCTTTTGGCCGTGCACGTGTTTATTTTAGACTTTATTTGTTTGTGAACACTTTTGTGTGATATGCCGTTGTGAACGTCTCTGAGAGTATTAAATAGTGGCACTATCTTGGAACGACATTTCTCGAGTCGTTTTCCCACAATTTAATCTTACTCGATGAGACGTGACGATTTTCACTTTTGACGGGAGACGTTTCTATTTTTAGTTTCGTCGTCCGACGTCGAAATTGAGATCCGTCTTCTTAGTTAGCTCACTTTCGTCAACACGATCACCCCGATATTTATTTTATAATTTTTGGAGTTTATTTGACCACTTTTATATTTTTAGCAAGTCTTATAATATTTTTAATAATTACGTTTCAAAATAATTTCGGCTATATAAAATTTATTTGAGTTTTAAACGTTTTAAATAATTTTTGAGCTGAATTCCAGCTCATTTGGATCGCAGCAAATCCTTGTGCGAGTTGGAGAGGGCGAGATACGAATTTTAAATATTTTTGAACTCCTAACCCTATTAGATTTAGCCCTAGACCAAGTCAACCCATCTACACTATATAAACAACCTCTAGGAAGACCTATTTTCGCAAGAAATTAACCCTAGCCACTTCCAAAACTCAAATTTGACGTTGCGACGATTCGTTGCTGCCGCACGACCGAGAAAACCAAGGCCGTTCCCCCGCTCCGACCGCTAGCCGCCCCCGCACCAAGAAAGCCCCGCACCGCTGCATCGCAGCTGCTTCGTTCGTCCGCTACGACCGATAGAATCTCTCGGTCAGACCGAGAGATTTCCCCCGCTCCCGCCCGCTCCGCATCGTTGCAAGCCCCGCTCCGCAACCCCGCTCTGTCGCCCGCATCGCCCCGTGCCTGACCGAGGTGCCCGCCCGCATCGCCCGCTCGCCGCTTCGTTGCAACGTTGCAACGCTCTGTCGCCCGCACCGACCGGCCCGATCTCCCGCACCGACCGAGAGACAGCCCCGCACCCGCCTAGAGCCCGCACCCCGCACCGCTGCAAGGCCGTCCCCCGTGTCTGACCGAGCCAAGTCCCCGCACCGAGGCTGTACGACCGAGAGCCATTCGTCGCAACCCCGCACCCGTCGCACCACTTGCCACCGTGTGCCCCCTAAGTTCTCCAGAGGTATTGTGGGTCCCCCACAGGTCCCTAGGACTACTGTGGGCCCCACCTAGGTGCTTTCTCTTCGAGGATTCGCCGCATACGACGTTGCGACATGTCGTAGCCCGTCGTCGCACGTGCTAGCTTTGGAATCTGGAATCGTTGCTCCGGTAGATTGCTCTGAAATTTCCAGTGGGGAATCTAATTGGAATCTGGACTTGGAGCGCGATATTATTATTCCAACCCCCGGCGTCGCTACCCGACACCGGTGTAGCTTTCGCGTCGTGTTGAGGTAACGCTTTGCACCCCTAGGACCCCCAACCCAATGCATGCTAATCAAGACTAAAATCAGTATTTTTAAAGTATTTTAAATGTTTTAGCATTCACTAATCAAGATTAATAAAACGGATGTAGGCCGGTGGACTTGTGCACGTAGGAATTGTGACTTTGGACTCGTTGGACGGTGTTTCTCTGACGTGATACTTGCAGGCAAGTGAAACTTGCCAACTCTTGTGTAGGGCCATGTTTTTAGGCCACTTCCTTGTTTTTAGCGTAAAAGAGACTAGTCAGTGAAATGATAGCTGGCTAGACGCCTATTTGATCTAGTTTGACAACGAAACTAGATCCGTCACCTAAATTGATCTAGCTTGACAACGAAGCTAGATCCAACTCTTAAACTTGTTAATCATGCATACTAAACTGTCACGTTTACTTTCCTTACCTGTACGCTTTACTACTTGCCATGTCATGTCATCCATGCATTGAATGTCGCATTCGTAGCACACGCTACAATACTTGTACTTGTACTCCCTTGTCTGGCTAGGTGCACCCCTAGGACAACAAGATAAAACACTTCCTGGCTCGTGTTCCAGAAGCGAGCATTCCCGTTCGGGGGTAAGGCCCTGGCTCGATACACGTGGAGGGGTAGGGATAAACGATCACTTGAGCTTAGGAGTTGGCCCGCGCAGCCACTCTAGCCAAAAGGCAGAATCTCTGTGCACGAGGTGCTTACTTTCCTTGTCTTGTACTTGTCTTGTGAATGATTCATGTAATACTTGTCATCCATGCCATGTTTAAATGCCATGCTCGTACTTTACTTTACTTTACCTGCTGCACTCATACTTTAACTGCCATGTCATCGCATCATGCTAGAACTGCTAGGTTGCTTTACTTGTACCTACTTTCAGTTTCCTTGCACAAGTCTCTTGTAGACTTGCTGACATGTGCCCCTTGCTCTTTTGGGTGTCACATGTTAGACCCTGAGCCAGAGACAGTTGTTGAGGACGAGGTGTTTGCTGACGCTGAGCCTGAGCCTACGTTCTCGAGGTGTTCGTGGACACCGGAGACCAGTTTTAGAGACTGTTTGAGTTGCTTTTGCTTTAGGTTGCTGTTAGATGTCGGTGCTTGCACCATTACTTTGTTTCTGTACCTTGTACTTTTGTTGGCCATGCTGGGGCCTCTTTTAGACTCTTTTATTTTAGCCTGGTGGCTTTTTCTGCGATGTTGAGATTTATTATTATGGATGTTTTGAGATGTTTCTTTTGTCTCTTTTTGTTATTATTATCTTTGTTTCGTTTCACGTTGCAAGGACCTGCAGTTTAAAGTGATTGACGCTTATCGGACTTGCAGCTTTGTGGCTTCAAGTCTGAGCGGACCTTCTCACGCTTCGCCTCCACGTTTTTGGGAAGCGGGGCGTGACAATTTACTTCCCTCCTGAAAATTTTATATAAGCCAATAAATCATTTTCTCTTATTATGAATATTCGGCTCAAACTTATTTTGAACAACTTGTTTTATCGATCTCCAAATGTTTTATACAGACGAGGATTCCAACTTTTGAAGTACAACAGTTTTCAATTTCACGTATTTTAATTTCTGATAATTACGCTATTTTCTTTCTGTATCATATAAGAGTATCACTACATCTCTCTTTCCTCTACCTAAACATTCACAATTGAGTCACTGTTTCACCTAACCAAGCTGTCTTCTTATAGTCGTCCTATCTTAACCCGTGCTTATCGACCCTTCCCTCGTTACGCTATCGACCTCGGTCTCCCTCTATTGCTTAGGCTTTAGTGCTCGTAAATGGCTGTGTCAACTCTAATTTGTTAGTAGGCCTTGGACCTTTGTGATGTTGTCGTGGTGCATGTACCTAAATTGAGTGCGTGGACTTTAATGAGTGTACTCCCCTGTAGTATATTAATGGTTGCCTATTGTGTGATATATACATACTCAGAGTTATTCATGATGTTATGAAGTTGTATGTGTGTTAGTATTTATAGGTATGTGTGAGGATAGCTATACCTCTAGGGATGTCTGTGTATATAAGAATCAGTGTTGGAATATCTAATGGGGTGTATGTAGTTGGAGGATACTTATAATGGTTGAAATAACCTGTTGGTAAAGTTAGGTGTATATTAGGTATAATGATACTAGGGTACCTATAGTTAAACGTGCATGCCTATTGTTTGATCTATATGTTAGTACATGTGGGCGTGTGCTCGTACGCAGGTATGTGCTTACTATATGAATATGAGTGATATACGTACGGTAATAGGGTTATAAAAATTTGTTTGGTATTGTTTGCCTTTGCGGAAAGTTGTGTGTGTGCGTGTATACCTCGAGATATACACGATTATTGCATGTCTTAACTATGTATGGATAAGTAGATGTGTTGGTATACTAGTTATAAGTAGAAGGATATGGTATGATATATGTGTTACATGTGTGTGGCTATTGATTCGGGTTCAATATTACATATTTAACCCCTCCATTTAGCTCTATTTTGTGCTCATGTGATGCTATACTGTTCTCTAATACGTGCGTATTTTATATATCATCATTTATTAGAGAATTCACCTCGTTTGAGCATAAAACAGTAATTAATGGAGTATTTCTGCACTTTTTATATTTTTCCTAGCTTTGTCTCAATCTCACGATTCCAACGACTATTTATTTGTATTTTTCTGAGATCTGTGCTAATTTCTATGAATTTTTGAATGCAGAATACAGTTTAAATGAAGAAATACGGCCAAAAATACGAATATACGGGACACGTGGCGAATTCTGCGCCGTACGATATCAATCCAACGCATCAAAAGGCGCGGGCGACGTGGCGAACTCGATGCCGTTGGATCACAATCCAACGGACAGTAACGACGCTGAGGCGCGCCTCGGATCGAAATCCATTTGCTACGTGGCATGATCCGAGGAAGCTGCCGCGCGAACGAATGGTCGAGATGGAATTTAATTCGAAATCGTTTTCGAACGCAGACGGAGCGACGTGTGCATCTTTGGCCGTTGGATCGAAATCCAACGGCCCGCAAGCGCCCAAAACGAAGCGGCGGTGGGGGAATTTTAACGAGGAACGGACGGGCGAGATCTCACGGGGCTTTGATCGGACGTGGCTTCCTGTGAGCCGCACATCGTTGATCCGACGGCCACTATTTAACCCGCATCGATCTGAAGCAGCGGGTTTGGCGCGAATCTTAAAGCGCACATGGTGCCTTCAGAGACGATCCCGCATGGATGGACGGCTCTCATTTGATCCGATGGTGGGTCGGGTTTTAAGCGTAAGCGGATGCGGTTTCGAACCCAATAAGCTTCCCAAACCCGCAATGCCTCTATTTAAGGTATTCCTAGGGTTTTTGGGGGCGTATTCAAGCAGATTTTGGCGTATTTTGAGCGTATTGGAGGCTCTAGGAGCCGTATTTCGCCACCACAAAATTATGTAAAATTTCAGAGGCTATTTTCTTATTTTCAGAGAGTTTTGGTGTCTTTTCAAGGATATTTGGTGATAAATTTCTTAACTTAAACCACGTATTTGGTGCTTTTCTATTGTATTTTGCTATTGGATTGATGTATTTTGCTATGAAACTTGTTTATTCTTGCACCATGAGTAGCTAAATTGTTATTGTGCATGGTATGGCGTAGTTAGGGGATATGATACGTGTTTATTTGGTTGTATTCCTTGGGCTAAATCGTTAAACGTCGTTAAAGTTGTAATCTTTGTTCGTAAATCGTCTTTTTCGTCTTCCAAAAGAAGTGATTGAGTTGATGATCGCCCCAAAAGGGTTAGTTTTGATCTCCCCAAAAGGGAGTTTCATATCGTATTTTTGATCTCTCCAAAAGAGAGTTTCATATCGTATTATAACTTTAGCGACGATCTTATTGAATATTGTGCTTGAACCCCCAAAAGGGTATCTTCCGATGAATTGCTCCCAAAAGGAGAATTCATTGAGTTATATTGGGTATATTCCGGTGAATTGCTCCCAAAAGGATAATTCATTGCTTTATACTTGTCAACCAAATAAATACGAATCATTGATCCTAATGAACCCATACCATGTGCATATTTCTCATTGTTATTTTCACGAATTTTCATTGTTCGTATCATTCACCACCATTCACATCACCATCACCGTCATCATTATTAAAGTGGTTAGTTTCTTTTCATAGGATTTCTATTTGATTTGAGTTGTGGTTGCAACAGATTTCCTCCCGAGGATTTGACATCTGGACTCCCAGATTATATTACTTGTACGGACTCTTGCGCTTGAGAGAGAGCTCCTTTTTGGTCCACCAAGTTTTTGGCGCCGTTGCCGGGGATGAATGTTTTGTTACCACGGTTTATTTCATTTAGAGGACCTTCGATGAGATCTTTCCACTTTATTATACATAAACTTTTTTCTTTATTTTTTTTAAAATGGAGTATAAGAATTTCTATTGCACAAACAATCTGTATGATGCAAGATATGCTAATGCACATAAACATAGGATGGAGAAGCTCAAGATTGTTAATTTTAATCAGACTGATTGTGAAACTTTCTTTCAGGCCTGGAGGAGGTTCACAAACATAGTATCGAGCTATCCGCAGCATGGGTACACAAATGAAGAGCTTATGGCGTCCTTCCTAGATGGACTACGACCACAGCTGCAGGAGTTCTTGGGTGTCATGACGCCGACAGAGGCGTGGGAATACATGGAGTCTCTGCAAGAAAAATGAAGAAACCAGGGAAGAGACTTCAGAGTGCGATTCAACGGAGCCTTCGTGCCTTGATCAAGAGGAGCAAAGCGTAGACGTACCTTTGCAATCCTTGAAAGAGGATGTTTACTTGACTATTCAGACACAAGAGGCCACATCCCATCAATTCCAAGAGAATTTCCTTGCTCGGAGTGGACAGATTCAAAAATCTATTGAAAATCTTAATTTGATCGCCACTTGCTTAGAAGAAACTAAATTTTTTGAAATTCAACTTCAAGAATTTAATACGAGTTTATCTTCTATTGCAGGCATATCGAGCGAGCCATGGCACGTTGAGGGCAAAAATAATATCTACATGGCAGAAAGTGTGTGCAAACGAGAGGACGAGCTAGAAATTTTGGATGAACGAGAGGAGGAGACAGCTAAGGACAAGGGTTTTGAGATTATCGTCATGGAGTCAGAACCATGCCCTCCTCCAGTTTTGTCCCAAAACCATTTACCCCTCTCCACAATGATCGAGCATCATACCGAGAGTAGTGCATATCTTTCAGGGAGTAGTCGTCAACTGGCTTTAATTTATTTCACTTATTTTGATGACTACATTTGGAATACTTTTATTGAGAAAAATCTTAGACTGAAATGGATTGACATGACTCATCTCTTGTAGGTTACAGGTGAACATCTTATAGAGATGCTGGGAGTTATGTTGCTGGGATCCAGTTTAGTCGTTGGAGGAAGACTACTCGCCGAGGAGCGCAAGGAGCAAATTGAACAACTTCCTCCATCATCAAAGATTCGGGATCCGCCATTTGATCACGGTGTGTTCTTTCCAGTAGTGTAGTTTTTATGTGCTTTCTAGGTTGCTTGCTTGAATAAACGCGTACCCCTTTCGACATTGAGGACAATGTCCATCTTTAGTTGGGGGGTGTGTATGAGACCTTAGGATTTTTTTTGAGAAGAATACATCACCAAATCTCATCATTTAAAACTCCTTCATATGCCTCAAATACGGATGATTACGCATTAATTGAGTTCTAAAATTTGTTTATGGCCTGAGTTAATTATTTTTCCTTCATGGAATTGCCGTTAATATGCTATTCATGAAAACTTTCAATTTCCATGATTAATATCTTGAAATAGTTTGAATTTATTTCATGCATGCTAATGTGATGAAAAAGCTTAAGTATACACGATTTATTAGAAAAGGCTTCAAGTTGAAGAGGAATTTGGCCTTTGATACTAATGTTTATATTCAAAGACTGGGTGTTGAGTTGCTTACAAAAGAAAAAGAAAGAAAGAAAAGAAAAGAAAAATGAATGAAAAATGAATGCTGAAAAATGAATGAATAAGTATGTCACTAATAAATAACTTGGTTGGCTCGAGTAGTACAGTCCGAGGGGTCCTTTTTGGCCTAATGCCCTATTATCGTCTGATTTGGGAGCCATTGACAGGAAACTCCTCATTTGATGGAGCGATCCAAGTTATACATTTTTCTGTGAATGTTGATTGATGCGCGTTACGCAGAACTAATAAAAGAAAAGAAGTGACGAATATACTAAGCAACTTCGATACCCATATCTTGAATGATTGTTTTGATAGGCCAATTCCTTGGAAACCAGAAAACTAGAGAAAACCGACGTGGTATACTTTCGCTTGCGCAAAACGATACTTGCATGCTATTTATTCAAATTAAATTAGAGAAAATATTGTGTGATTGATCTTAGTCATGGATTGTGTATATTGATAGTCTAGATCATGTAGGAAAGCGTATTATTGAGCCATGCCATAAGCGATTGATGGAATTTATTGTTTTATTAATCATCCGTATTAATCGCTCTTTTTGCTAGAGACTAGCAAATCGCTAGTTGGGGGGTGTGATTCGGGTTCAGTATTACATATTTAACCCCCCATTTAGCTCTGTTTTGTGCTCATGTGATGCTATACTGTTCTCTAATACGTGCGTATTTTATATATCATCATTTATTAGAGAATTCACCTTGTTTGAGCATAAAACAGTAATTAATGAAGTATTTCTGCACTTTTTATATTTTTCCTAGCTTCGTCTCGATCTCACGATTTCAACGACTATTTATTTGTATTTTTCTGAGATCTGTGCTAATTTCTATGAATTTTTGAATGCAGAATACAGTTTAAATGAAGAAATACGGCAAAAAATACGAATATACGGGACACGTGACGAATTCTGCGCCGTCTGATATCAATCCAATGCATCAAAAGGCGCGGGCGACGTGGCGAACTTGATGCCGTTGGATCACAATCCAACGGACAGTAACGACGCTGAGGCGCGCCTTGGAGCGAAATCCATTTGCTATGTGGCATGATCCGAGGAGGCTGCCGCGTGAACGGACGGTCGAGATGGAATTTAATTCGAAATCGTTTTCGAACGCAGACGGAGCGACGTGTGCATCTTTGGCCGTTGGATCGAAACCCAACGGCCCGCAAGCGCCCAAAACGAAGCGGCGACGGGGGAATTTGTAATGCCCTACAAGCTACTGCACAAGTACTAGAGGGGGGGTGAATAGTACTTTAAAAATAACAAGGAGTATAATTCCTAATTATCGTGCAAACAACTACCAAATCAATTTGCTGAAGCTTAAATTGAATGACAACAACAAAATTAACAATGCTAACAAAAGATGTTACTGGGTTCGGATCCACCCAAGTCTCCCCGACTTGTTCCCGGTGATCCTACGTCCCAACCACCCGGATCCCCTCCGGATACTTAGGTTAGAAACCATAACCCAAGATTTCCACTATGATATCTTGTGAAAAACCTTCACAAGATCAAATCATACAAGCAATGGCAATAGTGAATCCCACAACCCGGGATCACAACCTTCTCTCACAACCGAGAGAATCAATAAGCAATATAAACAAGTTTATAATGAAATAAACAATCTTACCACAAAATCCTATACCTTGAGTATTCTTACCAAATAGGTGCAAGGAGGGATTTGAGGAAGATGAAGTCACCAAGACCTAGCACAACTGAAATGACCAGCAATGGGTGCCTAGGAGTGATTTGGAGACTTGAATCAAGCTAGAGCTTGAAGGGCTCACCAAGAACAAACTTCTCTCAAGATGGATTCTAGATCTAGAAAGTGAGAGAATGGATTTCTTGTGAGGAAGAGAGCTTTGGAAATGAGTGAGAATGTCTATCTCTTTCAATCTTAATGAATCTCTTAATGGCAGCTCTAACCTTGAGAGAAATGACCAAGGTTCGTATTTATATGGTCCCATAAAAACAAGTTAGGTCAAATCCCAACGGTTAGAAATCTGAAGCAACTAGTCGGTCAAAGAACAACCACTGACCGACTAGTTCATCAACTAGTCGGTCAGTCAAATAACATGGACCGACTAAGTGAGGAACAGTGAAGAGATAGAATTTCAGACCTAGAAATCTAGTCGGTCCAAGAAGACTTTCTGACCGACTAGTTTCACAACTAGTCGGTCGGTCAGTGAACTTCGACCGACTAAGAGTCAAAAACAAATAGGCTGAATACAAATTGCTTTAGTCGGTCCAAGAACAAATGTTGACCGACTAGATTATCAACTAGTCGGTCACCAAACGTTCTTAGACCGACTAACGATAAACAGTAACTCAGGAGAAAATTAGCATGAACAGTAAAGCAAAACTAGTCGGTCAAAGAAGCATCACTGACCAACTAGTTCACAAACTAGTTGGTCGGTGAATCAACGTAGACCAACTAACTGTAAACAGTACTGAGCAAGAAAAGATTAACTCAAACTAGTCGGTCCAAGAAGCTTTACTGACCAACTAGATCACCATCTAGTTGGTCAGTTCTTCTTCTTGAACCAACTAACATGCACGAATAAGTCCGAATCGAAGCGCGATGCTTCGAGGAAGTTAGAATGGACTTCTACTAAGATCCTAGAGCTACGATATGAGCGTTATGAAGATAGAATTGTAAGATATACTCAAGGCTTAACATTCTATAGATCGAAGCTAAAAGACTATAAATAAAACCTTAAGGAACGGTCTTCGAGAGCTTCGATTAATTCTTCATGACTTCCAAAACGGTCCAAAAGCTTCAACGAAGCTTTAGGCAATGAATACGAGCTTTGAGAAGTCTTGAGATGTCGCTTTGATTGTTCTCGTGAATTTGGCGACGATCTCCAATACTATGCTCACAAATTGTTAGTTCATGAATTATTTATGTTTGCTCATCATCCAAAACCAAATCCGGGGAGTCCAATATTCAACAGAATTTTAACGAGGAACGGACGGGCGAGATCTCACGGGGCGTTGATCGGACGTGGCTTCCTGTGAGCCGCACATCGTTGATCCGACGGCCACTATTTAACCCGCATTGATCTGAAGCAGCGGGTTTGGCGCGAATCTTAAAGCGCATGTGGCGCCTTCAGAGACGATCCCGCATGGATGGACGGCTCTCATTTGATCTGATGGTGGGTCGGGTTTTAAGCGTAAGCGGATGCGGTTTCCAACCCAATAAGCTTCCCAAACCCGCAATGCCTTTATTTAAGGTATTCCTAGGGTTTTTGGGGCGTATTCAAGCAGATTTTGGCGTATTTTGAGCATATTGGAGGCTCTAGGAGCCGTATTTCACCACCACAAAATTCTGTAAAATTCCAGAGGCTATTTTCTTATTTCCAGAGAGTTTTGGTGTCTTTTCAAGGATATTTGGTGATAAATTTCTTAACTTAAACCCTGTATTTGGTGCTTTTCTATTGTATTTTGCTATTGGATTGATGTATTTTGCTATGAAACTTGTTTATTCTTGCACCATGAGTAGCTAAATTGTTATTATGCATGGTATGGCGTAGTTAGGGGATATGATGCGTGTTTATTTGGTTGTATTCCTTGTGCTAAATCGTTAAACGTCGTTAAAGTTGTAATCTTTGTTCGTAAATCGTCCTTTTCATCTTCCAAAAGAAGTGATTGAGTTGATGATCGCCCCAAAAGGGTGAGTTTTGATCTCCCCAAAAGGGAGTTTCATATCGTATTTTTGATCTCTCCAAAAGAGAGTTTCATATCGTATTATAACTTTAGCAACGATCTTATTGAATATTGTGCTTGAACCCCCAAAAGGGTATCTTCCGATGAATTGCTCCCAAAAGGAGAATTCATTGAGTTATATTGGGTATTTTCCGGTGAATTGCTCCCAAAAGGATAATTCATTGCTTTATACTTGTCAACCAAATAAATACGAATCATTGATCCTAATGAACCCATACCATGTGCATATTTCTCATTGTTATTTTCACGAATTTTCATTGTTCGTATCGTTCACCACCATTCACATCCCATCACCGTCATCATTATTAAAGTGGTTAGTTTCTTTTCGTAGGATTTCTATTTGATTTGAGTTGTGGTTGCAACAGATTTCCTCCCGAGGATTCGACATCTGGACTCCCAGATTATATTACTTGTACGGACTCTTGCGCTTGAGAGAGAGCACCTTTTTGGTCCACCAGCTATACGATGAATGCATATATATATATTAGGGAGGGTATTATAATTATACGTGTGCTGATGTCTGTAATATTATTATGGTATGTAAAGTGATTGAACTGTGTGGGTGTTACCTGACTAGATATTAAGTGTGATTGACATATGGTAAGTATATGGTTATATTGGTAGATGTGTATACATTGGAGTGGTATTAGTATAAGTATAAATACCGTATTACGTATATAGAGTATTCTGATATATGTTTCGAGTCTCACTCAAGCTTGAGTGTGTATACTCTAAGTATATTGTTATGTATGTCTGTAGTTTGCATATAGCGATGTTTGATGTATGTATGGTGATAGGAGTGTTTGTGCCTGGTTGTGCTACGCACATGAATGTGGGTCGCTATACCAGTATATAGTTATAGGTGTTGGTTTTGTGGTATAGTTATTTACTAAGGACTTGCATGTATGAACGTATGTGTGCTAGCTAAACCAGGTATGGATGTGCTGAGTATATAATGGTACGATTGGTATATATGAATGAAATGTTAGCGTGTGTGGGTGTACACCATGCACGGGTAAGTATGTGCCTAGTTATAAGTTTTGGGGACTGTGATATGTGTGGCGTGACGTGAATATAGTTATAGGACCGTATGTGATGACAATATATATTGAAATATTTGCATGCATTTGAATGACTAAGTATTGTGAAATTATAGTAGTGGTGAATGTATATTAGGTATAGTAAAAATTGATTTAAGTAATGGTATGGTGTGACTACATGTGTTGATGTGTTTGGTATTGGATGTATACTAGGAAATATTAGGGAGTAGTATACCCATGTTGTTATTGTGCATATGTAGCTATCTATACGTAGAGCAATGATTGTACTTGTTAGTGTGAGACTAATCTTAGGTGAGTATCCTGAACTATTGTTTGTGCTAGGTAAGTAGTAGTTATATAAGGGATGTATGCATATGATTGAAATATGTGCGTGAATATATACATGTTAGCAGAGTTATTGTTGACTACCTAGTGTATGTATAAGCATCGGTAATAACTATACCTGGTTGAATTATAATGTGATGTGATCGAGATAGCTACTAGTCTGGCTAGAGTTATATTTATAGTTAGAAAGTCCGAGGACGGACTTTATTATAAGGTGGGTAGGATGTAACGGCCGGTACCCACTATTCGTTATACGGCGGTGCGTATAGCAATTTCGCGCACCTGATTGGTTTTGTTGCTTTGTATGTGAGTCGTGTTGTTGAGTCGATAGGGCCGTAGCACCTTGGTTGCGTCATTAGCAAGCCAACCCCGACGTGTGCCCAACTTGGATTTACTGTGTAACGACCACTTTTCGTTGTACGGTGTTCGTGCACGTGCTTTTGGCCGTGCACGTGTTTATTTTAGACTTTATTTGTTTGTGAACACTTTTGTGTGATATGCCGTTGTGAACGTCTCTGAGAGTATTAAATAATGGCACTATCTTGGAACGACATTTCTCGAGTCGTTTTCCCACAATTTAATCTTACTCGATTAAACGTGACGATTTTCACTTTTGACGGGAGACGTTTCTATTTTTAGTTTCGTCGTCAGACATCAAAATTGAGATCCGTCTTTTTAGTTAGCTCACTTTCGTCAAAACGATCACCCTGATATTTATTTTATAATTTTTGGAGTTTATTTGACCACTTTTATATTTTTAGCAAGGTTTATAATATTTTTAATAATTAAATTTTAAATTATTTTCGGTCAAATAAAATTTATCTGAGTTTCAAACGTTTTAAATAATTTTTGAGCCAAATCCCAGCCCCTATCTTGGCCTCACCCAATCCCTATGTGATTAGGAAGAGTAGATTTGAATTTTACATTATTTTAAACTCCTAATCTCATTAGGATTAGCCCTAGACCTAGTCAACCCATCTACACTATATAAACAACCTCTAGGAAGACCTATTTTCGCAAGAAAATAACCCTAGCCGCTTCCAAAACTCAAATTTGACGTTGCGACGATTCGTCGCAACGTTGCGACGAACAGATGCCGCACGACCGAAGAAACGAGGCCATTTTCCCCGCTCCGACCGATGCTTCCGTCCGCACCAAGCCCCGCCCGCACCCGCTGCACAGCCGCCTGCTCCGTCGCCCGCTCCGACCGAGAGGATCTCTCGGTCAGACCGAGAGACCCGCCCGCTCCGCACGCCCGCTCCGCACCGCACCGACCCCCGCTCTGTCGCCCCGCTCCGCCCGTGTCTGATCGAGGCCATCGTCCGCACCGACCGACGTTGCAACGTTGCGACGTTGCAACGTTGCAACCCCCGCATCTAAGGCGCCTGACCGGTGCTGTCCCCCGCACCGACCGACAGATCTCTCCGCACCAAGCCCCCGCCCGCACCGCTGCAGCCCGCTGCGCTGCAAGCCCCGCACCAAGCGAGTCCGACCGAGAGAATCCCCCGCACCGAGGCTGTACGATCGAGAGCCACTCGTCGCAACCCCACACCCGTCGCACCACTTGCCACCGTGGGCCCCCCAAGTTCTCCTGAGGTATTATGGGTCCCCCATAGGACCCTAGGACTACTGTGGGCCCCACCTAGAAGCTTTCTCTCCGACGATTTGCCGCGTACGACGTTGCGACACGTCGTAGCACGTCGTCGCACGTGCTAGCTTTGGAATCTGGAACCGTTGCTCCGGTTGATGCTCTGAACTTTCCAGCGAGGAATCTATATTGGAATCAGGACTTGGAGCGCGTTCTCTTATTCCAACCCCCGGCGTCGCTACCCGACGCCGGTGTAGCTTTCGCGTCGTGTTGAGGTAACGCTTTGCACCCCTAAGACCCCCAACCCATTGCCTGTTAATCAAGACTAAAATTGATGTTTTTAAAATGTTTTAAATGTTTTAAATTCACTAATGAAGATTAATAATATGGACTTTAGGCCGGTGGACTTGTGCACGTAGGGTTATTGTGATTTTTGGACTCACTGGACGGTGTGCTCAGACGTTGTACATGCAGACAAGTGAAACTTGCCAACTCTTGTGTAGGGCCGTGTTTTGTAGGCCACTTCCTTGCTTTTAGCGTAAAAGAGACTAGTCAGTGAAATGATAGCTGGCTAGACGCCTACTTGATCTAGTTTGACAACGAAACTAGATCCGTCACCTAAATTGATCTAGCTTGACAACGAAGCTAGATCCAACTCTTTAAACTTGTTAACCATGCATACTAAACTGTCACGTTTACTTTCCTTATCTGTACGCACTTTTAACTGCCATGCATCGCATCTTACATGTCATCCAAATTGATTGTTGCATCGTAGCACACGCTACATACTTGTACTTGCTTGTCCTGGCTAGGTGCACCCCTATGCCATCATGAAAAACACTTCCTGGCTCGTGTTCCAGAAGCGAGCATTACCGTTCGGGGGTAAGGCCCTGGCTCGATACACGTGGGAGGGGTAAGAGTTAAGCGGCCAATCAGCTGGGAGTCTGCCTGATCAGCAACTACAGCTGTAAGGTGTAAACTCTGGGTTTGGGGCGGAGTTAAGCAGCCAATCAGTGTGAAAGAAAGTCATTTCAGCTGTAAGGCGTAAACTCTGCACATGACATGAAAACGTGACTAGAGAAATCCTTGTAAATGTTTATAGTCTTGCCACACTTGCCATGCCATGCTAGTTTACTTGTTTTCTTTACCTGCTGCACTCATACTTTACCTGCCATGTCATTGCATACTTTTAGAACTGCTAGGTTGTCTTGCTTTACTTTCAGTTTCCTTGCACAAGTCTCTTGTAGACTTGCTACCAAGTGCCCCTTGCTCTTTTGGGTGTCACATGTTAGACCCTGAGCCATAGACCGTTGCTGAGTACGTGGTGTTTTGCTGACGCTGAGCCTGAGTCCATGTCTTTCCAGGAGGAGTTTTGTGGACACCGGAGACCTTTCTTGGTGACTTTGCTGAGTTCCTTTTGTTTTAGGCTTTGTTGTTAGTTGTCGGTGCGTGGCACCTTTGTTTTGTACGTTGTACTTTTGTTGGCCATGTTTGGGCCTTTAGACTCTTTTTCTTTTAGCCTGGTGGCTTTTTCTGTGATGTTGAAACTCATTTTATGGATATTCTGAGATATCTTTGTTGTCTCATTTCATTATTATTATCTTGTTTCGTTCGCGTTGCAAGGACCTGCAGTTTTAAAGTTGATTGACGCTTATCGGACTTGCAGCTTTGTAGCTTCAAGTCTGAGCGGACCTTCTCACGCTTCGCCTCCATATTTTTGGGAAGCGGGGCGTGACAGATTTTGTTGGTGGCCCATGCAGGTCCAGTCTTGCAATTGCGAATTAACAAAACAACGATAATAACGGAATGTCCATTAAATAAATTGCAACATCCGAGTAATAAGCCCTGAGTCTAGTCATTTTCTTATGACACTAGGTGGTAAGAAGACTTAGTTAGACGTCTGTGCTTGCTAGTTAGAGGCCCCTGATTGATAGTTAGACTCCCTTCTAGCAATTGATTTAATCGTCGTAGGAGTTACCTTAGTGGTCCTTGTCTACCTCTGACCATATTAGACTTCTAGAATTTCCTTCAGTCGTTCGTTTGGGTTCAACGATTTCGGACCAAGCTGAATGCATTTCATTACCGTATAGCTCCTTAGAAAGTCTTAGCGCTTAGTTCTTGGTCTTTAGTTGATCGACCGTAGGAGTTTCCCCGTAGATTCTCCTGATTCATATCCTAGGCGTATGAATGTTCTGATCATCCGACTAATTTCCTTGCCTCGATTCACGAGATCGCCTCATGACGATCGTTGTCAATATTCGAACCTCTCCATTACAAACCTGAACCTTCTGAAAGTATTTTTCGATTTCCTCTTTCCCTAAGTTTAAATTTGTTCAAATTTTTTATACTTATCCTTGTACTCCTTCGTTGATTTAAATTCTTAAAACTTTTGGCGAAAATTTTTGAATACTAGCTTATTATATTTTTTTCAGCCTACACTTTTGTACCTATGAAAATACATATTTCCTTTCATATATTAATTCTGAACCGTACTTTTATATTGCCCAATTCGATTTATAATTTTCCTTCCTGATTTATGCCATTCATATACTTTTCAAGTCACTTGGGATTTCAGCTTCCCGCAAGTCAATGTTATGCTCATCATTTTCCTTATTTCAGATTTTGTAAAATTACTATTTCATAACCATTTCCTAATCTGGGCCTTCCATAGTTTGGTTTTAAAGCTTTGCTATCGATTTCGATAATTCTACTACTAAGTTAATATTATTTTTCTGTGCACCATACATACTTTCAATTATTTTTATATCCGTACCAGACTTGTTGTGCTCGTATATTAAGAACCTTATGTAAATCAGTTTCTCATTTTTGGCAAACCCTGGTTCTCTAAAAAGTAGTTTCAATATTGATTATTTTAAATTTTCCATAGCCTAAAAGTTTTGAAAGCATTTAACCTGAGTTTAAATTCTTCCGTTACTTGATTTCATTCTTTGACTTTCAAAACTTTTGCCAACATTATATTAAATTATTGGCGTATAAATTTTCTAAACCACGTCCTTAATATTCGTGTAAATGATTTTACTTCCTTTTATAATGATTATTATTTTTAAATCAATAGACCATTTTCTCTTTTATGTATATTCGACTCAACCTTATTTTGAACAACTCGTTTTATCGACCTCCAAATGTTTTTATACAAGACGAGGATTCCAACTTTTGAAGTACAACAGTTTTCAATTTCACGTATTTTAGTTTATGTTATTTACGCCGTTTCCTTTCTCCATCCTATGTAAGTATCACTACACCTCCCTTCACTCAACCTAAACCTCACCTTTGGGTCAATGTTTCGTCTAACCAAGCTGTCTCCTTGTAATCATCCTATCTGGATTCGTGCTTACCGATCCTACCCTCGTCACGCTCTCGACCTCGACCTCCCTTTATTGTTTAGGCTTTAATGCCCGCCAATGTCTGTGTCAACTCTAAGTTGTTAGTAGACCTTGGACCTTGTGAGGTAGTCGTAGTGCACGTACCTAAGTTATGTACGCGAGCTTGAATGAGTGTACCCCCCATAGTATATTGATGCTTGCCTATTGTGTGGTATATATATATATCTATATATATATATATATATATATATATATATATATATATATATATATATATATAGATACATACATACTCGGAGCTATTCGTGATATTATGAAGTTGTTTGTGTGTTAGAATTTATAGATTTGTGAGTGGTTAGCTATACCATACTAGGGATGCCTGTGTATATAAGAGTTAGTGTTGGGATATCTAATGGAGTGTATGTAGTTAGAGATACTTGTAATGGTTGAAATAAAATGATTGTTAAAGCTATGTGTATGCTTGGTGTGATGATAATAGGTGTACGTCTGGTTAAGAGGGTAGGCCTATTATATGACATATATACTAGTACGTGTGAGTATGTGCTCGTAGGTAGATATATATAGTGTTTAGACGTAAGTAGTTATGCTTTGTTGCCTGAGTATAAATGTGATATACATATGGTAATAGGATTATAATTTTGATTGGTATTGCTTGCTTTTGCGAGATGTTGCATGCGTGCATACCGTGAGGTATACACGACTATTGCACATCTTAATTATGTATGCGTAGATGTGTTAGTATACTAATTATAAGTAGTAGGCTATGGTGTGAATATATATATGTTACATATGCGTGACTATACGATGAATGCGTATGTATTAAGTGTTGAATATTGGACTCCCCGGATTTGGTTTTGATGATGAGCAAACATAAATAATCCATGAACTAACAATTTGTGAGCGCAGTTTTGGAGATCGTCGCCAAATTCACGAGAACATTCAAAGCGACATCTCAACACTTTCCAAAGCTCATATTCATGCCTAAAGCTTCGTTGAAGCTCTTGCGACGCTTTGGAAGTTATGAAGATTCAATCGAAGCTCTCGAAGACCGTTTATTAAGGTTTTATTTATAGTCTTTTAGCTTCGATATATAGAATGTTAAGCCTTGAGTATATCTTACGTTTCTATCTTCATTACGCTCATTTCGTAGCTCTAGGATCCTTGCACAAGTTCATTCTAACTTCCTCGAAGCGTCGCGCTTCGATTCGGATTTGTATGTGCATGTTAGTTGGTACAAGAACAAGTACTGACCGACTAGATGGTGATCTAGTCGGTCGGCAACTGCTCTTGGACCGACTAGTTTGATTCCTTAATTTCTTGGACTTTACTGTTTACAGTTAGTCGGTCTACGTTGACTCACCAACCGACTAGTTTGTGAACTAGTCGGTCAGTGATGCTTCTTTGACCGACTAGTTGTGACTTACTGTTCACTCTAAATTTCTCCTTAGCTACTGTTTATCGTTAGTCGGTCTAAGAACGTTTGGTGACCGACTAGTTGACAATTTAGTCGGTCAACTTTTGTTCTTGGACCGACTAAGTCACTTTGTATTCAGACTAGTCATTTTGCCTCTTAGTCGGTCTACGTTCATTGACTGACCGACTAGTTGTGAAACTAGTCGGTCAGACAGTCTTCTTGGACCGACTAGATTTCTAGGTCTGAAATTCTATCTCTTCTCAGATCTACTCTTAGTCGGTCCACGTTGTTTGACTGACCGACTAGTTGATGAACTAGTCGGTCAGTGATTGTTCTTTGACCGACTAATTCTCACAGATTTCTATCCGTTGGTGAATGACCTAACTTGTTTTTATGGGACCCTATAAATACGAACCTAGGTCATTTCTATCTAGGTTAGAGCTGCCATTAAGAGATTCATTGAGTTCTAAAGAGATAGCTATTCTCCCTCAAATCTAAAGCTCTCTTCCTCACAAGAAACCCATTCTCTCTCATTTCTAGATCTAGAGAGAAGCTTGTTCTTGGTGAGCTCTTCAAGCTATTGCTTGATCCAAGTCTCCAACTCATTCCTAGGCACCGATTGCTGGTCATTTCCTTGGTGCTAGGACTTGGTGACTTCATCTTCCTCAAATCCTCCATTTCACCATTTGGGTAAGAAAAACTCAAGGTATATGATTTTGTGGTAAGATTTGTTTATTTCAATATAACTCATTTATATTGCTTGTGATTCTCTCGGTTGTGAGAGAAGTTTGTGATCCCGGGTTGTGGGATTCACTTTGCCATTGCATGTATGATTTGATCTTGTGAAGGTTTTTCACAAGATATTCATAGTGGAAATCTTGAGTTAGGGTTTCTAACTCAAGTATCCGGAGGGGATCCGGGTGGTTGGGACGTAGGATCACCGGGAACAAGTCGGGGAGACTTGGGTGGATCCGAACCCATTAACATCGTTTGTTTTCATTGTTAATTTTGTGTTGTCATTCAATTTAAGCTTCCGCAAATTGATTTGGTAGTTGTATGCAATTTAATTTGGAATTATACTCCTTATTATTTTAAAGTACTATTCACCCCCCTCTAGTACTTGTGCAGTAGCTGGTAGGGCATTACATTTGGTATCAGAGCCAGATACACAGCTATGTCTGCCAACGACAACAAGACCGTGCGTCCACCTTCCAACTATGACACCTTCAGGAACCGTGAAGGAGCATCTTCGGTGATGGAAGGACATTCCTCTACGAGGCCTCCATTCTTCAACGGTACCAACTACGGGTACTGGAAATGTCGGATGGAAACCTTCCTCCGAAGTGCATCTTTATGGAGGACTACAATGAAGGAGTACATCGAGCCCGAAGAAGAAGACTTTGAGAAATGGACAACCGCGGAGGTCGCCGCGGAGGTAAGCAATGCCAAGGCAATGAACGCCTTGCAATGCGCATTGGAGCCCGAGGACTTCAATAAGATATGCACATGTAAGAGTGCATATCAAATTTGGAACTCTCTCCTCATACTACATGAAGGGACGAGTCGGGTAAGAGACTCTAAACTCGTAGTCGTAAACAAAGATTACGAAATGTTTCATATGCAACAGGGCGAGAAGATGAAAGAATATTACGCTCGTTTTGTTGACATAATAAACGAGTTAGAGGCCCTCGGCAAGTCCTACACTCAAAAGGAGAAGTGCTCAAAGCTTATCGAAGGACTTCCTTCTTCTTGGGAGAAACGCACCTTCGCCATCGAGGAAGGTAATGACATGAATAAGTACACCGTAGTTCAACTAATGGGTACTTTAATGTCGTACGAGGTACGCAAGGATAGCAAGCTCAAATTGCAAGAAAAGATGAAGTCTTATCTAAAGCAAGACGAGCCAAAGAAAAAGGCTATTGCTTTCAAAGCCGCTCCATCCACATCCACATCAACCGATGATGAAGAATCGGAAAACGAGTTGGACTTGGAATCCATGGCACTCATGGCCAAGAAGTTCAACCGTTTCTTCCGAAAAGGTAACTTCAAGACCAAAGGTAAATTTGGTTCTTCTAACGCCTCTTCCTCTCCTTTGTGTTTTAAGTGCAATAAGCCGGGACACATGAAAGCGGAGTGTCCCCTCAATAAGCAAAAGGAGAAGTGGAAGGCGCCAAAGTATGACAAGTCCAAGAAGTACACGAAAGGAAACAAGAAGGGACTTGTCGGAGCTACCTTCACCGACTCCGATGATTCTTCAAGCGGTGAGTCGGACGATGAACACGTGGAGCAAGCGCACATGTGTTTCATGGCAAGAGAGGAGCACGATCAAGGATCCTCCTCTTCTGATGATAGTGATGACGAAAGCGATGAGGTATCGATGGATGATCTTAGAAATGCTAACTCTCAACTATGGTCAAAATACACTAAGTTAGTAAATAGATATACTAAGGTAAAAGATGACCTAGCTAGCATTCAAACATCGCCTAAGAATATCATCACCAACAACGACACCGTTGTTGAAGAGTTAAGAAATGAGATTGTAAATCTCAAATCGAAACTTAAACATGTTAGCATTGAGGATGCGGAAGAACATGAGATAGCGGATTTAACTTCTCAAAACTCGACTTTGAGTATTGAGAACGAGAATCTTAAATCTCGTGTTTATGTGCTCACATCGCAAATATCCACTTTGGATACTTCTTTGCGTTCTCTCAAAGAGAAATATGAGGACACATTGGGCCGAATCAACAAATTCAACAAGGGTAAGGGCCATTTGGATAATATCCTAAAAGATTTACTTCCGGCCAAACACCACATTGGCTTGGGGTATATGATGGGAAATTCATCCAAGTCGGTCACTACTTTTGTTAGGCCAACTTCCGAAGCCTCAACGAGTGGGAGCAAACACTCTATTGGTAGTTCATCTACCAATGGTGCTTCCACCTCGTCCACACCCTCTTTCGGAAAGAAACCCACTTTGGGTGGACCTCCAAAGAAGAGGCATGCCTACATGTACACAAATAACATGCCACGTAGGAACACACGTCCTACTCCACCGGCTCACACATATGATGATTTTTATGCAACACATTCTCGGGCACGTGCACACCATGTGAGACACCCTCACGCACGTGTTCCCACACATGCATATGTTCACCCACCACATCATATGAATAATTCTCGTCGTGCACCATTCCATCATGTCCCGTATGCCTATCCACAACATGCATCACGTAGAAATCAATGTCGCATGCATGCACCCAATAGGATGATGGCTCCCAAAATTTTCACTATTTGGAGCCCAAAGGACACAAGCATGGATGAAAAACAAATGTATATGAATGCTTATTTTTCGGATGTTGTGTATAGTAAGAATTATGTGGGGAAGTCTAAGTCCAATTGGACTTGGCTTCCAAAGGTCTAATCCCTTGGACCCAATGACCTTGGGTACCATGATATGAAAGTTTCTATCTTTAGGTACTCAAGGAAAAGAAAAAGAAAAGGAGCAACAAATTTAAATTTAGCTCCAAAGGGAATTGGATACTCGATAGCGGGTGTTCAAAACACATGACGGGTGACGCTCGATTGCTCTCCGGAGTGGTTCCCATTGCGAATGGAAACCGCGTCGTATTTGGAGGCAACGAGAGCGGAACCATCATAGGTGTTGGTAAAGTCGGTAACCCCTCTAAACCCTTAATTAGTGATGTTTATCTTGTTAGTGGTTTAAATCACAATCTTATTTCAATAAGCCAACTTTGTGACAAAGGTTACAAAGTTAGTTTTGCGAAAGGATTGTGTCATATTTTAAGAAAAGATAATGATAAATTATTATTTTCCGGAACTCGTCATAAAGACATTTATATTTTGGATCTTCCTAAGTCATATGAACAATGTCTCGTTGCCAACACAAGTGAACAACACTTATGGCATCGACGCTTTGGACATGTGAACTTTGGAACACTTTATAAGCTTTCGAAATTAAATTCTATTAAAGGTTTTCCGAAGCTTGTTTTTGAAAAGAAAAGTTTTTGTGATTGTTGTCAACGTGGCAAGCTTCCTAAATCTTCATTTAAACCTAAGAAAATCATCTCTACTAAACGGCCACTAGAGCTATTACATCTAGACTTATTTGGGCCAACTAGAGTAGCTTCCTTAGGAAATGCAAGGTATGGACTTGTCATCGTAGATGACTATTCAAGATTTACTTGGGTATTTTCATTGTGTAATAAAAATGAAGCTTTTGAAAACTTCACAATTTTTGTTAAGAAAGTACAAAATCTCTTAGGAACCACCATTGTCACTATTCGTAGTGATCATGGAGGTGAATTTGAGAATGAGTCTTTTGAGACATTTTGTGATGAAGTTGGTATTACTCACACCTTCTCTTTCCCTCGTGCACCTCCTCAAAATGGTGTAGTTGAGAGAAAGAATAGGACGCTAGTGGAGTGTGCTCGCACTATGCTTGATGATAGCCAACTTGGCCATCAATTTTGGGCGGAAGCGGTACACACCGCTTGCTATGTGTTTAATAGAATACTTTTGAGGCCCGGCACTAAACAAACTTGTTATGAATTGTTGTTTGGTAGGTTGCCTCAAGTTAAACATTTTCGTGTTTTTGGTTCGAAATGTTTTATTAAGAACACATATGGTAGTTTGGACAAATTCGATCCAAGATCCGATGAGGGGATTTTTGTTGGATATTCTACGCGTAGCAAAGCCTACCGGATATTCAACAAACGAACCTCAACGATCGAGGAGTCGCTTCATGTCTCATTTAATGAAGGATTTGTTCCAACTAGAATTTCAAATGATAATGATTCTTTGGATGTTTTATGTGATTCGTTTGATAATTCTAAGTCTAATGATTCTATTGATTCTATTGAGACTAACCCAACTAATGAAGTTGTTGAGAATGTTCCTAGTGATCAAGGTATTCCCAAACGGCTTCATTCGGTTCGTGACCATCCCCATGAGCAAGTCATTGGCAATATTCAAGATAGTGTCAAGACGAGATCGCAAGTCCACCACTTCGCAAATTGTGCCTTTGCCTCATCGATAGAGCCAAAGAATATTAATGAAGCATGCAAAGATAGCGCTTGGATCTTAGCCATGGAGGAGGAGCTCATTCAATTCGAGAGGAATGAGGTATGGGAGCTTGTTCCATTGCCATCGAAGAACCACACCGTCATAGGGACAAAGTGGATCTTCAAGAACAAAACCGACGAAAACCAAGTCGTCGTCCGGAACAAAGCTCGGTTAGTTGCTCAAGGCTATCGACAAGAGGAAGGTATTGATTTCGAAGAATCCTTCGCTCCGGTAGCTAGATTAGAATCAATTAGATTATTATTGTCTTTTGCATGCCATAAGAATTTTAAATTATTTCAAATGGATGTTAAAAGTGCATTTTTAAACGGAGATGTCGTTGAGGAAGTTTACGTTTCTCAACCTCCGGGCTTCGTAAATGAAAAATTTCCAAATCATGTTTTTAAACTAAAGAAAGCTCTTTATGGGTTGAGACAAGCTCCTCGAGCTTGGTATGATCGCCTAAAGAATTTTCTTTTGGATTTGAATTTTATAATGGGTGAAGCCGATTCAACACTTTTTATTAAGCATGCGAATAATGATATATTATTAGTTCAAATTTATGTTGATGATATCATTTTCGGTGCTACTAACTTTGCTCTTTGCGAAGAGTTTTCTAATGTTATGAAGGAACAATTTGAGATGAGCCACATGGGCGAACTCAAATATTTCTTAGGTCTCCAAATTCGCCAATTGAACGATGCAATCTTCATCCACCAAACAAAGTACACGGTGGAGTTGCTAAAGCGATTTGGAATGGAGAATGCCTCCGGGAAAAAGACTCCAATGAGCACGACAACACATCTTGATAAAGATACGGGCGGAAAAGATGTAGACATTCGTTTATATCGAGGTATGATAGGTAGTTTACTTTATCTTACCGCGAGTAGGCCCGATATTATGTTTGCCGTATGTATATGTGCTCGTTATCAGTCTCAACCTAAGGATTCTCACTTAGTAGCGGTAAAGCGTATTTTCCGTTATCTAAGTTACACTTTAGATTTTGGATTACTTTATCCGAAATCTAGCACATATGAGTTAGTCTCATATAGTGACGCTGATTATGCGGGATGCAAATCCGACAGGAAAAGTACTAGTGGCACTTGCCATTTTCTAGGAAATTCTCTTGTCTCTTGGTTTTCCAAGAAGCAAAATTCGGTATCACTTTCAACCACCGAGGCGGAATATATTGCCGCCGGTGCCGCTTGTGCCCAGGTTCTTTGGATGAGACACACATTGAAGGATTTTGGTATTCATTGTGATACTAGCCCTATCATGGTGGATAACCAAAGTGCTATTTGTCTTTCAAAGAATCCGGTGCACCATTCCCGATCAAAACACATAGATGTCCGACACCATTTCTTAGATGATCATGTTGCTAAAAAGGACATCATATTAGTGTACGTTGAAACCCAAAAGCAAATCGCCGATATTTTCACGAAACCCCTAAAGGAGGACTCCTTTGTGCGGTTGCGTCGAGAATTGGGGATTATGGGTGAATCCGAGATATAGGATTCATATTTCATTCAACTATCTTGCATGCTATTATATTTCGCGATATTTCATTCATGCTAGATTTATTGAATTTTTGGGAATTTTATGTGATATATTTGAATTTATGATCGAATTCGTATTTGAAATTCGTATTTAAGATTTCGACGTTTTATGGGGTAATTTAGATGACTAATGAGTGAGTTATGATGTTTCATCCAAGTGGTTTGTGAAGAGAAATCAATTATCAATTTTTGGACTCCTCTAGTCGGTCTAAGTTCACTTGTCAACCGACTAGATGCTCATCTAGTCGGTCAGCAAATGAACTCAGACCGACTAGATCAAGCCTATATCTAACTCCTATCATTTTCTTTCATTAGTCGGTCACAGTACACTTACCGACCGACTAGATGGAAAACTAGTCGGTCAGTGAATATACTGCGACCGACTAAATCTAGCCCTAAAAATCCCTCTGTGCCTCTGTTTTGACTTAGTCGGTTCAAGCTCATTGACCGACCGACTAGATCGTAATCTAGTCGGTCAGTGCTTGAACTGTGACCGACTAAGTGTGTTAGGGCAGTTGAGTCTTTTCGTCTCCCGACCGACTTATACTCATTTTCATTCGACTAATTTCTTTATTAGTCGGTCTTCTCTCCAGCTCAAACCCGAAAACCCCCAAAACCCCGTTCGAGCCCCTTCATATTCCGTCGTCTCCGGCCATATCTCCGGCCATCCACGCCGTCCGCCGCCGTCGACTCCACCTCCTAGGTATCTCCCTCCCTCTCCTTGGTCGATTCCTACCCTAGGGTTTGATTCTATCTCATCTAGCTCCTAGGGTTTCTAGTTTTAACCTAGGGTTTGTATTTTCGAATTTCTTGGTTTCTAGGGTTTGTGTTAGCTTCTAGGGTTTGTGCTAGGTTGTTTTTGATCTTATCATCGATTGATTGTGCTCGTAGTGCTATGGCTAAGACGAGAATTCCAATCGCCTCTTCCGGGCTTCTCCTATGACCGTAGAACAACCTTCCGATCCTAGGAATCCCCCGAAGCCTAAGCGTCGTGCCAAGTCAACCCAAGCCTCTCCATCATCGCCTCCTCCTAAGAAGCCTAGGACTGCGATAGTCAAACCCCGCAAATCCAAGACCAAAAAGCCTATTCTTCACACTCCGGCTACTCCTCCCGATTCCGACACTGATTTTATCCCAGAGGATGAGCCTACTAGGGAACCCACTCCACCTCCGAAGACCCGTAAGGCTAAGGGTAAAGCTCCTATGCCAGTCGGCGGTGTAGACATATCGTTGTGCCGCGATGACCCTCAGTGTCTCGCAGCGTACAACCGTATAGAGCACTGTCCACTGTTGTTGGAGCATTACGTTCAGTTCTCTGATTTTCTCGGCTTTGCTGATCTTCTGTCCTATAGTGGTCTTCTAGATTATCTCCGATACGACCCCAAGACCAATCCCAAACCGTATCCTCGCCTCGTGAAATTGTTCTATGCCAATAGTATTCGAGGCCAGTACGATGCCAGCCACTCCATTGAGACGACTGTCTTGGGAACTCCTATAGTTCTCACGGCAGAAATCTTGGGGGAAATTCTTGGTTGTTCATCGTGAGGTCTTCTCCCTTCGGACATTTCCGTAGACGACATTTCTTCCTTGGATCAGTCTATTCTTTCTGAGATTTTCCAGGTTATCCCCTCCGCATTCATTGGTGTTCCATCGAAATCTTTCAAGCCGAATGCGTGGGTTCATAACCTGATTTTGAAGTCATGTCTCCTCCCTAAATATGGATCCTCTTCACTCCCATCCCAGCCGTTCTTGAAATTGATCTACGCTCTTTTCTTGGGGTGCGAGATTAATTGGGCTCGCGTGATACTCGATAAGATGGATTCTTTCGAGTGTATCCGCAAGACCAATAAGTCTGCACACATTCCATACCCTTGCCTGTTGACTCTCGTATTCCGCCATTTCCGAGTCCCTCTCCCTCCTGACGATGAGCGTCCTTTGGGTACGCCTCTGAACGCGACGGCCGTGAAGAAATCTCTAGCGGCACTTCGTCACGTGCAGAGGTCTACCGCATCTGCATCTCAGTCTACTCCGTCAGCTGCTGCATCCTCCTCTTCCCCTGCTACATTGGACGATGTCGTACGCCTACTTCGTCAGCACAACTCCCGTTTGGCTCGTACTGAGGAGGTAGTCTGCCGTATGGCTCGTATGATGGGGATTGATCTTCCTCCTTCAGTGTCTGAGGCCGAGGAGATGGACGATGAGGAGCTTGACGAGCTTGTCACTTCTTTTGCCCGTGGCGATGAGGCCACTGCTGCTGCTGCTGGTACTTCCACTTCTGCTCCTGGAGTTGACACCACTACCGGTGTTCCAGAGCCTACTGCTTCAGCTCTTCAGCCTTCTGAGCCTGCTACTGACCCTGTTTCTGAGCCTGCGTATGTATTAAGTGTTGAATATTGGACTCCCCGGATTTGGTTTTGATGATGAGCAAACATAAATAATCCATGAACTAACAATTTGTGAGCGCAGTTTTGGAGATCGTCGCCAAATTCATGAGAACATTCAAAGCGACATCTCAACACTTTCCAAAGCTCATATTCATGCCTAAAGCTTCGTTGAAGCTCTTGCGACGCTTTGGAAGTTATGAAGATTCAATCGAAGCTCTCGAAGACCGTTTATTAAGGTTTTATTTATAGTCTTTTAGCTTCGATATATAGAATGTTAAGCCTTGAGTATATCTTACGTTTCTATCTTCATTACGCTCATTTCGTAGCTCTAGGATCCTTGCACAAGTTCATTCTAACTTCCTCGAAGCGTCGCGCTTCGATTCGGATTTGTATGTGCATGTTAGTTGGTACAAGAACTAGTACTGACCGACTAGATGGTGATCTAGTCGGTCGGCAACTGCTCTTGGACCGACTAGTTTGATTCCTTAATTTCTTGGACTTTACTGTTTACAGTTAGTCGGTCTACGTTGACTCACCGACCGACTAGTTTGTGAACTAGTCGGTCAGTGATGCTTCTTTGACCGACTAGTTGTGACTTACTGTTCACTCTAAATTTCTCCTTAGCTACTGTTTATCGTTAGTCGGTCTAAGAACGTTTGGTGACCGACTAGTTGACAATTTAGTCGGTCAACTTTTGTTCTTGGACCGACTAAGTCACTTTGTATTCAGACTAGTCATTTTGCCTCTTAGTCGGTCTACGTTCATTGACTGACCGACTAGTTGTGAAACTAGTCGGTCAGACAGTCTTCTTGGACCGACTAGATTTCTAGGTCTGAAATTCTATCTCTTCTCAGATCTACTCTTAGTCGGTCCACGTTGTTTGACTGACCGACTAGTTGATGAACTAGTCGGTCAGTGATAGTTCTTTGACCGACTAATTCTCACAGATTTCTATCCGTTGGTGAATGACCTAACTTGTTTTTATGGGACCCTATAAATACGAACCTAGGTCATTTCTATCTAGGTTAGAGTTGCCATTAAGAGATTCATTGAGTTCTAAAGAGATAGCTATTCTCCCTCAAATCTAAAGCTCTCTTCCTCACAAGAAACCCATTCTCTCTCATTTCTAGATCTAGAGAGAAGCTTGTTCTTAGTGAGCTCTTCAATCTATTGCTTGATCCAAGTCTCCAACTTATTCCTAGGCACCGATTGCTGGTCATTTCCTTGGTGCTAGGACTTGGTGACTTCATCTTCCTCAAATCCTCCATTTCACCATTTGGGTAAGAAAAACTCAAGGTATAGGATTTTGTGGTAAGATTTGTTTATTTCAATATAACTCATTTATATTGCTTGTGATTCTCTCGGTTGTGAGAGAAGTTTGTGATCCCGGGTTGTGGGATTCACTTTGCCATTGCATGTATGATTTGATCTTGTGAAGGTTTTTCACAAGATATTCATAGTGGAAATCTTGAGTTAGGGTTTCTAACTCAAGTATCCGGAGGGGATCCGGGTGGTTGGGACGTAGGATCACCGGGAACAAGTCGGGGAGACTTGGGTGGATCCGAACCCATTAACATCGTTTGTTTGCATTGTTAATTTTGTGTTGTCATTCAATTTAAGCTTCCGTAAATTGATTTGGTAGTTGTATGCAATTTAATTTGGAATTATACTCCTTATTATTTTAAAGTACTATTCACCACCTCTAGTACTTGTGCAGTAGCTGGTAGGGCATTACATTAAGGAGTGTATTATAATTATACGTGTGCTGATGTCTGTATTATTATTATGGTATATAGAGTGATTCAACTATGTGAGTATTACCTGAATAAATATTAAGTGTGATTAATTTATGGTATGTATATGGTTGTATTGGTAGACACACACACACACACACACACACACACACACACACACACACACACACACAGATATATATATATATATATATAAATATATATTGGAGTGGTATTGGTATAGGTATAAATGCAGTGTTACGAATGTAGAATATTCTGATATGTGTATTGAGTCTCACTCAAGCTTGAGTGGGTATACTCTAAGTATATTGAATGTATGTTTGTAGTTTGAATATAGAAATGTTTGATGTATGAATAGTGATAGAGGTGTTTGTGCCTGGTTGTGCTACGCACATGATTGTGGGTCGCTACACCATTATATAGTTATAGGTGTTGGTCTTGTGGTATAGTTATTTACTAAGGACTTGCTTGTGTGCTAGCAAAACTAGGTGCATAGATGTGCTAAGTATATAGTGGTGTGATTGGTATATATATGAATGAAATGTTAGCGTGTATGGGTGTGCACCATGCACGGGTAAGTATGTGCTTAGTTATAGTTATTGGTGACTATGGTATATGTGGCGTGTCGTAAATACAGTTATAGGACCGTATGTGATGTGAATACATGGTGAACTATTTGCATGTATTTGAATGACTATACATTGTGAGAATATGGTAGTAGTGAATATATGTATTAGATATAGTGAAACTGGATTTAATTATGGT
Source organism: Scilla litardierei (assembly GCA_030789695.1). NCBI lineage: Eukaryota > Viridiplantae > Streptophyta > Magnoliopsida > Asparagales > Asparagaceae > Scilla > Scilla litardierei. Next base: position 63,575,961 of record CM061133.1, on the reverse strand, counting down.
ATGGTGTGACTACCTATGTTGATGTGTTGGATGTATACTAGGAAATATTAGGGAGTCGTATGTCATGTTGTTTGTGCATAGGTAACTAGCTATACATAGAGCAATGACTGTATTTGCTAAGCGTGAGACCATACTTATATGAGTATCTGAAATATTGTTTTGTGATTGGGTAAGTAGAAGTTATATAAGGGATGTACGTATATATATATGATTGAAATACATGTATGAAATTGACTGACTATAAAAGGTATAAGCGTATGACATACGTGAATATATACACATGTTGGTAGTGTTAATGGTTGACTACCTAGTGCATATATGAGCACTTGTAATGACTATACCTGGTTTGAATTATAATGACTTGATTGGGGTAGTTACTAGAGCGACTAGCTATATTAGAAAGTCCGAGGACGGACTTTATTCTAAGGTGGGGAGGATGTAACGACCACTTTTCGTTGTACGGTGTTCGTGCACGTGCTTTTGGCCGTGCACGTGTTTATTTTAGACTTTATTTGTTTGTGAACACTTTTGTGTGATATGCCGTTGTGAACGTCTATGAGAGTATTAAATAGTGGCACTATCTTGGAACGACATTTCTCGAGTCGTTTTCCCACAATTTAATCTTACTCGATGAAACGTGACGATTTTCACTTTTGACGGGAGACGTTTCTATTTTTAGTTTCGTCGTCCGACATCGAAATTGAGATCCGTCTTCTTAGTTAGCTCACTTTCGTCAACACGATCACCCCGATATTTATTTTATAATTTTTGGAGTTTATTTGACCACTTTTATATTTTTAGCAATGTTTATAATATTTTTAATAATTAAGTTTTAAATTATTTTCGGCCAAATAAAATTTATTTGAGTTTCAAACGTTTTAAATAATTTTTGAGCCAAATCCCAGCCCCTATCTTGGCCTCACCCAATCCCTATGTGATTAGGAAGAGTAGATTTGAATTTTAAATTATTTTAAACTCCTAATCTCATTAGGATTAGCCCTAGACCTAGTCAACCCATCTACACTATATAAACAACCTCTAGGAAGACCTATTTTCGCAAGAAAATAATCCTAGCCGCTTCCAAAACTCAAATTTGACGTTACGACGATTCGTCGCAACGTTGCGACGAACAGATGCCGCACGACTGAAGAAACGAGGCCATTTTCCCCGCTCCGACCGATGCTTCCGTCCGCACCAAGCCCCGCCCGCACCCGCAGCACAGCCGCCCGCTCCGTCCCCCGCTCCGCCCGAGAGGATCTCTCGGTCAGACCGAGAGACCCGCCCCCTCCGTACGCCCGCTCTGCACCGCACCGACCCCCGCTCTGTCGCCCCGCTCCGCCCGTGTCTGACCGAGGCCATCGCCCGCACCGACCGACGTTGCAATGTTGCGATGTTGCAACGTTGCAACCCCCGCATCCAAGGCGCCCGACCGGTGCTGTCCCCCGCACCGACCGACAGATCTCTCCGCACCAAGCCCCCGCCCGCACCGCTGTAGCCCGCTGCACTGCAAGCCCCGCACCAAGCGAGTCCGACCGAGAGAATCCCCCGCACCGAGGCTGTACGACCGAGAGCCTATCGTCGCAACCCCGCACCTGTCGCACCACTTGCCACTGTGGGCCCCCCAAGTTCTCCTGAGGTATTGTGGGTCCCCCATAGGACCCTAGGACTACTGTGGGCCCCACCTAGAAGCTTTCTCTCCGACGATTTGCCACGTACGACGTTGCGACACGTCGTTGCCCGTCGTCGCACGTGCTAGCTTTGGAATCTGGAACCGTTGCTCCGGTTGATGCTCTGAACTTTCCAGCGAGGAATCTATATTGGAATCAGGACTTGGAGCGCGTTCTCTTATTCCAACCCCCGGCGTCGCTACCCGACGCCGGTGTAGCTTTCGCGTCGTGTTGAGGTAACGCTTTGCACCCCTAGGACCCCCAACCCATTGCCTGTTAATCAAGACTAAAATTGATGTTTTTAAAATGTTTTAAATGTTTTAAATTCACTAATGAAGATTAATAATATGGACTTTAGGCCGGTGGACTTGTGCACGTAGGGTTATTGTGATTTTTGGACTCACTGGACGGTGTGCTCAGACGTTGTACATGCAGGCAAGTGAAACTTGCCAACTCTTGTGTAGGGCCATGATTGTTGGCCACTTCCTTGCTTTTAGCGTAAAAGAGACTAGTCAGTGAAATGATAGCTGGCTAGACGCCTACTTGATCTAGTTTGACAACGAAACTAGATCCGTCACCTAAATTAATCTAGCTTGACAACGAAGCTAGATCCAACTCTTTAAACTTGTTAACCATGCATACTAAACTGTCACGTTTACTTTCCTTATCTGTACGCACTTTTAACTGCCATACATCGCATCTTACATGTCATCCAAATTGATTGTTGCATCGTAGCACACGCTACATACTTGTACTTGCTTGTCCTGGCTAGGTGCACCCCTATGCCATCATGAAAAACACTTCCTGGCTCGTGTTCCATAAGCGAGCATTACCGTTCGGGGGTAAGGCCCTGGCTCGATACACGTGGGAGGGGTAAGAGTTAAGCGGCCAATCAGCTGGGAGTCTGCCTGATCAGCAACTACAGCTGTAAGGCGTAAACTCTGGGTTTGGGGCGGAGTTAAGCGGCCAATCAGTGTGAAAGAAAGTCATTTCAGCTGTAAGGCGTAAACTCTGCACATGACATGAAAACGTGACTAGAGAAATCCTTGTAAATGTTTATAGTCTTGCCACACTTGCCATGCCATGCTAGTTTACTTGTTGTTTTCTTTACCTGCTGCACTCATACTTTACCTGTCATGTCATTGCATACTTTTAGAACTGCTAGGTTGTCTTGCTTTACTTTCAGTTTCCTTGCACAAGTCTCTTGTAGACTTGCTGACATGTGCCCCTTGCTCTTTTGGGTGTCACATGTTAGACCCTGAGCCAGAGACCGTTGCTGAGGACGTGGTGTTTTGCTGACGCTGAGCCTGAGTCCATGTATTCCCAGGAGGAGTTTTGTGGACACCGGAGACCTTTCTTGGTGACTTTGCTGAGTTCCTTTTGTTTTAGGCTTTGTTGTTAGTTGTCGGTGCGTGGCACCTTTGTTTTGTACGTTGTACTTTTGTTGGCCATGTTTGGGCCTTTAGACTCTTTTTCTTTTAGCCTGGTGGCTTTTTCTGTGATGTTGAAACTCATTTTATGGATATTCTGAGATATCTCTGTTGTCTCATTTCATTATTATTATCTTGTTTCGTTCGCGTTGCAAGGACCTGCAGTTTTAAAGTTGATTGACGCTTATCGGACTTGCAGCTTTGTAGCTTCAAGTCTGAGCGGACCTTCTCACGCTTCGCCTCCATATTTTTGGGAAGCGGGGCGTGACATACTGTCACCTTTGGACCCCGTATCCTTATTCTTGTTCATGCACGTATTCTTGTTCGTGCACGTATTTATTTTAGACGTTGTCCGTATCCAAACCCTATAGTGTGATATGCCGTTGTGGCCCTCTCGAAGAGTATTAAAATTGTGGTGTTAATTTGGAACGTCATTTCACGGGTCGTTCTCCCACGATTTGACCTTATTTGACGAGACGTCACGATTTTCACTTTCGTCGCGAGGCCTTTCTATTTTTAATTTCGTTTCTCGTCGTCGAAATTGTGATCCGTCTTCTCTGTCTTCTGTCTCTCGTCGTCCCGGTCACCCCAGTATTTATTTCATAATTTCTTTCCTTCGTTTGACCAAATTTCACTTTTTGCCAGCCTTAAATACCGATTTAACCCCAAGTGTTCACATGAATACGTATCCCCTAGTATTCTAATAATATTATACACTTAAAATTAGTTGACCCAGCTCCAATTGTTGCCTGGCTGCAACCAACCCAGGGAGAGAGAGTATGAGGGTAATGTTCTTTTAATAGATATAACAAATTCATTTTTACTAAACCCTATAACCTAAGCCCTAGCCTAGCCCATGTGATGCATCAGCCCTTCTATTAAATAACTATCCTGACCTAGGCCCAATACCCACGTGAACCCCCCTATCCTATAAAAAAAAGAAAAACACCCTAGCCTAACTCTTTTCTCCCAGCAATCGCAAGGCGCCGCCACTCTTGGGAGAGCCGCACGCAACCTGCGCCATCACCATGAGGATCGTCGGCCATCCCCTTCCTAGTCACCGGCCAACACCACCCTGCCTCCGGTCTTTCTCCGGTGACTGGCTGCCGGAAACCCCCCCAACAGCTTCTCCTCCCCTTAGCATCTCCACGCAAGCCATGAGACCATCAGCAGCTTCCCCTCCCCTTTTCCGATGCTGTCTCCGGCGACCACACGCTGTTCCGACCACCCTTGCTCATTTCCGACCACCCCCTCAACAACGGAACACGGCCTCCCTCCATGGCAGCCGATCTCCCTCTCTGGACCATGAGCGTCGGCCACCAACAGTAGCTCCGGCCACCTGAACCCTAGAGCCGCCATCCGAGCATCTGGCCGCCGCATCACCCTTGGTCGGATCTCCGGCCAACAACTCGTGCGGCAGCAGTCCCTCTTCGCATCGCAGCGATGCACGACGACCCTCGGTAGCTTCGTAGAGGATCTCCTCATTGCGGTTAGTAACGTTCGTGATATCACTTTTGATATCCGTTGCTATTGGTTGTTGAACCATATATTGATGTTGAACAGACTTATTGATATGGTGTTGGCATGCTAGTAACTTCAATAAACGATGTTTAACTAGTGGACTTAACGTATTGATGATAATATGTTTAACCGTAGGGTAGATATCTTGTGTGCACAACTTCTAGTTAATGTATTAGCCTAGGTTGCTGGATATATTTATTGTGTATTTTCATACTAGCTACGTGACGTTTTTATAATGTTAAAAACTCTACGTTCGTTGATATTTATGTGAACCCATCTTTGGGTAGATGACTTAATAAAAAACCGGAACATTAGACGTTTTTAGGTTTGTCTGATAATTCTGTTTTCGACATTACGAACTTATTGGTACACGTGTTTTATCACAGAGAACACGTCGTTCCGTATCGTTCACGAAACCGGAATCCAACCCCTGCGTCGTACCCGATACCAGTGTAGCTTTCGCGTCGTGTTGAGGTAACATTCTGCACTCTTAGGACCCCCAACCCAACCCTGTTAAACAAGATAAAAATCGGTATTTTGGTTGTCTGATAATTCACTAATGAAGATAACTTAATTTGGGACTGTAGGCTGGTGGACTTGTGCACGTAGGTTGTTTGTGATTTCGGACTCTTTGGACGGTATTTTTCAGACGTCAGACTTGCAGGCAAGTGAAACTTGCCAACTCTTGCGTAGGGCCATGTTTTTAGGCCACTTCCTTGCTTTTAGCGTAAAAGAGACTAGACAGTGAAATGATAGCTGACTAGACACAACTTAAGATCTAGCTTGACAACGAAGCTAGATCTGTCACCCTGCCATGTCATTCATGCATTGATATCTGCCATGTTTAAATTCCTTATCTGTACGCACTTGAACTGTTATCTGTCACGCATTGCATCTTACATGTCATCCAAGTTGAATGTTGCATTCGTAGCACACGCTACATACTTGTACTTGCTTGTCCTGGCTAGGTGCACCCCTATGCCATCATGAAAAACACTTCCTGGCTCGTGATCCAGAAGCGAGCATTCCCGTTCGGGGGTAAGGCCCTGGCTCGATACACGTGGAAGGGTAGGGTTGAGCGACCACTCAGCTTAGGAGCTGGCCCGATCAGCCACTCTAGCTGTAAGGCGTGAACTCTGTGCACGACATGAAAATGTGTCTTGTGAATGATAGTAGTTTGCTACTCTTACCATGCCATGCTAGTTGCTTGTTGTACTTTAATTTACTTGTTGCACTCATACTTTAACTGCCATGTCATTGCATCATGCTAGAACTGCTAGGTTGTTCACTTTACTTTCAGTTTCCTTGCACAAGTCTCTTGTAGACTTGCTGGCATGTGCCCCTTGCTCTTTTGGGTGTCACATGTTAGACCCTGAGCCAGAGACCGTAGCTGAGTACGTGGTTGTTGCTGACGCTAAGCCTGAGTCCATGTCTGCCCAGGAGGAGTTTTGTGGATACCGGTGACCATTCTTAGTGACCTTGCTGAGCTTCCTTTTGTTTTAGGTTTTCTGTTGTTGTCGGTGCGTGGCACCTTTACTTTGTACGTTGTACTTTTGTTGGCCATGCTGGGGCCTTTTAGATTCTTTTCTTTTAGCCTGGTGGCTTTTCCTGCGATGTTGGAGTTTATTATTATGGATATTCTGAGATACCTCTTTTGTCTCATTTCCTTGCTATTATCTTTTTTTCGTTTCGCGTTGCAAGGACCTGCCAATTTAAAGTTGATTGACGCTTATCGGACTTGCAGCTTTGCAGCTTCAAGTCTGAGTGGACCTTCTCACGTCTCGCCTCCAAATTTTTGGGAAGCGGGGTGTGACAAACCTTGTCATGATACACAAGCATGCGGGCGAATATGGCACTTACCTAGTAGAGGGAGTGATCCCTTGTAATGATTGTCTTGTGCTCCTTGGGTGGGGTAGGGTTGAGCGTGCCCTCGGTTTAGTGGGTTTGATCCCCTCTATCCGAAAGGCGTGAACCCTCTTGGCATCAGACGGTACTTCTTGTCTTGTCTTGTCTAGTCTAGTCTTGTAACCAGTAGCACACGCTAGGGCTATCGTCTATCGCATTTACTTTTCTGCGTTGTCTTTACCTTCTTGCACATATGTATATCTGCCATGATGTTGCATCATCATCATGTAAACAACCTTTAAAATGTCATCCTTAAATTGTTATACACCTTGCAGTGGAGTCTTCTCACGTTTAGTTGCAGACTTTGCCTGACGTACAACCACTTTCTCTTGGTGTTTGTGCGTCTGGTACCGAGACAGAGTTAGTAGACCAGGAGCCGGTACCAGAGGACTTGGAGCAGGAGTACGCTGCTGATCAGGAGTACGACCTGAGCGAGGACCAGTCTTAGGGGTTTCTTAGTTGCTGACCTTGGAGTTTTCCGTTGTTTTTAGTTTAGGTGCGTAGCACCTTTTTACTTTCTGTTTTAGGTTGGGTGTGTAGCACCATTAGTTTCCTTTTCTGCGGTTGTGGCCATGTTTGGGGCATCTTTTTTTAGACTTGATGTATCGCTGGATATTATCTCTTATATTAATGAATGCAGTATCCTTACGTGTACTCTTATTTCATTGTTCAGAACTTTTACATGCAAGAACCTGAAACTACATGGTATCCCTACAGATGCTTATTGGGCCCGGGCCTCACATCCCTGGCCCATGCGGACCTCCGTCTCGTCCTCGCACCCATTTTGGGAAGCGGGACGTGACAAGCAATTATCTGACTTGACCTGGTAGTCGACCAGAGAAGTAGTACCAGTCGACTAACTAAGGATTATTCAACCAATGACATTACACTAGTCGACCAATACATAGCAGAAAATAGGGTGTGATTTTGGCTTGCAGATTAGTCGACTCAAGTTCCTTTGTTAGTTGACTGATAATTGTTCTTTAGTCGACTGATGAACTAGCAGTTGTACTAAACAATAATTATGCATATAGCCGTTTGCTAACCGTTGGAATATGCATTTTGGGGATTTTCTCTCTCAGATTTTTACCTTTATATATTGGGATTAATTTTTGGATTTTAGTTATGAAAATAGATGAAAACGAAAAAAGAAAACTATAGAAAATCCTTTATTGCCCTAGAGTTCAAGCATTTTGTTTCTCATTCCTTTGAGCTAATTGATTTCTATTCTCCATTGCCATTACAAAATCTCTAAGATAGAGATCATATCTCGTAGCCCCACATACATCATAAGAGCTTCGTCTTCAAGGCTTAGGGAAATTGTAATTCTTACTCTCAAAGTTGTACCTCGGTTGAGGAATAAGCCTCATGTGTTAAGGTAGTTGTTTTCTCTCGGTGCGAGAAGTTTTTGATCTCAGGTTCATTGATGTTAGGTTTTGCAATTGGTAAGGTTTGTTAATTTGTCAAGTTGTACTATTCTTCTGGTATTGGGAAGTTAATAGTGGAAGTCTCAAACGGGATTGGCTTAGGGACTGGACATAGGTCAGGAGTTGACCCAATAAGGATAAAAGCATTATGTTTATGATTGGTTTTCATTGTGATTAATTTGAATTATCATTATTATTTTGCTACATCTTTTACCTTAGAATTATTTGTTTTGAGCTAATTACACTAACCGAAATTGTTTAGTGTTAAGTATCCCATTCATTGGCACTGCTCCTAACATGTGAAAGTGTGTCTTCAAGAAGTTTACATCACATCTAAAACAAAGAATAAAATGCACAGCACAGCGTGCATGCGCACATGTGCGCGCGCGCGCACACACACACACACAAAAGCAAATAACCCATGCACACGTGCACATGGACTAGAAAAACGTTCGGAAATGGGGGGAAAAGAAAACTTGTGGGTGTGAGGGTCCAGAGGATAAGATGCAAAGACCTGGAAATGACACACACACACACACACACACACACAATGATATAAGTGTAATGATATTGATAACATCAATGTCCTTGCCACAGAAGATGTTGAATCCATTTTTTGATCCTTAACACCTCATCAAATGCTTTGTTATAGTGGCACATATCAAATTAGTACAAGTATTTTGTTTGTTCATCGTTAAAACACATATGAGGTGATTTAATAGGACACAACTACATTCACCTCAGTATTTCGAGGTGCATATACTTGCTTTTGCCAAAAAAAGTAATTATATCAGTGATTGTGTCCCATCATCTCATATTTTTTCCAAAAATTACCAAAGATTACACTGAATGGTATATGCAGCTCAAGGATTGAGGTGCATATAGCAAATGCCATTTAATATCCAACACAAGCATGCTTGTGTGTACTTTTGTTTTGTAAAATTTTGGCAGCACCTACCCGACGTTTGTTGAGTACACGGTTGTTGGGGGAACTAACATATGCATATCCCTCTCATATTTGTACACAGATAATAACATTAATGCTGTCAAAATACTCATGAACTAAAAGAACACATATATAGATGGAGACTTACATATGTAATACATTTGCACACCTAACCAGTCCACATTGAACATGTCTAATAAACATGTATATGTATGCATCCCATCACGTTAGTGTATGAAATAATTGTATGGTTCGAATATGATGCCTTCTAACCGGTCAACCGTTCCATATGCTCGTGTAATTAAGGGGATTATATATAATATTTATGGGATGTGAAAATATACAGCTCGAATTATGTACAGATTTCATGGGATAACGCATGTTCTATAGTGAGATGCATATACTTTTGTTATTGTTCATGATATTATTCTGTACATGTTGTTTTAGCAGTTTAAAATGATATTTCAACTACTTCACATCAACATAACCTTAACACGCACAAAATGCATGCTTTTATGCATAAACATACCTTTTGATGTGCGCCTCATGCACTCTAACCCTAACACGCTTGCACCCACCCACATACCCACCCATGCATCCTAATCCAAACACATACGCATCATACATGTACCCACTACCCACTTACACACACCCCTAAACCTCATGCACATGCATATGCACGCACCCCCAATACATATCTACCCATGTATCCACTGACCCATACCAATGCACACACAGTTATCATGACACTCATGCACCTTAACCTTAACCCAAGTATACATGTATGCTCCGACACATGCACACACCCTAAACCTAATTAACATGCACCTACTCACACAAGAACCTAAGCATGCCCCTTAACACACATGCATGTTAACCATAATGCTTACACGCATACATGTGGGGATGTAGACACATGCTTCTATGTGTGTCTATATATATATATATATATATATATATATATATATATATATATATATATATATATATATATATATATATATATGCACTCTAATCTAAATCTAATTAACTTGCTTCCATGAACTCATGCATCTACGCACGCATCCTCAACCTTACATGCACGCACACTTCAATGCCATGCACGATCCCTATTGCAAACTTAATCCCCCCCCACCACACACACTCTCTCTCTCCCCCCAATGCAAGCATCCATAGTAAACTTAACACGGACAAATTTGCATGCTATGTGTTTACGGGTGTTTTCTCACCGTTGAATTGTTGACCGGAGGGTGCAGGGTCAACACGGTCAAAGAAGACATGCATGCAGGACATCCGATTAGTCATAGCTGTCACGTGAGACGGAGATGACCCTTGGGGTCGGTCGATGACGCGGTCGCTTGGGTAGGAAGGCGCGGTTCTGTTCTTCGACAGGCCGAGGGATAGCCTCGGCGGGACGACAACCTCCGGGATCGGTTGAAGGCGGAGTCGCTCGGTGAGGGACGCGTAGATCCTCATGTAGGCTTGTCGAAGGGTAGCCTCAGCGGAGCGACGACCTCTTGGTGGTGGAGATGAGCAGACTCGAAGACGAGGGAGCTCGGCTCCGGCTGGGAAGACGCTGAGGGGGAGCCCCGGCGTCGCTGGATCTCCTGGACCTGAATAGACGAGGGAGCTCGTCAGGGGGTCGGACCTTGGTTCCAGCCAATTCCCATCCGATGCCAAAGTCAGATCCGGTCTGATAGATACTCGGTGGGATCGGACTTGGTTCGCGGCGAGACCAAGCACCGATCCTCGGACCGAGCTATGGAGGAGAAATATGTTAGGTGGAAGAAGGTGTAAGAGTGGGTATGAGATACCTCCATTGTAGATTGCAAAGATCCGGCCCCGGTGATTATCCGCCTTCCTCTTCATATAGGGGAGTCCCCTAGTAATGGGCCATGATGAGACATCATGGTCATTATTGATGAGGTCGTGCTAATGGGGAATGTTGGCACCGATAATTGGCATGCTTTATGGAGAGATGAATACCATGAAGGTAGAGTGATGGCATTGAAAGCGGCCGCCATAATTAGCTAGTGATGGCCATGAAATTGGGCCATGATTGGCGAGTTATTGCCATGAAGGTGATTGCCATGTTTGGCGAACCATGATGGCTGAGTGATGTCCATTAAGTCGGGCAATAATTTCCTCCACTATGAAAGTGGGCATTTGGGCCTTCGCCTTGGGTGGAGAATCGCGACCCGCCTGTGAGACCCTTGGGACAGAGCCCAAGGATGTAGTAAGCCGGTTGACTGGTCGTAGTTGACTTGGCTCCTCTGGGCCTGGTCAAAATAGTCGTATCAATTGCCCCCATCTTCTGAGCTCTACCATTGTTGAGGTGGAGGTCGGGAGATGTAGTCTAAGGGGGAAGAAGTTGCTCTCTCTGTAAACTTGGTCCGTCTTGCAGAGTAGGCTAGTGACGATAGCTCGTCGGTCCGATATTCGTTCGGTGGCTAGGAGAGTTACCCCCTCGACTTACGGCCGATGAAGGAGTGGGTCGGCCAGCTGGGGAAGTTGCCCCAGCCTTATGACCGATCCATTCGTTCGGTTACGAGGGGAGTTGCCCCTCGACTTACGGCCGATGAATGAGTGGGTCGGCCAGCTGGGGGAGTTTCCCCCCAGCCTTACGACTGATCCGTTCGTTCGGTTGCGAGGGGAGTTGCCCCTCGACTTACGGCCGACGAATGAGTGGGTCGGCCAGCTGGGGGAGTTGCCCCCAGCCTTACGACTGATCCATTCGTTTGGTTGCGAGGGGAGTTGCCCCTCGACTTACGGCTGACGAATGAGTGGGCAGGGCAGCTGGGAGAGTTACCCCCTGCCTTACGACCGATCCATTCGTTTGGTTGTGAGGGGAGTTGTCCCTCGACGTAGGGCCGACGAATGAGTGGGTCGGATAGCTTGGGGAGTTGCTCCCAGCCTTACGACCGATCCGTTCGTTCGGTTGCGAGGGGGGTTGCCCCTCGACTTACGGTCGACGAATGAGTGGGTCGGCCAGCTAGGGGAGTTGCCCCCAGCCTTACGACCGATCCGTTCGTTCGGTTGCGAGGGGAGTTGCCCCTTGACTTACGGCCGACGAATGAGTGGGTCGGCCAGTTGGAGGAGTTGCCCCTAGCCTTACGACCGATCCGTTCGTTCGGTTGCGAGGGGAGTTGCCCCTCGACTTACGGCCAACGAAATGAGTGGGTCGGCCAGCTGGGGGAGTTGCCCCCAGCCTTACGACCGATCCGTTCCTTTAGTTGCGAGGAGAGTTACCCCTCGACTTACGGCCGACGAATGAGTGGGTCGACTAGCTGGGGGAGTTGCTCCCAGCCTTACGACCGATCCGTTTGTTCGGTTGCGAGGGGAGTTACCCCACGACTTACGGTCGACGAAGGCGTGAGGACCTTATGAAGACTTTCAAAGGTTCCATGGTGGCATTCGGCAACTTCTTCGTTCAGCTCGGGTGGATGTGGGAGCAGCTCGGCAGCCTGGTTGGATCTATTTGTCAAGTTGTAGCTTCGGTGGCCCTACGGAAGGGCTGCTCGGATGTCCGAACAGAGTCCAGATGAGCAGCTTGGTCGAATTGGTTGGGGGCCGACAGCTCAGCAAGCGAGGGCCCAGCAGCACAGTCAGAGGAGCTGTAGGGATGCTCGAACTCGGACGATCGTGGTTTGTCAGACCGGCTCGCCCACGGTCAGTGGAACTGCTTGGATGCTTGAACTTGGACGACTGTGCTTTGGCCGGGCTTGCGAAGAGAGCTCGGCATGGCTGGCAACTCGGCTTTGAGCTGGTCAGAGATCTGGTGTCAACAATGCGGTCACCGACATGGCCCTCGAGCTACTGTTGAGACAAATGACGAGTTGCAATAACGACAAGGGTCCTCGGCAGGCCCCGGTCGACAGCTTTGCTCGCTCTCTGGAAGTAGGGTCGACAGAGGTTTTGTGTCGCCACCTCAGTTTCTGCACCATTGCCGTTGTGTGAGCTTGGAAGGCGGAGGTAATCTGGGTCCCGCCATGCACGTCATCTTTGCCCCTCTCACCGCTGAATTGTTGACCGAAGGGTGCGGGGTCAACGCGGTCAAAGGGGATACGCAGGACCTCCGAGTTGTCGTAGCTGTCACGTGAGATGGAGATGACCCTTGGGGTCGATTGATGGCGCGTTCGCTTGGGCAGGAAGGCGCGATTCCGTTCTTTGACGGGCCGAGGGGTAGCCTCGGTGGGACGACAACCTCCAGGATCGGTTGAAGGCGGAGTTGCTCGGTGAGGGACGCACAGATCCTCGCGTCGGCTTGCCGAAGGGTAGCCTCGGCATAGCGATGACCTCTTGGTGGTGGAGATGAGCGGACTCGAGGACGAGGGCGCTCGGCTCCGGCTGGGAAGACGCTGAGGGGGAGCCCCGACGTCGCTGGATCTCCTGGACCTGAATAAACGAGGGAGCTCGTCAGGGGGGTCGGACCTTGGTTCCGACCAATTCCCTGTTGGATCATGTGGATGGAAAACAACACTAGAAGGGGAGGTTGAATAGTGTTGTATAGATATAAAAAATTTTCGTTCTTTGCAAATCAACATAAAACAAATCCTTCTAATGTTGCCTAAGAAACCAAGTAGACTAATCTACGCTTGGTTCTTAATCAACTCAATGAATCTTCAAATCAAATCAGAGATGAAATACTTCTGGTAGTCGACTCCCTATGAACAATAATCGACTCCCAGAGGGAATTTAAGCACAGTTCAGATAGTTAAGCACTTAATGAAGATATATGAAAATTTGCACATAAGTGTAAATACAAAGCTGATCTTTGGCAATATATTATAGAAGAGTTACAATGATCACTACTACAAAAAAACGCTTGCATAGCGCTTTTTTTTACACTTGGATAGCGCTTTTAAGTGCTATCTATGTGGTTTACTAAGATAGCGCTTATAAAAGCGCTATCCAAGCTACCGCTATGGTAGCTTGGATATCACTTTTTAAGCGCTATCTAAGTGGTTTACTAAGATAGCGCTTTACTACCATAGCGCTTTTGGAAGCGCTATTGAAGTTTGCATGAGAAATTTTGATTTATAGAGTATTAGCCACGGAATGGCTGTGGCTAATACCCATTAGCCACGGAATGGCCGTGGCTAATACCCATTAGCCACGGCCAGTCCGTGGCTAATGTTTACTTTTTAAAAAAAAAAAAAGAAATCAAACAAATTTCAGAATTAAAATTCATCTGATACTTTTCAATGTCGTACCTGAGTTAACATGATCAGCTCACATTGCCTCATCCACAATTCACTCACAGACCACAATCAACCAATTGCACTATCATCAGTTCTTTATTCAAAGACTTGTACCAAAGTGCTACATAAACATATGTACAAATACTCTGGAGATAGATAGGATACTTATTAGCTTTAAACTCAAACGCAGGGCCACACACAGACGTAACAACATGGCTAGACGTATATACTTGAGTACTCGAGTCTGACATGCAAATTATAACTTGATAACAGTAGCCCGTCTCAAATTATATGCCTGCAAACATGCGAAGAACATCAACACCCCCCACCACGCTCTTCGCGAGTTCTTGGTACACAAACGGCCTGAATTGGCGAGGACACTTGTCGAGCTGCTGAAACACTCCCTGATCCAAATCCAGTCCTCCGTTGGAGCACTGGTCCACGATTCTAAAAGTCGCCTGAGTTCCAGTTGCAGTGTTTGTCACCTGCATCAAATCATTTTTGAATCAGGACCTCTTCAAAAAGATTCATTAATTCCTCAAATACAGTAACTGATATACTAAATTTAAATACCAACTGGATGCTTATAAACCCTTACCAATAAGCACTGCCGCAGGCAGCCTGGCCAGTGGGTCCGGCCGGCCCACAGAAGGCGGTCCATCCGTACTTCTGACGCCATGCCAGGGGCTTATCGGCATCCCATGTCGCGCAGTATGCGCCGACGGCCCTCAGATCCCAGTTGTTCTGCGTCGGATTATAGATGTTATATGTTGCACGCACGTTCGTTGCAGACTGCGTGTGCGCTGCAGCGGCAAAGCAAAGCATAGCACCAGCGCCACTGGAAGGAAGCTTGCCTTCGCCATTGTCATTTCCTTGGTTTGATTTTGTCTGAAGGGAGAAGAATGCAAGAGGCTTCTATTTATAGATGACATGCGCCAGAGCTCAATCTTGTTACGTCTACTAACAGGATAGCAATCTAGATGGATCTCTGAGTGACTTTTCTAAGGTGACTATTTCTAAGGTGATTAGTGGATGTTTTAATTGCCAGGTTAGTTTTTGTTTCGACTAGCAAAAGGGACATAATATTGTAGGTGGAGTGAAGAAGTTGGCGAACTTGGATGACTACTCAAAGTCGTGCATGGAAATAGGTTATTTTTCTGATCTTATCGAAAGCAATCGGTCTCTTGCGTAAGAGAATGTAACATGTCAATCGATTGGATCGGATTTTTCTGGAATCATCACCCACGTCAAACTAGCTCATGCCATTGACAAATGTAGGGGCCGGTTCATCAATAAAGTATCCAGCGTTCCTGATTTATTTGCATCTCTCTAAGAGGAAAAAAGAACAACCTTGATAAGAGAAGCCCATTCAGGGTTCACTAGCCGCCCAATGTTGCGCTCATATAGGCATGCTTTGCTTCTACAAGTGTAATCATGGCGGTTAAACATACACATGAATCAAACATTTTTGCATAAAATTCAAACTTTGTGAAACCCCAAAACATCAAAATATGCTTGCAAACTTACAGGGAGCATCACATAAACTGGAATGTAGGGACTTCCACCAAAGGTGCCATCAGATTCGCTCCCAGTATTTTAAACGTTTTTGTAGGGGTTGATGCATTCCTATAACGTGTGGGGTTATCTGGAATGTAGGGACTTATGATTTAAGTAGCAGTTTAACAGAAAAACAGAATTTATGTCTCGGATAATTATCACATGTAACTTGCACGCATCATAGTTTAGGCAACATCAAAAAACAGGGGCAAGTGAAAGGTGTAATCCACATGTATCTACCAATGATCGGAATAACCAAGTATTATAAAAATTATGCATGGATGCTGCACCTTCATTGAAGAGCTGGGTTTCATAGCTATCCAGAAAAGATAATGTATGGGTATAGCTTAATACGCATGTCAAAAGAAAATGTATTTGTTTTCTAAATCATGTGTTTTATGTAAGGTAGAAGTATTCATGCAGATATGACATAGCAATTCATTTGCCCTCCAATATCCAGGTTAGAAAACAAGCAGTTTCCCCCCTTTAAATTCACTCAATACGAACATAGAATAAAATCATATTAAAACTTTTTATAAAAAGCGAATTAGTCAAAAGATGATCAAATAAACAAGTAATCTACATATCAATCGGTTCAATATGAAAATATCATGTTAATAATTACATTACATACTTCGATACAATTATAAATGCTTATGAAATGAATATTCTCAATAGTTAATACACTGAATTAACAGTTCAAACCCTTGCTTAAATTAAATATGTTTAATTTTTAGCAGGTAATGGCCAAGGTTGCCAGGTCTGCAGTATGCAATGATACAGATATCATTGCATGATACAGATATCATTCTTTAATCCTAGTTTTCACTAACATGATACATATATCATTCTTTCCATCTATTCACAACTTTCATGATTTTGCTATAATAAACACCATTAGCCATAGAGGCAATCAGTATAAAGATGGCAGAATACTTGGTATTACAATGCTATTGCAACACTATCAGGAATAAAGATGGCAGAATACTTGGTATTACAATGCTATTGCAATGCTATCAGGAGACCATGGTAGATGCAGTACCAAATTAGAGTTCAGATCAATGAGACGAACAAGAAAATACAGTGGATGATTTCCCATAAAGTGGGACCAATAAGCCAGCCACTCTATTTATGTCAAGATTGTCAAACCACCTTAAGGCAGAAGGTAGAAGAGACGGACAAAAAAGATGAAAATGCAAAGGAGAAGATGATGAAGATAAAGAAGGGCAGAAGAATCGAAAGAGAAGATGAAGGAGATGCTAAGGAAGTAACGACGGAATCATCAACAAGATTTCATCTTGCTAAAAATCCAAGATTCGTCTGCAAAAATATATCCACTTAAAATCTTCAAATATATCCAATTAAAATCTTCATTGAAGTCTAGCAATGGCATTTACAGGACTTGAACCAACTTACTGGCAAGTCAATGTCTTTAATTGAAAAGCATTAACAAGTCAACAAATTAGCTCCTTACAAAAGTCGCTTGAATCATGATGTCATCTGTTGGTTGTATATATATTGAAAAAATTCACAAAATTTTTAACTCGAGAAATCAAAAAAATGTCAATTAGAAGATGTCTCACAAAACATCCAAAGGGAAAAGACTTTTGAGGCTTGCACATCACAATTGTATGGACTGACTGTCATAAAAAGAACCACCGAAAAATGAATACTAATACACCAAATTAAGCATCATACCTTAAAATAAAGAGTAATCAAGTGTCCAGGAAGCAAAACTTCCTGATTTTGCAGCACATCCCCATTGTCATGTGCAGCAGTTTGATCTACAAGGGCATAAAGCTTCTGCAGCATAAACCTAAAAAGGGAATTCTGTATTAACACCATAGTAGAAAAAACTGTCTCATGAAGTAAGCTATTAGAGAATGGAGAAAGCTAATAGTCACCTAAGTGCAAGTGGAAGAAACATTTACTTACATCAGCAAATTAAACTTGTCGTGGTTGCTGGTAAGATGCACAAGTACGTAATCTTTAAGAACGGCATCTGCAACCTACACATAGGTTCAAAATGTGACCAGTTAGAGACAGCATAGGTAACTTCCTAAGGGAAAATTGATGAACGCAAAGTTATGTTAGAGTAGGATTAAAAACACATACAGGGAATTTTTTTTAAAGAAAACAGATCAAAATCCAACTCGTCGTGTGTCTTCTCAAACACATCCTCGTTCGACATCTTGGAGTGAGCAATGCAAGGGTTTAGTGGGTTGATTAAGTTTCATGACATAAAAAATGTTGCATATAAACAGAAAATAAATTGAGTGATTATAATTGCCGAAATAAGTTCCAAGCATAATGAATTAAAGCCTCTTGAGATACGAGGCACGTTGATCTTAAAACAAATGAAATTGCGTTGAAAAGACAATCTTACATACGGATTAGGCCAACTCGGTACAGTGTTATAATATTCATATTATTAGATATGGTTTGTCGGTTTGGATGAAATTAGGTTAATTTTTTTGAGTAAAAATGTAATATTGGATGTTTACTATCTCCACCTATTTTAACTTTGTATATCACATCATAAGACCACATGTGCCAGTAGCCATTTATCCCTTAAATTGCTTCCATATTCATTGTAGTCACAATGAGAACCAACACTCTGAGAAGGATGAAACGAATGGGGACAAATAGCCACATATGGTAGTTGAACCGAGCATGAGGACAACCTCTGAAGGCTCACCCGCTGAGCTACCAGCCACAGAGTAAATTTTATAAAGCAATTATACTTACAGGTTCCTAAAAATGCTAAACTCCTCATAAACATTAAAAGTTTTCATAAAACTCAATGTGCGCTCCCCACGCTTGGTGTCATATGGGTCGACCCCTAGGAACTCAGTTTCCTCTTTCGTTGCCGTCATGGGAGATTCTTAATGGAGGATTACATACCTTATAGCTTGTCGAAGAACCATAGATGATTAACCCTTTGTATAGTTCAGATTATCTTATAGTTGTCACATGGTAATCTAAACCTCAATCATAATTTACCACTTGATCAGTTTCTATATATGAATGGACTCCTTCCCTATCAAATTACAACCACTAATCCATATACTTAACCAACAATAGCTAACAGACTGAATACTAATATGTAGCTATCTGATCAATTAAACATAAGAATCGTAATAGTGAAATGATGTCAGTAAAGCATGCAATTTGAATCAAGAAATTAAAGCACTATCATAAAAGTAAAGCACTTTAAGAGCATACCTTCATCCTATGTTGAAGCATCGATGAGCCATCTCCTTCCAAGTTGTGCTGTAGACGTTGTAGCTCAACCTCAAGTTCTGCTTCCATCCGATTCATGCTTAGACTTCTTGTATTTGCAAAGGCGGTTGCATAATTTGATTCTCTTTTGAATTCAAAATCACACTTAGCATCTTGTAGATCAATACATGCATTCCAATTAGGTATGGAAATGGTTTCGCTTCTATTGGCATCGCCACAACAATGGGAGGGAGAAAAAGAAATGTTATTATTCAACTCTAAAGAGCTACCAATTGCATCTTTCCTTCGAACTTCATATTTGATTTCTTTAAGCAGCATCTCCATAACTGCTCGCAGCTCTGTCATTTTGTTGAACTCACTTGCACTCTTGGCAAGGAGGAAAACCAGACCAACTCCCATTCCAAGGTTAAAAGACAAATCGTCCTGCTTCCTTCCTGGAAAAGTAACACTAGATTAGAAAATGCAAAAATGTTGGCAAAAAATGCTGCTTAGGTAATGTGTGAAAGTACGATGTCATCCCTATGTAAGATTATACTGGAAGATTAATCCAATAATAACAAATATCATCAAGATCTACTAAACTAACGAACCTCGTGCTCCCGAACAAGGGATTGCCAATCCCAAACCGCGAAGGTGGTGAAAACGAAGACGATGAAGACCATCGCCAGTCGCTTCGGCCGCTTGAGGTAGTACGCAGGGTGGAGGCACCGCCATCGAGACGACGACGAGGATCTGCGAGCCATTGAAACCCCAACCCCACGATCGAGATCGAGATCGGAGCCCTAGGATCGAGATTCGCCGGGGGTGGTGGGTCCTTTGGCGGGAGATCAACGTCGGTGACGGTGTGGACCTTCATCATCATCACGGTGTAGACCTTCTTCAGCTCTGGAGCTGCCACCGGTGCATCTGTCACTGGCCGCTTCTTGGTGTCGGCAGGATGGTAGAGTTGGTTGACGTTAGGTGTCGATCTGCCGACCAAAGTGTCGGATCCGGCCAACGCCTGCAAAGCACATGTGGAGGCCTCTCGACCGCCGGCCTGGGCGAAGGAGGTGCTGTACCCGGTGGATCTGAAGGAACACTGGACCTCCCACGATTCGATCCAAGAGGAGACGCTTCGAACCTGCTCGAGCTCCGAGATCAGCCTCCTCTTCAGCTCCCTCACCTCCAGTTTCGAATAGGACGAGATGTTGAACGCCACGTAGCCTCTCGAATCCCGCCGGTGGCCGAGACTCGCCGGTTTCCGGTTGAAACATGAAGAATCGTCAGAAACGGCTGTGGCCGCGACATGAGGCGGCGCCACCTCGTCGGATTCCATCGGCTGGAAGGGGTCCCGGTCGTCCGCTTCATGGCCGTTAGAGATCAGGTTAAAGTTGGGATTAGGGTTAGGGTTTGGACAGAGTTTAGGGTTAGGGGTTTTCCTCATATAAACCTTCCGGTCTCCCCAGCACGGCTCATTCCGACTGGCGAGCAACGCCGATGCCATTCACCGCCACGATTCGGCCAGATCGGTTGGATTCCGTCAAGATTAGGGAGCAAAATCATCAGATTAGGGATCTAAGATCGTCGAATAATGGAGAGATTGTGAAAGAGGAGAGAGGGGGGAGGGGTCAAAGGTCCGAGAAGAGATAGGACCTTGGATACTGCGGAGGACATTTGGGCTTGAGGGAGGCGGAGAAGCGGTTGGGTTCGGAAAATTCAGGGCTCGTTTGAAAGGAGAAGGTTTTTAGCGTTTGGCAGAAGGAGACAGTGGGAACGGAAAATTTTCCCCAAAGGAAGCGCTATCTAATATATTATATATATCTATATTTTTTAATAATAATGCTTACGTAACGATTAGTACCATAGCGCTAAAATAAAGCGCTATTTAAGGTATTACTTGGATAGCGCTTTAACAAAAAGCGCTATCTAAGTGATTTTTACATTAATTTTGATTTATTTTTATTTTCTATAAGTGCAGAAGCGCTATACAAGAGCTTACTTAGATAGCGCTTTTTATAAGCGCTATCTAAGTGGCGTTATCCAAGCCCAAATCTGTAGTAGTGGATATTAAACAAAGAGTAGTTGCAAGTTAAATAAGAAATGCTCGTAAAGATAAACAAACACAGAAATAGCAAACGCAGACACAAAGATTTTTATCCTGGTTCCCCACAACTTTTGGGTACGTCCAGTCCCCGACCAATCCGGTACGAAATTTCCACTATTGCGTTGGCAAATACTAGCACCTAACTTCACTTGTTAGGATTTCCAACAACTTAGTCTTGACCAGGATTTCCAATCGCAACACCTAGACTTGTCTAGGGTTCCAACAACAACACAATAAAATCGATATCCAATTCACCACAATAAATTGGTGGAGATTGGTTTTACACCCAGATTCTATAGCCAAATAGTAATAGACAAAATTACGTGTACTGGCTCGATAGAATAAGATTCTAGATCACACAAAGATACGAATGAAGTCTTTGTGATCTAGATCTAATGTTTTTTAAAAATCCTTTAAATAAAAAAATTCAAGAACAAATAATATGGATTTGAAAAACAGTTAGCCAAATAAAATGAGATTATGATCTTCAGAAAATAATAATAAAATTGCAAGATCAAGAGTAAAACAGATTTGGCTAAAGAGAGAATGAGAGCTTTAGAACGTTAGAGCGTTTTTGCACGAGAGAATTTGAATTCAATAGATGTGTTTCTCAAATGAAAATGATCCTCTATTTATAGGAGAAATCTGAGAATTCGAAATTCAAATTGCTTTGACTTTTGTCCCGAAAATCATGGGAGAAAATCACTTAAAGATATTTCAAAAATCAAGTCAAAACGTCAAACTTCGACAGCTGGTAGTCGACTCCATACCTTTGGTAGTCGACTCCCAGAGGAATTTTTCCTGCGACACAACTAGTCAAACAAGTAGCTAACTCCAGGGTGTAGTGGAGTTTCACTACGGAATTACAAAACGACTAGAGAAAGCTCTCAATATCTTTTTGAAGATGATTTAAAAGATATTCAAAACGTTTTTGAAATCATTTGTGTGTGTAATTGTCTATACAATTTGGCTTTAACAATACCCTAAGAAAGACACAACACACTTACTATGGACTAGGACACGTCTTCGGAGGCTTGATCAATTGATGGAGTGGATGTGAGCTTCACTTGAGCTTCTTGTTCTATTTGAGCTTTGAGCTTCATCATTGATCTTAGCAACGTTCGTCCTTGTCTTTGAGCATAGATTGCGCTTCTTTGAGTATGTATAAAGCTTTTCATTTGTCGCACATCCTGTACACTTAATTGTAGTGTAGTTAGTACACTAAGCTTCATTTGGTGTGCTTATCATCAAAATCACTTGGGGTGGAATTCAATTTCCATCACTCTCCCCCTTTTTGATGATGACACCCAAATGAAAAATGAAGTAAGTTGAAATATGAAAATACATGAAAGTATACTTACTCCCCCTGCTTTGATGCGGTTCTCCCCTGCATCGAAGCCGTTAGCAAAACAATACATTCATATGATATATTCATTTTTGCATTTCATATTTTTCTCCCCCTTGTCATCAACAAAAATAATTTAATGACATATTATAATTGATCATTATTCAATTCTTTTTCTCCAACAATACCCAATTCTCTACGAAGTCTAGAGAATGTATCTTTTTGTAGGGATTTTGTTAGAATATCTGCAACTTGAAATTCAGAGGAGACAAATTTAAGTTCAACATCCTTTTTGGTACAGTAATCATCTATAAATCTGTGTCTGATATCAATATGCTTTGTTCTAGGATGAAGAACGGAGTTTTTAGTGAGATTAATCGTGCTTTTATTATCACAGTAAATTACACATGTATATGTGTTAACACCATAATCTATGAGGACTTGTTTCATCCAAAGTATTTGGGGCACAAGCAAGTCCAGCAGCTATATACTCTACCTCAGTGGTAGATAGTGAGACTGAACTTTGCTTTTAGCTAAACCACGAAACAAGAGAATGTCCAAGAAAATGACATGTTCCACTTGTGCTTTTTCTTGTGGCTTTACAGCCAGCATAGTCTGTGTCACTAAATGAAGTTAAATTAAATGTGCCTCCTTTTGGGATAAAATAGTCCAAAGTCAGAAGTGGTTTTAAGATATCTAAATATGTATTTTACTGTTTTAAGATGTGATTTTCTATGATCACATTGAAATCTAGCACATGCGCAAACACTAAACATAATGTCAGGTCGGCTAGCGGTTAAATAGAGTAAAGAACCTACCATACCTCGATATGTTTTCTGATCGACCTTTTATCTGCTTCGTCTTTATCTAAAGAAGTGGATGTTGACGTAGGTATGTTTTTTCCTGATGCGGTTTCCATCCCGAACCTCTTGATCAAGTCTTTGGCATACTTTGTTTGGTGAATAAAGGTTCCTTCTTTTCCTTGTTTGATTATCCGAGAAAATATGTGAGTTCCCCCCATGTGGCTCATTTCAAATTCTTCCTGCATTAACTTAGCAAACTCTTGACAAAGATCTTCATTAGTATATCTGAAAATGATGTCGTCTACATAAATTTGGATAAGAATAATATCATCATGAATTTTCTTAACAAATAAGGTTGTGTCTATTTTTCCAACAATGTAACTTGAGTCAATTAAGAATTTTCTTAATCTTTCATACCAAGCTCTTGGAGCTTGTTTTAGACCATACAAGGCTTTATTTAACTTGTAAACATATCCTATTTTCTTATCATGTTCAAATCCGGGAGGTTGTTCAATGTATACTTCCTCCTTTATGAATCTATTTAGGAATGCGCTTTTTACATCTATTTGGTAAAGTTTAAAGTTTTTATATGATGCAAATGCGAGTAACATCCTAATAGATTCTAATCTAGCAACAGGAGCAAAAGTTTCATCGAAATCTATACCTTCTTCTTGTGAGTATCCCTGTGCTACTAACCTTGCTTAATTTCTTACCACATTTCCATCTTTGTCTAGTTTGTTCCGGTATACCCATTTAGTGCCGATAACTGGACGGTCTTCCGGTCTAGGTACTAACTCCCATATTTGATTGCGTTCAAATTGCATAAGTTCTTCTTACATAGCTTCAATCCATGCTTCATTTGTAAAAGCTTCTTCTACCTTTTTCGGCTCAACGTTAGAAACAAATGCAACATGTGTCAAGTGTTCTATTTGAGATCTAGTTCTAATTCCTGCATCAATATCACCTATGACTTATGTGTGTGGGTGATGTGTGACTTCAGGGAATGATTTCGGCAAAGAACTAGAGATGTCATTAGCAGTGATAGATTCATTATTAGGAGTAGATGCAATGATTATGCTGCCATCATCATTATGAGCAGTATTATGAGATAGAGTTTCATCAAATGTTACATGTAAAGTTTCAACAATAGTTTCGGAACTCTTATTGTAAATTCTATATGCTTTACTACGAAAGGAATAACCGATAAATATGTCTTCATCTGCTTTGGAGCCAAATTTATCTAAGTTATCTTTAGTATTCAGAATATAGCACTTACAACCAAAAACTCTGAAGTAAGATACTTTTGGAATTCGTTGGAGCAGTAATTCATAAGGGGTCTTTTCAAAAGGTTTTCTTATTAAAACTTTGTTTTGAATATAGCACGCGGTTGCTACAGCTTCCGCCCAAAAGCTAAGGTTGCTTTCACACAACATTGTTCGTGCACACTCTTGGAGTGTTCTATTTTTCCTTTCAACTACCCCATTATGAGGAGCAGCTCTAGGAAAAGCAAAAGTATGAGAAATGCCTCGTTCTTCACAAAACAGTTTAAAAGGTTCATTTTCAAATTCACCACCATGATCACTTCTTAAAGAAACAATTTTTGAAGAGTATAAACGTTCAATTCTTTTGAAAAATATTTCTAATTCACGGAATGCATCATTCTTATGAGTTAAGAATAATACCCACGTATATCGAGTATAATCATCAACTATGACAAATACGTATTTAGAGTTACATAAAGGTGGAGTTCTAGTTGGGCCAAACAAGTACATATGAAGTAGTTCAAATGGCCTATTTGAACTGAGAGCTCCAATATTCTTGAATGAACTCTTATGCATTTTGCCAAATTGACATGAATCACATATTTTATCCAATTTAAAATTTATTTTGGGAAGTCCTTGCACCAACTCTTTCCTAGAAATCTTATCCATGTTTTTGATGTTCACATGACCAAAGCGTCTATGCCAGAGCAAAGGGTCATTTGTTGAAACAATTAAGCATACATTTGATTTACATTTATTTAATCTAAGTACATCGATATTTTCTACTCGCTTACCTTTAACAAGAATATTTTTCATATCCTTGTCGTAAACTAAACAAGAGTCAAGTGTAAATAGAACTTTCATACCTTTGTCGCATAGTTGGCTTATGCTTAATAAGTTATGCTTTAGTCTATTTACTAGGCTTACATCTTTGATGAGCAATTTTGAGGTGCTGCCGATGTTGCCTATCCCGATAATTTTACCTTTCTTGTTGTCACCAAATGTCACGGTTCCGTCGTCATACATTTTTAGACTGCTAAGTAGTCTTGCTTTCCATGTCATGTGTGCGGAGCATCCGCTATCCATTATCCATATGTCCTGAAAGAAAATAATTTTGACACATTTGGTACCCACTTATAATTGGGTCCGATTTGTTAGAGAAAAGAAAATTTTATTGTTATGTACGGTCTTAAATGTTGGGTATCAAAAGAATATACATGAAGCATGTGGATACCCTAATGCATGTACAAATGAGAGATTTATTTATTAGGAACCCAAATTCGATTTGAATTTGATTTCCTATGCACAAATGAATCATTATAAAATCCATGCATACTTCTAGTCAAATTATGAACATAAACATTCTTATCATGCATGCATAAGTGTTTGGGCACCCGTATCATATTAGTTCTAGTATTGTGTACATTGTGAGGTTTGTGTGCAAAATATGATCTTTGATGTGCATTGTGTATAACATGTGAGGTATGGGGTGTATTGTGTCTAACATTTCTTCCATACATAAGAGTAACATTAGTATGCACAACTTTTTCATTTCTGCGTATATTGCTCGAGATAGAAGCATGAGCATTTTTATTATGTGTTGTGAAAACATGCTTTTGAGAATGAGTAGCCTTCACACTTCGATTTGTCGTAAACTCATCTAGTTTAATAACTAATTCTTCGTGTTTAAGCTTACTTGTGCTCAAAACATTTTCAAGCATCTCAATTTTATCATTTAAACTGTAAACATAAATAGCATGTTCAGTTTTCAGTGCATCGTGATCACATACTAATTTATCATGTTCTTTATGCAGAGTCTTGTGTTTCTTGTCTAGAGTCTTGTGTTTCTTTGACAGACGTTCATATTCTCTATAAAGATTTTCATATGTGCTTGCGATATCAAATTCATTTTCCTCCTCGGAGCTAGAATCACTTACCTCGTTCTTGTCGTTCTGACGAGCCATCATGCATAGTTCTTCATCATTGGCTTGAGGTATCTTTATGGGTGTTTGGATCTCATTAGATCTTGATCCGAATCTTTCGTCCAACAAGTTTAAGATTTGATGTGCGGTTTCCGCCTTTTCTACAAGATCTAACATTTGATCAGTTAATCCAATGTAAAGTAAATGCATTACCTTGAGGTTGTTGAAGTAGGCTTCCTCTTGATCAGGACTCCATTGAGTTTGCGGTATGGTTGGAATCTCGTATGGTTCTCTAAAAGATCTCATGTATTTTAGATCTTATGCCTCTAAGAAGATTTCCATTCACCTTCTCCATTGAGAATAAAGGTTGCCGTTGAAGATCGGAGGAGTGTGAGTGTTGCAGACGTTTGTTGATGCCATCGCTTTAACCTTGCTTTGATACCAAGTGTTGGATCCAGTGGATGGCAAACAACACTAGAAGGGGAGGTTGAATTGTGTTGTATAGATATAAAACTTTTTCGTTCTTTACAAATCAACACAAAACGAATCCTTCTAATGTTGCCTAAGAAACCAAGTAGAGTGATCTACGCTTGGTTCTTAATCAACTCAATGAATCTTCAAATCAAATCAGAGATGAAATACTTCTGGTAGTCGACTCCCTATGAACAGTAGTCGACTCCCAGAGGGAATTTAAGCACAGTTCAGATAGTTAAGCACTTAATGAAGATATATGAAAATTTGCACAGAAGTGTAAATACAAAGCTGATCTTTGGCAATATATTATAGAAGAGTTACAATGATATTAAACAAAGATTAGTTGCAAGTTAAATAAGAAATGCTCGCAAAGATAAACAAACACAGAAATACCAAACGCAGACACACGGATTTTTATCCGGGTTCCCCACAACTTTTGGGTACGTCCAGTCCCCGACCAATCCAGTACGAAATTTCCACTATTGCGTTGGCAAATACAAGCACCTAACTTCACTTGTTAGGATTTCCAACAACCTAGTCTTGACCAGGATTTCCAACCGCAACACCTAGACTTGTCTAGGGTTCCAACAACAACATAATAAAATCGATATCCAATTCACCACAATAAATTGGTGGAGATTGGTTTTACACCCAGATTCTATAGCCATATAGTAATAGACAAAATTACGTGTAGTGGCTTAATAGTCTAGATCACACAAAGATACGAATGAAGTCTTTGTGATCTAGATCTAATGTTTTTCAAAAATCCTTTAAATAAAAAAAATTCAAGAACAAATAATACGGATTTGAAAAACAGTTAGCCAAATAAAATGAGATTATGATCTTCAGAAAATAATAACAAAATTGCAAGATCAAGAGTAAAACAGATTTGGCTAAAAAGAGAATGAGAGCTTTAGAACGTTAGAGCGTTTTTGCACGAGAGAATTTGAATTCAATATATGTTGTGTTTCTCAAATGAAAATGATCTTCTATTTATAGGAGAAATCTGAGAATTCGAAATTCAAATTGCTTTGACTTTTGTCCCGAAAATCATGGAAGAAAATCACTCAAAGATATTTCAAAAATCAAGTCAAACCGTCAAACTTCGACAGCTGGTAGTCGACTCCCTAGGAGTGGTAGTCGACTCCCAGTGTGTTTCAAGAAATCTTGATTCTCAGCTGGTAGTCGACTCTCTACCTTTGGTAGTCGACTCCCTGAGGAGTTTTTCCAGCGACACAACTAGTCAAACAAGTAGCTAACTCCAGGGTGTAGTGGAGTTTCACTACGGAATTACAAAACGACTAGAGAAAGCTCTCAATATCTTTTTAAAGATGATTTAAAAGATATTCAAAATGTTTTTGAAATCATTTGTGTGTGTGTGATTGTCTATACGATTTGGCTTTAACAATACCCTAAGAAAGACACAACACACTCACTATGGACTAGGACACGTCTTCGGAGGCTTGATCAATTGTGGAGTGGATGTGAGCTTCACTTGAGCTTCTTGTTCTATTTGAGCTTTGAGCTTCATCATTGATCTTAGCAACGTTCGTCATTGTCTTTGAGCGTAGATTACGCTTCTTTGAGTATGTATAAAGCTTTTCATTTGTCGAACATCATGTACACTTAATTGCAGTGTAGTTAGTACACTAAGCTTCATTTGGTGTGCTCATCATCAAAATCACTTGGGGTGGAATTCAATTTCCATCATTCCCATCCGATGCCAAAATCAGATCCGGTCTGATAGATGCTCGGTGGGATCAGCCTTGGTTCGCAGAGAGACCAAGCACTGATCCTCGGACCGAGCTATGGAAGTGACATATGTTAGGCGGAAGAAGGTGTAAGAGTGGGTATGAGATACATTCGTTGTAGATTGCGAAGATCCGGCCCCCCGGTGATGATGTCGCCTTCCTCTTCATATAGGGGAGTCCCCTAGTAATGGGCCATGATGAGACATCATGGTCATTATTGATGAGGTCGTGCTAATGGGGAACGTTGGCCCCAATAATTGCCATGCTTTATGGAGAGATGAATGCCATGAAGGCGGAGTGATGGCATTGAAAGCGGCCGCCATAATTGGCGGGTGATGGCCATAAAGTTGGGCCATGATTGGCGAGTTATTGCCATGAAGACGGTTGCCATGTTTGGGGAACCATGATGGCTGGAGTGATGGCCATTAAGGCGGGCCATAATTTCCTCCACTATGAAAGTGTGCAATCTTTTGGGCCTTCGCCTTGGGTGGAGAATCGCGACCCGCGCGTGAGACCCTTGGACCCAGGGGCGGAGCCATGTATGGGCTTAGGTGGGCTGTAGCCCGGGCTCCACACTTGCATCTCATATACTAATACATATTTTTTAACATTTTGATACATAAAGTATCTTGCTTTTGTCTACCAGCCATAGATATGTAGCCCAGGTTATTTTTCATAGCCCAGGTTATTTTTCAGTTATGTTTTCAGCCCGGGTTGCTTGAGAATCCTGGCTCCGCCCTTGCTTGGACCGGAGCCCAAGGCCGTAGTAGGTCGGTTGACTGGTCGTAGTTGACTTGGTTCTCCCGGGCCCGGTCAAAATAGTCGTATCACTATGTTATCGAGTGTAGTAAGTTTTTGGTTTGTTCTATTTAAATCATATAAACCATAAATAAATTATGTATTTTTATACAATTGGTTCTGAACATATAACACCATCACCAAACCAACATGACCAATAACAACACCGCCAACAAAGCAGTAACAATAACACAGATACCATCCCAAACAACCAACATCATATCATGTGTGTCTGTATATAACAATCTAACGTTAATTCCAAATTTAATCTAATGATTAAAATTAATTTTAAATATACATTTATTAATATTACTTTTTTCCCCTTCTCTCACTCTTTTCCACTCTCCCATCCCACCTCTTGCCGCACTGGCCAATAGCCACCGACAATGTTTGGTCACCGTACAGAGAGAGAGAGAGAGAGAGAGGGAGGGAGCCTCCCTGTTCCCCTGCCATTTACTTACAAGTCGCATATGTTCGGTGATGGTGAGATAAGGGAGTGGAAAAGAGAGGGGGAGAGAGTTTCGATATTGAGAGCGCACCTTCATTTCTTGACCGCGAAATTATGGCCACGGATTTTTCATAGCTACAACCATTACGGAAAATTCTATAACCCTTAGTTCGTCGTTGTTACTTTGTTGTCCGTTGTGACTCCCCCAAGTAACGCTATGACGATTCATGACATGGCACCACGTGATGTTGGTACTTAGCATTATTGGTCATATATGCTTGCTTGCACGTTACGTGATTCCAACATGCAGTTCCCCAGCCCATGTGGACCCCGCCACTCGTGAACGGGGGTTAACCTTGTCCCCGCCCCCATGCACCCAACGTTCTTCAGGAGACGGTTCGGTGAAGCGTGGGGGGATGCGTGACGAGCCACGTGTTCCTCCAGCCTCCGGTGAGCCGACGCAACAAACCACTGCCCCCAACCTCCCGTCGCCAAACCGAAAGCAGACAAGATCAAGGGCACCGTAGCTCATGGCTCCTATCTTAAATCGCCAAGGCCAAAATTTCAATTTTGATGTGGTCTGTTTATTTTTCTTCGATCAACAGGCTGCCACGTGATCATAAGAACAAAGAATACGTCGACTGTTTTTAATTACGTGCATGGATGAAAGATTTTAGTAGCGCCGAGCCCAAAGGAATTAATGCAAGCGTATACGTCACTGAAAACGGTAGCTAGCTTGCATGTTTTTGGTGGTTGTTGATGTTTGCCACCCCCAACGCCCCCTCCACAATAACCGCCACCTTATAAGCTCACACTCTTGGCATTGGCCCTGCCTCATTCTTAGCTCCACTTGCTGATCACCGCAACAAGAGAGAGATAGTTAATAGTGAGAGAGGGAGAGAGAGAGAGAGGTCATCATGGCTCCGGCGATGACACCATTCCTTCCGACGGTCTCGGACGAGAAGACTCTCCGGCCGAGCTTCGTGAGGGACGAGGACGAGCGGCCGAAGGTGGCCTACAACGAGTTCAGCGACGAGATACCGGTCATATCGCTGGCCGGGATCGACGACGCACATGGCAAGAGGGCCGAGATCTGCAAGAAGATCGTGGAGGCCTGCGAGGACTGGGGGATATTTCAGGTCGTCGACCACGGTGTCGACGCCGGGCTCGTCGACGACATGGCGAGGCTCGCGAGGGGGTTCTTCGCGTTGCCGCCGGATGAGAAGCTGAGGTTCGATATGTCCGGCGGGAAGAAGGGAGGGTTTATTGTCTCCAGCCACCTTCAGGTAATACAGCAGTATGTCCAATTTAATGAATTTTCTTATATAATTCTAATTAAACAAAAATATATTTTAATAGAATTTGCAAATATATAACTGCAGTACCAAAGTATACTACTAAGAAGAAAATGATGAGGGACATAGATTTATATCAATTTGGTTTCAAGAGCATTTATAGATGGAGTATGAGCATTACTTCATTTTGCATAGATTTATGGCTTTTTCTTCGGTAAAATGATTCATATCATTTTTGTTGATCAATATAGGCATCATCTATCCAAGAAGCAATTGGGTTGCTCATGCAACCCACACTCCGCCCATTTTTTCGACGATTGGATCCGTTTGGCTTGTTTTTAATGTTCTAAAATACCAAACCATCAATTTCGTGGTGAACCCGGAGAGTTTTAATCATTCATCTAAACGTTGCAAAAAGTTCTGTTACGACGAAACCATTAAACTTGCGATGATTTGATAGGCTGGATCCGCTTGAAAACTAGCGGTGTGTGGTTTTAGAACATGAAGATCAAAATGAACGGTTTGGATCGAAGGAAAAAATACATGGATGGAGGTCGCATACACATTATTCATAAGGGTTTTTTATTAATAGGCCCCCGAAATCATGTCTTATTTGGAAAGAGTCCCCTAAATCATAACATTTGTGATTTAGTCCCCAAATCATCTAAATCACTCGAAAAGAGTCCCTTTTGGGGACCGATTTCTAAAAATTAATACTGCAATTAGGTCCCCCAAAGGGACTCTTTTCGAGTGATTTATATGATTTATGGGACTAAATCGCAAATGCTATGATTTAGTGGACTCTTTTCGAATAAGACATGATTTGGAAGGCCTATTTATAAAAACCCATATTCATAATTTCATGTTGGTTATCTAATGCCCATTATTCACAGTTTTGTTATACCGAATTCGAAATTAATAAGAATATTTCTAATTGATTGATAACGAATTCTTCAATAATAATTAATTTTCGTCAGGGTTTTAATTACAACTGGATTATTATTTAGTGGGTTTACAATCAATTAAAAAATCCATCCTCCCTTAATTTATCACAATCAAATAAGAAATTTTTAAGTAAAAAAGATAAGGATTCTCTATCATAATTGAATACAAATTTGGCATTTTTTGGTCATTTAACAGATAAAGAAATGGAAAAGTGAATGAAAAGGAGCCACTTAACATTCTATAAACTTAAACTTAGATGGCATGTTTTGGTCATGTAGCATGATTGGTACCTATTGAATTTTATACGTTTGGATTTGTCATAAAATTTAGTTTATGGTGCTTTTAAAAGACTTGTTATTAGAGAGAGTACCTTCATGAGAAATAAAACCAAAATACTATAGAAGGCTTAGAAAATTATACTCATAGAATCATACTCTCGTAATCTAGGGCAAGCATTTCTGATGCACTGATACGTTACACATACAGGGAGAAGCAGTGCAGGACTGGAGGGAGATTGTAACCTTCTTCTCCTACCCTCTCGATGCCCGGGACTATTCCCGGTGGCCCGACAAGCCCGACGGCTGGATGTCGGTCGCCGAGCGGTACAGCGAGAAGCTCATGGCCCTAGCATGCAAGCTCCTGGGGGTCCTTTCGGAGGCCATGGGCTTAGAGGCCGAAGCCCTGGCCAAGGCATGCGTCGATATGGACCAAAAGATGCTCGTCAATTTCTACCCGAAGTGCCCGCAACCCGAACTCACCCTCGGCCTGAAGCGCCACACGGACCCCGGCACCATAACCCTCCTCCTCCAAGACCAGGTCGGCGGCCTGCAGGCCACCAAGGACGGCGGCAGGACTTGGATCACCGTTCAGCCGGTCGAGGGAGCTTTTGTGGTTAACCTTGGTGACCATGGCCATGTAAGTTGATATATATTCTCAGTTGTTAGCAAATGTAAGTTGGCTCGTAGCTCATCGATCTAAGCTTTTGAGCGCAGTATCTGAGCAACGGCAGGTTCAAGAACGCAGACCATCAGGCGGTGGTCAACTCCAGCTGCAGCCGCATGTCGATCGCAACGTTTCAGAATCCGGCCCCCGACGCCACCGTGTATCCCCTGGCCGTGAGGGAGGGAGAGAAGCCGATACTGGATGAGCCCATCACGTTTGCGGAGATGTACAGGAGGAAGATGACCCGAGACATTGAGCTCGCGACGCTCAAGAAGCTGGCGAAAGAGAAGCCGGACGTGTTGGAGAAGACCAAGGATGCGGTGGCTCAGCCCAAGGCCCTGGATAAGATCCTGGCTTGAATTACTGACTGCCATCTTGCATGCAATGGCAAGCTCTACATATGTTATAGCCTGCAATAAACGATTGTTGACACATGATAATCGTTTTGAGTTTCATCACACCACAACATTTGAACCTGCGATGTATTTATATTATATTTCATTACACCATTCTGCATTTATAGTAAACAAATGCTCTACACATCCTGCCATGAGACCATTCACATACATATCCATCCAACATACATATGCCAACCATTTGTAGTCAATTAGCTAAACTTGGGCAAGAATACATCTAGGCCAAAACATGATTCTATTCAGAGTCGGTGCCGGCAAAATGCTTGCTTCTCCTAAGATAGCCATTTGATCATTGTATTTGCACCATTCGTGTTGGTATGAATTTTCTCAGGTTGCAACAATTTTTCTTCTAGTAAATCTCTATTCCAGTAATGTCATTGATGTGCATACATTGCGTTGATATGCTTGGGATTAGAATGAAAACTTGAGTACTTGTTGTTAGTGCACGGATACAAACCCGATTGGGTATCCACATACCCGACCCGGTTTGCTCTCCCGCAACCCATTACCCCCACACTCGTAGCAGGCAATGGCTGAGTCGGGCGAACAGGTCAGACGACCGTTGGATTGATGCCGACATTCAAGGAAGAGTTAATGGGGCCTAGTAAATGGGCAGCCGTTAACTCGAATCCCGGAGAGCATCGTGCCCTAATCACTGAGGGGCGGTTACGCCTCATCAAGGGAGAGCTGCCTATAAGTAGGTCGACGGATAAAGATAAGGGGGTTCCATCTTCAAGGTACGAGTGCTAATACATAGAACTATATCTTCTTACTTCCTCATTCCATATACGAGCTTGCGTCGTTAGTCTAGAGACGAACCTTCATGGGTCGATCTCAGCTACATCAAGCTCACTCTCTTCCTTAAGTTCCATACTAACTTAAGCATCGGAAGGGAATTGGATCGGAACCCAGATCCGACCCCCTAACGACTCCCTGTGGTGCAGATCGACGATCGACATTCAAACGCCCAAGGTCGATATCGGGCTCATTCTCCTCGAACGACCAAGCAAACGGTCGATCAATGGTCGTACATCATCAACCATCAACTACCAACCCCGGTTCCCCCAACCGAGGGTCCCACTCCAAAGGTTGACTAGGCTCCAGCTCAACGCTTCGAGTCTCCGTCAGCTTAAGAACTGTACCAGTCAATTTTGGACTTAACAGTTTGGCGCCGTCTGTGGAAAACCACGAGTCAACATCCCCCTCGACGAGCCACTCGAGTATGCCGACTCACCCAACCACATCCTCCGAGGTTGCTGCAAGGTCCCCCAGTGTCGTGATCACCAACATGATAACGAGAGGTTCCCCACACCCGGAGTTATCAACCTCTCCCTAAAGCTCCTACGCTGGGAGACGGATGACAGTTTCCATGGGGCGAAAGCGCCCCAGATACTCAACACCTCCTATCTCCTTCTCAGACGAAGATCTGAAAGGAGTGGAGCTACCACACGAGGATGTCGTGATTATCACGGTTATCACGGCCACGATCAGAGAGATCGTCGTGAAAAGATTGCTCGGTTGACACCGGAAGCTCGTGCAACATACTCTTCTTCACTACGCTGGAGAGGATGAAGATATCATTTGACGAGTTGACGCCTCGCATATGACCCTTGGTGGGGTTCACCGGGCACTCTGCCCCGATAGAAGGAATCATCACCTTACTGGTGACCCTCGATACGTAACCTCAACAAATTACTCACCTAACCAACTTTATGGTGATAAAGATCAACTCGGGGTACAACGGGTTCATTGGAAGACCGCTGCTGAACGCCATAGAGGCGGGGGTCTCGACCTTCCACCCGATGATCAAATTCCAGACCCCCATAGGGGGTCGAAAGGGCCATAGGAAATCTGGATCGTAAAGCCGACGTTTCGTCCACACAAGCTGGGAGCGGGGCCAAAATAGCCGTCCAAACCTCCGGGGACGACCAATTCAAAATACCCTATCCACTTCAATCTCCGAAACACCAACGATGGTGCGGGATATGAGGTGGCCATCACCAAACTCTGATTGGCTCGAGCTCTTGGGGCGAGAGTAGTCCAACTATTCAGCGACCCCAGCCTCATCGCCTGTCAACTGAACGGAGCCATCGAGGCCCACGACGACCCAATACGAAGTTACGCACATGTCGCTAAAGATGAGCTCACCACCTTCTGTAACGACTGGTTTTCATGTATCTGGGTTATTGTTATTATATATATATTTCGGTGGATTTTCTCCTTATGTGTGGTTTTCGTCTCCGTAGCTTTCATTTTCGATCGTTTCGTCGTGATTTTCTAGCTTCTTCCTTAGGATCGTCGATTTTGGAGTAAGTCATTCGTGACGGGCTTCATATTGGTCATATCTTATTGTTAGATCAAGCCTAGGAGTCTTAGGAATCGATCCCGGAGCTTCGCGCTCCATTTCGGAACTTTCTGTGCACGTTAGCCGGTATAAGAAGGGGAACCGACCGACTAGATGACGATTTAGTCGGTCGGCAAACCTTCATGGACCCGACTAGTTGGCTTTGTTAATTACTCAGGAGTTACTGTTTATCGTTAGTCGGTCTAAGAACATTTGTCGACCGACTAGGTTGCAAACTAGTCGGTCAGCAATCGTTCTTTAACCGACTAGCTCTATGATCATTTTTGATACCAAGTACTATTCATTCTTAGTAGGTCTAAGAACGTTCATCGACCGACTAGATGACAAACTAGTCGGTCAGTAGTTGTTCTTTGACCGACTAAATCTAAATCCTATTTTGTACAGGAGTTACTGTTTGGACTTAGTCGGTCTGCGTTGGTCAACCGACCGACTAGTTCCCAAACTAGTCGGTCAGTGGTTGCTCTTTGACCGACTAATCAGTGTCGAAATCCTAATTTCTGGGCAGCCGCCAGCACTTCCTATTTAAACCCCACCCACGATTTCTTTCATCCCTCTTTCATTCTCCTGAGCCATTTTCTCCCCCAAATCACCCTCCAACATTTCCCCAAGCCATTCCTTCCTCCCTTGGAGTTTCCCTCTCCATTTGGTCTACCACCATGCCCTAGGCCATCTCCAACCCCCAAAAATCCCCAAAACCCCATTTCTCCAGATTTTCCCCATCCATTCCAGATCTGAACCTTAGGTTCCCCGGATCGTTTCTTCTGTTGCCGTGCTTGCTCGGCATCATTCTTCCGCTCTGATACGGTAATAAATCGATCTCTTAATGTTTTCATAACCCATTGTATTTTTGTGAAACCCTAATAAAACTAGGTTGGATGTTGTTCTAATATTGTTTTGCCATGGCAGCGATCTCATCGCCGTAGTTAGCATTTGTGTGACGGCCTCGTTGATCGTCATCCTCGGTGCTAGGCAAGTGAAACTTGACACTTAGGGTTTTGGGCCATGTCTTAGGCCATTTGCTTGTTGTATGTGTAAAAAAGACTAGGCGACGAAATGATACTCGTCTAGGCGCAATTTCAGGAACTAGCTTGACAACGAAGCTAGACCCGACATTTATCATGTTGCACAACTACCATGTCATGTTTAATTTCAATTAACGGTACGCGAATTAATTGTCATGTCATTGCATTCTTTAAGTGTTCCCGTGATTGCGTAGCTCCGCTACACCTTGTGAAATGATTGAGGCTAGGTGCACCCCTATGCCAAATGAAATACGCTCCTGGTTTGTGATCCAGGAAACGAGCTCTTGTGCGGGACAACCCTGGCTCATTTACTGAGCTCGTGTACAGGGACCCTAGATCGTTTACACGTGGGTTTTGGGGTAAGAGTTAAGCGGCCATTCAACTGGGAGGCTGCCCGATCAGCAACTGCAGTTGTAAGACGTAAACTCTGGGTTCTGGGGTAGTGTTAAGCGGCCAATCAGTGTGAATGTCCAACAGTTCAGCTGTAAGGCGTAAACATCTACAAACAACGTGAAACGTGACTAGTGAAAAGATTGAGATTGTTAGTAGCTTGTCTACTCTTGACATGCCCTGATAAATTGTTCTCTTGTACTTGTGGTTTCACCATGTCTTACTTGTGCACTCATACCATAACTGCCATGTCATGCATACTATAACTGCTAGGTTGTTACTTTGCCTTCCTTTTCAGTTTCCTTGCCCAAGTCTTTTAGACTTGCTGACATGTGCCGCTTTACTCTTTTGGGTGACACATGTTAGATCCTGAGCCTGAGTTCGTTGTTGAGGACGAGGTGTTTGCGGACACCGAGCCCGAGCCTGTGTTTGGCGAGGAGTACGTGGACACTGGGGACCAGTCCTAGTGTCTTCGTTGGGCTTTTCCCTTTTGTTTTAGACTGCTATAGTTGTCGGTGCGCAGCACCTATACTTGGTTATGTTTGTCCTTGTTGGCCTTGTTCTGGGCCCTTAGACTCTTTCTTTTAGGCTGGTGGCTTTTCTGGATGTTGAACTTAATTTTAATGTTGGACAAATGCTGAGATTTGAGATTTTATTTCTGTCTCTCCTTGTGTTATTATTGTTGTTCCGTTTGTGGTTACAGGGACATGCTTATGTTTTATTGACGCTTATCGGGTTTGGGGCTTCACAGCTCCACTCTCATGCGGACCTTTTCATGTCTCGCCTCCATTTTAGGGAAGCGGGACGTGACACCTTCACACGCGTCGAGGTTCACTACGCTCCAAGGTCGAAGAATCATTGAGCTGATGCCCTGACAGCAGTTGGGGCGTTTGATTCGAGCCAGGCTCGGTCGAAGCGGGTACGTATGTCTACCCTATCCCAACGGGCTACCACAAGAGCCTCCAAGCCTCGATCAGGGAGCCGCATGGATGGATCCGATAATCCGATGCTCAGACACGGGAGAGACCATGGTGGAAATGCGGGATATCAATTCGTCCTGGTGGAGATGCGGGACCAACCCAGTGGAGGCACAAAAAATTAAGCGGAAGGCCTATCAATTCGTCCTGTTGGATGGTTCATAGTGCAAAAAAAATAGACCAGGCACGACATCTTCCCCCATCTTCAATGCTTAGCCCCGCAGGAAGCACGCCATGTGATCCAAAAGATTCACGAGGGTGGCTGCGGGAACCATCGCGGGGGAAATTCTATAGCTCTAAAGGCCGTGAGACATGGATACTTCTGGCAAACGATGTTCAAAGATGCCGACGAGTACGCCCGACGATACTCGACCAGTCCAAAAATTCTCAAAGATCAGATCCCCGGCCTGTCATGGTCGTACAGAACGACCCACAAAACCCCGACAGGGGAGATGTCCATCATACTGGCCTACGGGTACGAAACCGTCGTCCCCATCAAGGTCAATGAGCGACCACTTCGTCTCTGATACTACGACGAAGAAAGAAACTCAAATGGCCTCAAGCTCAACCAACAACTGG
Source organism: Scilla litardierei (assembly GCA_030789695.1). Lineage (NCBI taxonomy): Eukaryota > Viridiplantae > Streptophyta > Magnoliopsida > Asparagales > Asparagaceae > Scilla > Scilla litardierei. Next base: position 63,537,247 of record CM061133.1, on the reverse strand, counting down.
GGACGAGGTCTATACAACGGGTGTTGGCGACCCTCACCAAACAAAAGAAGCGCATGGCACGCTACTTCAGCTCGAAGGTTCGTGAAAACAATTTTCGTATGGGAGACTTGGAGCTGCGCGAGGTCGCTTTCGCTCCCAAGGTCCTCAAGAAGGGAGGGCTCGCTGCAATATGGAAGGGGGCTCTACACAGTGATCGACGTACTCGGTTCTGCCACCTACTGTTGGGGGATGTATGCCCTCAGATCATTTGTATTTGATGCAAATGATTTTTAAGCTTAGATATGGACTATTTTGCATATGATGCAAGCAGAGTTAAATGTTTCATAAATTGTTTACAACCATATAAACGCACGGAAAAGGTTACCTGCATGACGGGATAATCCCGATCTAAACGCAGGTTCAAACCGCGTCAAAAACGAAGTCCAAAAGAGCCCAGAAAGTCTATTTAAAAGAGTTTTAAATAAGACTTAAGAGGCCCAAAGGAGAAAGCCCAAATGCTTTAATTGTTAGAACAAATTTTTAATTAAAATTTTTTTAAAAAAACATGCAGCTGCCCTTTTTTGCGCTGGGCAAAATGCCCAGGCGCTGGGCATTTTAAAAGGGGGCGGGGCCCAGGCCAAAGGCCTGGGCCCAGGCCCTTGGCCCGCCTGGACCCAGGCGGGCCGCAGTCAGGGTTGCACGCGCAGAGCTTGTGGTGCCCACGTGGGGGCCCCACGACCTAGGGTTTCGAATCCTAGTGGTTGTATAGTTTTGACGACTCAGTTTTTCGGAAAAACAAGCCTTGGGCTGATCTTTGGACGATCAATTGAGGGGTCAAACGGACTCCGATTGACTCGCTGTTTTTCCTACACGTTCACCGTTCCGCACCCTTAGATTTGAGAGGTTGTATCATGATCAAAGCACAATGGTGAGGGAGTTAAAATTCATGAAAGTTTGGCATTTATGAAAGGCAAACTAACTTGAATTTATTAATTCCAAAACATTAGTCCCACATCGGAAGTGGAGTAAAGGGGAGGGGTCGGCCACCTAAATAAATAGGGGCCGTCTCCCCTCCTCTAAACTCGTCCCAAGCTATAGATCTGAGAGGCTCCCAAAAATGTTGGAACACGCTCAGATCTAAGCTTAAATTAATATTCTTTTCTTCCTAATTTTCTGCCTTGCTCCTGAAGGGCTCTAGCAAAGCCACGAAGGAGTTCGGATCCGATTCGGAGTCTTGGCGAAAGTTCACACTCAGGTGAAACTTTCTTTTGTGAGTGGTTGGCTCAGCGACAAGGGGATTGCTCGCGTCGGGACGCGGAGCGGTTCGAGGATCGTTTCGTCGCGGGACGGAGAGCGGCTCGGAAGACGGTGCGGTACACCTTGCATGTACCAAGGCAAGGTTCCGGGTATGTAATTTTGAAGCTTTCTTTTAATTATGTCATAGTAGCTTAGATCCTTCTTGGTGTGGTCAGATCCACCTCAAGTTGGCAGAGATTCTGGCTAAGGGTCCTGATTTTCCTTAGGGCTTCGTTAAAAAGTTTAACGATTTTCTTCCGTTGTGCTTTCTTTTGCCTCTATTGTTCATCCGACTTAGAGCGGGCATAGAGATTTGTGCCCTGATGGTCCATCTAAACCCAACAGTGGTATCAGAGCTTAGTCTGCATAATGATCTAGGACTGCGACTGTTACGACCTAAAGATCGTGATAGTCTGACCCTCCATCCTAGACCGCCAAAATACCACGCTGGCTCGCCCCTCCCCCTGAACGGGTGGCTACCCCAGCGAAAGGGCACTCCACATCCGAACTTCAGGGGCCCGCAGGGCGCCTATCGATCCTAGAATCCGACACGACAGGGAGAAGGGCGCACCCCGCCCCAACCACTGATAGGGGCGCTCTCCAATACGACCCCAGCGGGATGCGCATCCGTCCCCCCCGGCTCGCCAGGAACAGCGCACAAAGTGTGCGACCGGACCACTCAGCCTCAGCCCGGGCCGGCCCGGTGACCCGTCTCGGGCCCTGCCTCTGGGAGGCGCTCTGACGGATCCTTGGCATATTGGACACGACAAACAACCTAGTACAAGGACACTACTAACACTTACGCCGCCCGACCATCTGACAAAGTACCCCCTGGCCGCTGCGCCCCCTGACACTTAATTCTTTCGGCCCTGACACCCTGACAAAAGCACCCCTGGCCATTGCGCCATCTGACAAAAGCGTGGCTGACACTCCTGTTCCTGACATCCTCGTCCGAAGCTTCCGCTGACAGCAGGACCAGCTCAACACGTCGAGTCAGCATGCCAGGTCAGCCCCACCTAACCGCCTCCCGTCAGGTATAAATACCCCTTCGCCTCCAACGGTGAAGAGGTTGGCAAATTCACTCTCAATCTCATTACTCACACACAAGGGCAAAGGTCGTCAATATCTTTGTTCTTCCACTCATAGCTCGTCACGTACGGTCGACTCACCCTAAGTCCGACCTGCGTGCTTAGCCACCGCTTTAAGTTCTATTACTGACTTAGGTATCGGAGAGGCTAAGGGTTGGACTCCAACCCGGCCTTTCTGACGAGTTTCTCCTTGTGCAGGTTAGCTCGTCATTATCGGTCATGCTCGCCCTCAACCTAGGCAGTTTGGCCCCTCCATTGCGTCCTACCGGATTCGATACCGTGGTCAGCTTCCGCATCAAGTTTAGCCTCACCACCCCACTAATCATCTGTCGAATAGCCTACCCTAATCATGTCATTAGCATAACCATCGTGCCATTGGTTCCCCATAATATAAATTCATTGTACGCGAGTTCTATCCCGCAACAATTAGCGTCGTCTGTGGGAACGAAGGGTCACATCCATGTCAGATCACATACCAGTCAACCGAAACCCTGACCACGGAAAGGATCCCATGGATCAAGAATCGCACTCCCACCCCGTGACTCCTGCGACTAACCCACCCCCAGAGGTGGAGGTCGAAATGGTCCAAGCCTCAGCCCGAGCGGTGTAGCAGAGCTTCGAGGCCTTCGCTAAGATGATGACGGGCTTCACAACGGTTGGATCCGAAGCACTCCCGGGCCCCTCTAAGCCCTCGAATGTGAGGGGAATCTCCACCCTCAGTTCGTTGAAGAAATGGGGGACAAAGGGCTCGCCGAGGAGATAGTGGCCCAACAAAAGCTCTTTGAGGAAGAAATGGAAATCGCGCGACTGCGAAGGCGCCAGGAGGAAGCGGCAGCCGCACGAAGGCATCAAGATGAAGCGGCCAAGGCCGCCTGGCAAGCCCTCCTCGATGATGAAACTGCCTGACGCCAACTCTGCTTCATTATTGCGGAACGCGAAAGGCTCTGGAGGGAGAATGAGGAGAACCAGGAGATCCCGGAGGTGTCGGCGACGAGCCGGTGACACATGAACGAGCGCAACCCACTACTCGCCAGGTCCTCGCCCCGACGGCAAAGTTCACCTCGTCGGCATCTCTCCCCAGATCACCTGGATGAGGAAGACGTTCGTCAACAGCTCCGCTCCCTCGCCGCAGAGCGCCAAAGGCTCTTAAGGGAGAATGAAGAGCGGTGAGAGATCCCGGAGGCGACGGCAATGGGCCAGCGATACTGGAATGACCGTAGCCCGTCGCCCGTCGAATCCCTAACTCGCGGAGGGAGCCCTCCCCGGCGACCACTCCGTTATTCCCCGAGGCATGATGACCGTCGGCAGTCGAGGCGGGACCGAAGCCAAACCCCAGAATGGCGGAGAGGGCGCATACCAGAGCGCACCGCCTACCCCGAGGAGGACACGCCATTGGCACGGTGGGTCACATCGGCCCCGAGACCTGCAAGGTTCAAGGTCCCCATCTGGCAACCTACGGCGGAAGAGGCGACCCCCTCTCGCACGTACACCAGTACCAGGGGGGCGATGGAGGCACAGGATGTGGATGACGCGTACTTGTGCCGGCTTTTCTCACAAAGCCTGCGGGACACGGTGCTGGAGTGGTACTATAGCTTACCGGTAAGATCCATTGGGAGCTTCGGTGAATTACCCCACAAGTTCTGCCAAGAGTTCCAGGCCGGACGCGTAAAGGAGAAGCCCTTGGACTACCTCAGCACAATAATCCAAGGGGAAGGAGAGACGGCAGGGAAGTACTTGCGCCGCTTTCAGGACGAAAGGCGTGTGGTGGTGGCTTACGGCGACAAAGTGCTCATACTGGCCTTCAAGACGGGACTGCAAAATCGGAGCCTCCACAAATCCTTGCTCCGAGACCTGCCGACCGACTACGACGCGCTGATCGCCCAGGCGGAGAGGTATGCGTTGAGCGAGGAGACTCTCGGAACGAAGAAACCGGTCGCTCCTGTGAGGCCGCCCCAAGGCGAGTCTCGGTCCTACCCCAAACCAAGACAAGAAGATGGGTTCCAGGACCGCAACCAGCTCACTCAACCAAGACGCGACCCAGTGGGGCGTCGCCAACAGGATCGTCTGTGCCCAGTGCGAGAGTTTGCCCCCGCCAGGGAGCCCACCCGAGCGATCCCAAGGCTCGAGGGGCCCCTGCGGGCCCACTATACGCAGCTCAACGCCCCCATGATAGAGGTGTTGGTCACGGCGACGAGGGCCGGACTGTTGCCAGACCCGTATAGAGAGATGAAATCGGACCCGACACGACGGGATTTCCAGAAGTATTGCTGATATCACCGGGACCACGGCCATGACACCAACGATTGCTTCACCCTCAAGAGGGAGATTAAGCAGTTGATCCAGGCGGGTCACCTCAGGGGCTTCGTCGAGGGCAGAAAGCTGGTCCGAGAAGAGAGAACCCCGCGGAGGGCGCAAAGGGCAGATCCACCTCCATGCGATGAGCGAGAGGAACCTCGCCCGCCGAAGCCGGTCATGCGCATAGATGTAATATGTGGCGGACCGATCTCTAGAGGAGCGTCGTCATCAAGCATGAAGGGTTACGTGCGGCAGGTGATGGCAGCGGGTCTCGGCAATGACACGAAGGGGAGAAGGGTAGCCCGACCTCCCATTACCTTTACGGATGAAGATCTAGAAGGAATCGAGCGACCGCATGACGACTCCATCGTCATCGAGGCCCAGATCGGGACGGCCGTCATCAGCCGCCTCCTGATCGACACTGGAAGCTCCTACGGCATTCTATTTATGTCGATGGTTGAGAAGATGGGGCTGGGGCAGGCGGACCTGAGACCTTGCACTGGGCCCATCGTCGGCTTCACTGGCCACTCGACTCCTATTATGGGGGTGATCACCTTGTCGGTGTCACTCGGAGAAGAACCAAGGGTCGTCACTCGCATGATGCATTTCGTTGTCGTCGACATTGCGTCGGCATACAACGAGATCATAGGGCGACCATACATGATGGCCATCGAGGCACTCCCCAGCATGCTCCATCAGATGGTCAAGTTCCAAACTCCGCGATGAGTGGGTTTAGTGCGGGGGAGCCAGAAGCTATCCAGGAGCTGCTACGTGGGGGTGACCAAGCATAAGGGTCTGGAGCAAACTTTGTCGGTCGGCCTCCTTTATGAGAGGGAGGACTTTCGCGACCAACGGCCAACTCCTGCTGAAGAAGTCGAGAAAGTACTCGTGGCCACGGAGGAAGACAAGACCGTTTCCATCGGCACTGCGATTCCTGGGTAGGAGAACGGAGCTTCGGAGTCGGCGGCTGGGTCCTCAGAGACACCACCTTCAAGCCCGCCGAGACCGCTCGCCGAGGGAAGCTGGCAACCAAATGGGTGGAACCCTACGAAGTCATCGACATCATCGGACCAGCCACATACATCCTAGCAACCCTCGACGGGAGTGAGTTAATTCATCCACGGAACGCTGGGCACCTACTAAAATATCACCATTAATTGTAAGTCTTTAATGAGATACTTTCTTTTCTTCGCATTTTCAAATCTCGCCGTCTTCATTTGAAAGTTTCAGTTTAAGACACAAGACTCCGGGGCAGGACCAATCCTCGCCACCCAAACCGAAGAAGGGCACAGGTCGAGCTACGCGCTCGCTCCCCCTCCAGTGAAGACATCCGGGGCAAGCTTACGGAGCTTTGCCACCCAAACCGGAGCGCCATATGTGGGGTAGGTGACGGCCCAATACCCGTCCGACTATAGAGACTGCGGGGAGGCGACGGCCCAATACCCGCCCTCTCAAAGACTCCGGGGCAGGACCAATCCTCTCCACCCAAACTGGAGAAGGGCACGGGCCGAGCTACGCGCTCACTCCCACTCCAGTGAAGACCTCCGGGACAAGCTTACGGAGCTTCGCCACCTAAACCGGAGTGCCATATGCGGGGTAGGCGACGGCCCAATATCGTCCGACTATAGAGGCTGCGGGGAGGCGACGGCCCAATACCCGCCCTCTCAAAGACTCTGGGGCAGGACCAATCCTCGCCACCCAAACCGGAGAAGGGCACAGGCCAAGCTACGCGCTCGCTCCCCCCTCCAGTGAAGACCTCTGGGGCAAGCTTACGGAGCTTCGCCATCCAAACCGGAGTGCCATATGTGGGGTAGGCGACGGCCCAATATCCGTCCGACTATAGAGGATGCGGGGAGGCGACGGCCCAATACTCGCCCTTTCAAAGACTCCGGGGCAGGACCAATCCTCACCACCCAAACCGGAGAAGGGCACAGGCCGAGCTACGTAGCTTCGCCATCCAAACCGGAGCGCCATATCTAGGGTAGGTGACGGCCCAATACCCGTCTGACTATAGAGGCTGCGGGGAGGTGACGGCCCAATACCCACCCTCTCAAAGACCCTGGGGCAGGACCAATCCTCCCACCCAAACCGGAGAAGGGCACGGGCTGAGCTACGCGCTCGCTCCCCCTCCAGTGAAGACCTCCGGGACAAGCTTACGGAGCTTCGCCACCCAAACCGGAGCGCCATATGCAGGGTAGGCGACGGCCCAATACCCGTCCGACTATAGAGACTGCGGGGAGGCGACAGCCCAATACCCGCCCTCTCAAAGACTCCGGGGCAGGACCAATCCTCGCCACCTAAACCGGAGAAGGGCACGGGCCGAGCTACGCGCTCGCTCCCCCTCCAGTGATGACCTCCGGGGCAAGCTTACAGAGCTTCGCCACCCAAACCGGAGTGCCATATTCGGGGTAGGCGACAGCCCAATACCGTCCGACTATAGATGCTGCGGGGAGGCGACGGCCCAATACCCACCCTCTCAAAGACTCCGGGGCAGGACCAATCCTCGCCACCCAAACCAGAGAAGGGCACAGGCCGAGTTACGCGCTTGCTTTCCCCTCCAATGAAGACCTCCGGGGTAAGCTTACGGAGCTTCGCCATCCAAACCGAAGTGCCATATGTGGGGTAGGCGACGGCCCAATACCCGTCCGACTATAGAGGCTGCGGGGAGGCGACGGCCCAATACCCGCCCTCCCAAAGACTCCGGGGCAGGACCAATCCTACCACCCAAACCGGAGAAGGAAACGGGCCGAGCTACGCGCTCGCTCCCCCTCCAGTGAAGACCTCTGGGGCAAGCTTACGGAGCTTCGCCACCCAAACCGGAGCGCCATATGCGGGGTAGGTGACGGCCCAATACCTGTCCGACTATAGAGGCTACGAGGAGGCGACGACCCAATACTCGCCCTCTCAAAGACTTCGGGCAGGATCAATCCTCGCCACCCAAACCGGAGAAGGGCACGGGTCGAGCTACGCGCTCGCTCCCCCCTTCCAGTGAAGGCCTCCGGGGCAAGCTTACGGAGCTTCATCACCCAAACCGAAGCGCCATATGCGGGGTAGGCGACGGCCCAATACCCCTCTGACTATAGAGGCTGCGAGGAGGCGACGGCCCAATATGCGCCCTCTCAAAGACTCCAGGGTAGGACCAATCTTCTCCACCCAAACTGGAGAAGGGCACGGGCCGAGCTACGCGCTCGCTCCTGACCCCATCAAAAACTCGGGGCAGGTCTGACAAGTTCCGACCGCCCGAGCCGAAGAGGAGCGCGGACTGAGATTTCCACCCGCTCACCATCCCCCCAAGCAGACCCATGATCCTCGAAAACTTGAACCTTGGGAAAAGGACAAGGGCACGCGGACTGAGGCAGGCCTCGCACAGGCCAAGGACCGAGGGTCAACGTCGGGTCCCGATAAAGCATGCCCCTGATGCGACTCGTCGAAACGAAAGGACGCTCGGGAGACGCGCCATTAATGACGACACATCCTCCGAGAGGCAAGGACTGACGAAACGCGTCCAGTGCCACCTGTCAAAAGCATTTTCGAAGGGCGTGATTCCGAGGAGCCTATTAATGATGCCAGCTCATCGGGGGAACCGTTAGCAAACTCCCTCTATAAATACTCCCTTCACCCCTTCGAAGGAGAGAGGGAGAACGATAATATGAAGGCAAGCCAGTCTCCATCCCCTCCATGAAGGATGACAAGGAGCAAAGGACCCTGCCACCCCGATGGGCAGTTGCTTCCACAAGCCGATCGCTGATGGGCTACTCCCCTTACACAGGGGACGTCCCGCTCGTCACTCCTCAACTTCCCTTGGACAACTTATGCCAAGGGAACTGGAGCTCCAATGCTAGACCATTTCCCTCTTCTGACGCCCGACGCGCGCTGATGCTCCAAGTCACCGGTTAGGGGGGACGGGACAACCCTGCCAAATCGCCCCGCCGTGCATAGCAGCCTCCGTGGGCCCGTCTCCGGACGGGCCGCCCCTCCGATGGGCTATTCCTCTTATATGAGGGGTGCCCTGCCTTCCACTCCTCGACTTCCCCTAGACAACTTGCGACAGGGGAACAGGAGGACCTACGGCAGACCGCCCCTCCCTATCCGCACCCGCTCCACGACGACTCCAACCGGCGGGAAAGGCAAGAGCCAGGCTGGACAAACCAGCCACCAAAGGCCCACTCCGCGTCCCAAACCTCTATCTTCCTATAGAGGCCGGGCCTCGCTCTCCACCCCCGCCACCTCATCCCCCACCTCTTTCGAGGTTTCCCTTCGACGTAAGGATCCCCTGAAGAGACCTTGCAACCCTTCATGGACGCAAAGACGAAAGGAGACGCAACGAACAACGATAAAGACGAGGACACCCGCCAGACAAAGGAGTTCGCTCATCCTGATGCAGTTTACAACCGGATGAAACGACTCCCGGGCGGAGACCTTGCAACCATTCAGCATACGGAAGGTGAAGAAAAACTCGATGAGGAATGGGAGAAGGAGGGCCGCCCTGCAGACAGAAGCTCGCACATCATGTGCAGTTTACAACAAGTAAAACGGCTCCATAGTTCGCCCACAGACCGGATTACGCACCAGATCCCATCAGAACTCCACAGTTAAACTGTTGACCAATCTCTGTCGTTTTTGTTAAATTTTTGTAAAAGTTAATGAAAAAGGCTATTCCAAGCGAATTCCTAATCATTATCTAAACGCGCTCTAACTTGAAAACAATTCTCGTCAAACTGCGGGTCGAGCTCACAAAACTAGGCCACCCATCACGGCGAAGAGAAAAGGGGCCGAGATGCGCGCTCCTCCTTATCCCACAGGTATAACTCGGGGCTTCGCCAAACAAGATAAAGCAAAACTAACAGAAAGTTCATTATATATATATAGTCCGAACCTTACAATAGTAGCGGGGGCCGACCTAACAAAACGAGGCCTCCCTCGGGCCGACCCTGCCGTTCCCTCTAAACAAAAAGGGGGGAGAAGTGCGAGACAAGAACTATTCTTGAGGGCCACTGCCGCCTGGGGCCCCGCCGATCGGACCACTGCCGCCTGAGGCTCCGCCGCTTGGGGCGACATCCCTCCCGTCGGCTTTTGAGGGGTCGACCTCATTGTCGACGGCCGCCTCCTCAACGATCACAGCCTCCTAGACGATCACAGCCTCGTCGACGAACGTGTCCTCATCCTCCTCCGCCTCTTCCTCCCCCTCCGAGGCAACCAGCATGTCGAAGTCGACCTCAATCGGAGGGCAGAGGTTGGCCGCCCTTTCCTTCACCTGGCTTAGGCAGGCCTTCCAGCCCGTGGCCTTACCCTCCATTAGGCCTTCATATGTCGCGTCCGCGAGGGCGGGGATGAAGGTCGACTCCTGATACGACCTAGACTCCTCGGTCACCCGGTTCAACTCTTCTCTTGCGGACCTCGCCTGGGCCTCCAGGTCGACGGCCCGCGCCTCCAGGTCGGAGGCACGCACCTCCCCCCGTTCCAGAGTGCTGTCCAGTTCCTTCACCCGATCGGCCGTGAAGGCAGCCTTCACCTCATGATCCGTAAGGAGCCCATTCAGGCGCTCAACCTCCGACTAGAACTGGCTGCACATGATTTTCTCCCTCTCCGGCTGCTCGGCACTCTTGTGAAGCTCAGCAAGCTCGGCCACCATTCTCGTGACGGCGCCCTCGGCCTTGTTTATGGCTAGCACATGGTTCCTAGCGACGAGCATCATAAGGATGGACTGCAAGACAAGAGAAAAGTCTGTTGGGATACTCCACAAAGCCAAGGGGAAGACTTGACCCAGTTCACACCGCCTACCTGCACGCCGTGCCATATCGCGGTGCCGCACAGCCCTTCATGCTCGACGGCAGATAAACCCTCCCTATCGCGGGGCAGGAAAAAGTTCTCCGCCAACCTCGCCAACACCCCTCCGTCTTCAAAGACGGACTCATTGGTCCCCACTCGGAAGGGCATCCGATGAAGGGCCTCATCCGGATAACCCTCAACCTCGGCTTTTCTGGCCTTAAAGTGGATGAGCGAGGCCTCGTAGCTAGGGTGGGCCTGCCTCTCCAACACAAACCGCGGGCAGTCGTACGGCCAGCCCTCCCAAATCGACGACCTGGGCAAGAGCCCGACCCGCCAGAACCCTCAGGGCGATCTTGGGCTATGATCTTCTCGACGGAGGGTACCCTTGGGCTCGACGGACGGACTTCGGGGGCCACCACCCCGGGCTCGGTCCGCCCCTCACCTCCACCCTCAAGATCGATGACCGAGGCGGCGGCCCCCTTGCCAGTCCCTTCCCCGGGCCGATTGACACTCCTCTCCCTCCGAGGATCGACGACGGCCAACGTCGTGGATAGCCTCGTCCTCTTCGAGGACACCTTCCCCTTTCTCGAGGCATCCCCTCCGGCCTCCTCGTGTGACCTCTTCGGATCCACCTTCTTCGTTCTCTGTGCCACCTGCTCCGCAGCCCGCTTCTTCATCTCCTTCAGCGAGATACTCATAATGCGACCTGCAGGAGAGAGATACCTTAGAGTGAGCACTTCAGATGCCGCAATCACAAAGTTCATTTTACCTTCGGGCCAAATATGCTGGGCTATCCTGTCGAGCTCAGCAATCATCCCATATTCACGGCCCTCTCTCGGGATGGACATCAGGAACCGGGCTACATCTTCTTCCTCATCACTCAGCTTGATCCCCTTCGTCGCCACAGGATTCAGCTCCCCCCATTTCGCTCGTATAACCACATCCACGAGTAATGAGACGAACACGTATTGCTTACTCCACCCCTTGATCTTGTTCGGCAGCCCTCTGATGAGGGGATGGTTTTTCTTTGCGGACAGGTAATAGTAGGACATCGGCCTCTTCACCGCGGTGAAATACCGAAATAGTGACAGGGACAGACAGAATCGGTTGCTCATGCATAACACCAGAAAGCCGATGATCGCGCTGAAAAAATTCGGCATCAGGCGGTACAGTGGAAACTCCAAGAAGTTCAAGACCTCTAGCACGAAGGGATGAGGGGGGACCGCAACCCCTGCTGAAAGCAGGCTACATACACCTCACCTCATCGTCTCCTGCAAAGCACACCCGCTCCACCGCGGTGGGCTCCCGGACGGAATAGGGCGGCCTGATGAACGACTCACTGATTTCTGGAATGGACATCTTCAACACCGATCTCACACCCGTGATCTTGTCTGGCACCACTCTGGCCTCCGCCACCGTAACAGCGGCCAGAGTAACGGGCTTCAACATCCTCTTTAGGGACAGTTTCCCCTTCTTCCAGTCCTTCGGGACACCGAGGGCAAGCCCACTGATTGCTCGTCGCCCGCGCTACTGCTCCGACTCTCCGATGACCCTTCCCCTGTGCTCTCCACTGTATCCGCGGCTGAGCTCACTCCCTCCACCACCCTCGACCCCGCCAAGTGGAATGAAGATGTTGACGAAGACATCAAGAAAGAAGAGGTTAAGTACCTGGATGATATCGACGGCTTCGACGACGATGCTGCAGCGGCGGCTGGATCTTCGACGACAACTTCGACAGAAGCTAAACAATCTCCGGCAACTGCAGGCTCACAGAAATATTTTCAAGCAAGAAACCCTCACTGGCTCCCCACACAGAGCTCTTTATAGGACGCCTCGAAAGATCGCGACCGCAGACTTCTCGCCATGCATCGACGATCTGTGCCCCTCGACGCTTCGATCCGCGGAATGACGTCTCGATCCGTGCGGTATGACGCCTCGACTGATAGCAGCTGTCGCATCCGCCACGTGTCATCCAGAGAGTGGCCGAACCGCTTCGATTTCCATCTACCGCCGATCAGGAAAGATAGCCTCGGTTCGCGCAACGAACACCGAAACGCTTCGATTCCCGCCCTCTTTCGTGTCGAAATGATTACGCTGAGTCAAACTAACTTCAAATCCCCCATCTTCCCTACCCGGGCCCAAGAATGGCACCGCCAGCATTGCGACGGCCAGGGACATTGAGCATCACATGTTCAGGGTCGGACTGCGACACCGACCCCCCCACAAACTCATTCGTATGCCTCACCTCACCCCGAACCAATGGTTCGGCAGGTCGCCCCGAGCTCATTCGTATGCCATCATCGTACTGAGTCTCAACATCCCTCTCCCCATAACCTAGCGCTCGTGGATAGATGGATGTTGGGGGCAATTATACCCTCGCAAGCAAGCAGTCCACACACTCAACAAGGAGAAGAAGAAACCAAGACAAGATCAATCCATCCCATTTATTCTAAAGGACGAGGCTATTCGCGGTGCCCGCTGGGAATACAACATCACACCGGGCCCGGCCATCGGCCGGCCATACAAAAAAGAGACAAATTTCTCCAACTCTAAGTCCTCAACGTTGTTGCCTCTCCTCCAGCCGAGCCCCCATGTCCCTCGCCACCTGGCGAACTCTCGTCTCCCTCACCTCCCGCAGCATCGGAACGACAAGTTCGTCATGATAACGGCGGATAGCGGCTTCGATCACGTCGTGCTCAACCCCCCGTCTCTCCTCCAGCTGCTGCCTCAAGATACCTTTCTCCCTCCTCTCCACTTCGATGGTCTTCTTCAGGTCGACTATCTGCCTCGTCTGTAGCTCGATCACCCTTTTCTTGCTAGCCATCTCCTCGGTGTGCTTCGCCTGGATATCGACCCGCTCCCGCTCTTCCTCCAGGAGTTGGAGCTCAATCGTAGCCTTTGACGAATCGAAATACGCGGCCCGCGCCTTCTCGACTTTGCAGGCCACTGCAACCCTCTCCAGCTCTGCTTCCTTCTCCCTCAGCTTCTCCCTGACGTCAACGAGATCGGTCCTCACCTTGTCGAGAGCCGCCTTCGTGGCGGCCATTGGCGTTCGGCGATGTAGGGCAACCATAGCCGTGACCATCTATAAGAAGACCCTACTCAGTCAGACACAAATAAAGAAAACTTGGAAGGCGAGACAAGGAATCCGACTTACCTGCATAGCATGCCACACAGTGGAGCCACACAGCCGCTCCACCCCCACGCGGATCAGGGACTCCTGATCTTACGATAGCATGCAATACTCCGCTAGACGCGCTGCCACCCCGGCATCTTCAAAAATCGACTCATCACGGCCTATGCGATAGGTCGGCCAATGAAGACTAACGCCTGGCAGCGCCTCGAACTTAGCCTTGGTCCTCTCGAAACGAATAAGAGCGTTCTCGCAACTCGGGTTCGTCGCCCTTCACATATCATGCATGGGGATTCCATACGGCCACTTCTGGACCGGGGGCGCCTTGCGAGGCCCAACCGCCTCGGGTATCTGCGTAGGAGCCTGAGGGATCATTCCCCGAATGGGCGGAGCCTCGGAGAGGCCCTCACCGGCTCGACCAGAAGAGGCACCCGATTCGTACGTCCTTCATCTTTGGTTCACCCCCTCCTCACCCAGGTTTTCGCCCCCCGCCCCCCCCCCCCCCCCCCCCCCCCGTTTTCGAGGTCCCTCTTCACCCATCACTTTCTTACCCTTCTCACGAGGGCCGACGCTCTCCGCCACCGACACCCCGGCTGCCCTCAATACCTCCTCCGGCTCTTGCATTACGTCCTCACCGGCGAAGGAGGGAAAGATCAGGGTAAGCTAACATAAAGACTTGCCAGATTCAAACTACCTTGGGGCCAATAATCCTGACTAAGCCGATCATCCTGAGTCAGGCTCGCCAGCTGGCGATGCGCCTCGGGTAGCTCCGCCAAAATCTGCGCCTTTGCCAGGTCATCGCCGGTTAGCTTCACCCTTTCATTCACTAGGGGATTCCGCGTCCCCCAGTTCTACATCAACACCGTGTCGACCGACATCATAACAAAGGCAAAATCCTCCATCCACCTACCAACATCGGCAGGCACCCCGAGGATAAGCTCCCGTCCCCACCTCGCGCAGACGCAGTGGTACATTCCCCTCTTCCGAACTACGAAGAAGTGCTGGAACAGTGCCAGGGACGGACTCAGGGAGCAGGCGAGGCATAAGACGACGAACCCCACTAGCAAGCCCCAGAAGCGGGGCATCAAGGCAAAAATCGGCAACTCTAGGAAATTCAGTAGGTGGAGGAGATAGGGGTGGATCGGGAAGCGAAGCTGATCACTCCTTATTTTACACTTTTTTCCCGCATGTTTGCATGCCATTTGGATCGCCCAAATCATGTTTTTCACGATATATCGACGATATTGCGATGCTTTTCACGATTTGTTGTTTTTGTCGCATTTCAGGTGATTTGGAGCGATTTGGAGTGATCTCGAGATACGCTTACTCCAGAGGATCACCGACGACCTCCCCAAGGGGTATTTTGCTGTTGGAGAGGAGCGGAAGAAGAACGAACGTCGCAGGAGTGACGAGGAGGCCAAAACAAGCTGTTTGGGCATTTTTAGTGTCCCACTCAGCCGAGTGAAGGAGTCACTCGGCCGACCAGCGAGACATCGCTCGGCCGACCAGATCGGATACGTTTCATACGTGCACTCGGCCGAGCGACGGAGACCACATCAGCCGAGTGACGAGATCCCGTCCGCCCGAGTGGCGCCCAGACGAAGCCATTCAAAAATCGCCAACTTACTGTTTTTCGGCTGCCTGAGCTTCAGAAGACCCACTCGGCCGAATGGATAATCCCGACCGCCCGAGTACCAAGAAGCCATCGGCCGAGTGACGACAACTCACTCGGCCGAGCCGCCCCCGAAGTGAAGACCCCTGAAGATCGAGACTTACTGGAAATTTATAGGGTTTCTCACTCGGCCGAGCGACTTTTGTCACTCGGCTGAGTGCGACGCGCTGCCTGTAGCGAAAATTGCGGATTTCAGGCTGCGCAGGGGTATTTTGGTCACAGTTTTTGGACGATTTTGGGGGGGTATTTAACCCCTGTTTTTACCCTAGTTTGGAGAGCTTTTCTCTTAGATTTTTTGCAGCTTTTTAGATTAACTTTTTAGCTTTATTCTTGTGATTGGAGAGGAGACAAAAGTTGATTTTTGTTGGATTATTTGAAGAACTCAATTGGTTTGTCTCTCTCTTCTCTAAAAATTCTATTTTTATTGCTTATCTCAATATTGTGATGAATTCTCTTGTTTATTTCATTGATTATTTTTGTGTTTGTGCTATGAATTGTGAGTAGTCTCCACGTCTTGGGGCGTGGGGATGAACCCTACAAGCCCAATTTCATATTTGTGACGATTTGGTAGAAATTTTGCTAGAATTGTTATTAGGGATTAGTTTGGGAGCGATTTACTACGGATAGCTAGGAGTTCATACCGATTGGGATTTGCAAGAGATTGGATCCCAACTCGATAGGAAACCCTAGAAATCCGAATTGGGTTGGAATCGAATTTCCGTAGTATCGGTTTGCAAGAGATTGGACCGATACTAGGGTTCCCGGTTGCAATTCCGTGCCGATACCCGTTTGCAAGAGATTGGACGGGTAGGAACTATCCCAACCTAGGTCGTGGGCTGAGTTTGCAAGAGATTGGGCTCGGTGCGTGATTGAACGATGATGTTGATCCTAATACTAGCTTCCCTAGGCTAGGGTTTGCAAGAGATTGGACCCGAACCTAGGATAGCTATAGACCGGAAACAGCGCGAGAGCGTGAGCTTGGTTCTACATTCAGTTGCAACTAGTTCATCCAAAATCTTATTCTAGCAATTTTGATACCGATGAACCACATTTACGAAATACGGTGAGTAGCGGGAATTCCCCATTCCCTAGACGTTCTTTATTTGATTTGATATTTCCGTACTTTGTCTGACGATTGTGACAGGATCGCCAAAGGCAAATTTCTCTCTTCTTAAATAGCCAGGTTGATTAGAACAAGCACGGTCATTCGTCCTCCCTGTGTTCGATAACCCGCTCGCTGCTATACCGTGCGCTTGTGGTAAAACTACAACCGTTCTTTGGGTTACATCCCGGAGCGATCAAGTTTTTGGCGCCGTTGCCGGGGAACCAAGGGTATTGGGCCAATCCGGCCACAAGAAATCATCCTGGTTTCTCTTACGCCAACAATGAAGGAGCTTTGAACCCGCCACAACAACCACCTCAACAAGCTCGACCACCACCCCCACCCCAACAACAACACTATCCACCGAGGGGGCCTCCACAACAAAGTTTCCAACCGAAGCAACAAGTTCCACCTTATAGGCCGCCCGGATACAATCAAGGGTGGAGAAATCAAAATCAAAACCCTCCACAAGCTCAACAACAATCCGACTTCGAAGCTAGAGTGGAGGCGTTTATGGTCGAGCAAAAGAAGGTCAATGCTACCTTGAAGGCGGGGCAAGACTCCCTTACAACTGTTGTGGCCCAAATATCGGAACAATTGGCGTTGCTCAATCGGAACACTCAACATTTACCGGCGCAACCCGAGCAAAACCCACGGGGCAACACCGGCCACATCAATGCCGTAGTTGCCGTCACTACTAGAGGCGGGAAGGACACCACCCCCGCCATGATTCCTACCGAGGAGCCCGTGGAGGAAAGTTTAGAGCCAATTGAGCCGGTTGTTGAAGTTAAGAAGGAAAAAGAGCCGCAAGAGAAGGAGAAATCTAGAGCGGAGCAATTGATTGAGGAAAGGCGCTTCATGCCACCGGTCCCATTCCCCCAAAGGCTTGCTAGAGTGAAAATGGAGAAAAGGCTAGCAAAGTTTCTCGAGTATCTGAGAGGGGTTAGCCTCAACATTCCCTTCCTCGACGCCATCGTGGAGATCCCCACATATGCTAAATTCTTAAAGGATTTGATTTCGGGGAGAAAGAGGAAGGAGAAGATTATGCTAGCCGAGGAGGGCTCTTGGTTCACCAAGAGGGAGAAGGAACCGGCCAAATTCAAAGATCCGGGGAGTTTTCGAATTCCTTGCACCTTGGGCGGCGTCCCTCTTCAAAAGGCGTTGGTAGATTTAGGGGCTAGTGTAAGCCTCATGCCTCTCTCCATGTTCCTAAGGCTAAACACCGGGACGAAGTTGAAACCTACCGACATGCGGATACAATTGGCTGACGGGCGAATAACAAGGCCGGTAGGGATCGCCGAAGACATCCCGCTACAAGTCCCGGGGGGAATATGCTTGCCATGTGACTTCGTGATCATGGACGTTAAGGAGGAGGGAGATACGTCATTGATACTTGGACGCCCGTTCCTCGCCACCGCCGGTGTGATTGTCGACGTGCGAGAAGGTACACTTACTTTGAACGTCGGCAACATCGAGGTGGAGCTTCACATTCCTAAGGCTATGAAACACATGCCTTACCACGAGGAGCTTGACTACATGGACCTCCGTGATGAGGTAATTGAAGAAGCGATCCCCCACTCGATTGGCGCTCTTTTCGATGAGGATTTCGAGGAAGGCCCGGATTTAGGCCAAGATGAGAAGAAAATTGATTCCCCCGACCTCTCCGCTGAAAGTGATGAAGGCGACGCTGATGTCGCAAGGATTCGAGAGCTCTGCAAGCTCTCGAAATTGAAGTCTCCGAAGAAAGCTCCGTCGATACGGAAATCGGCGTCACCGATGAAGCCGTTGATCGGAGCAAACGCCAGCTTGGGGGAGCCTCCCCCCAACACTATTCGAGACGGGAGACCACCGAGGGAGAACACGCCGCCGCAACTTCCGAATCCAAGCGTTCTCCCCGGAAAGTTTGATGGGTGCATCTCATATGCACCAAACATCCCGCATTAATTGAAAATCATAGTGGGTCGAGCTCACGACCTTAAACGAGCGCTTGTCGGGAGGCAACCCGACGGTTATTGCTTTATTTTTACTTTTTCTTTATATTTGTTTTAGAAATTTTTAGTGTTTTGAGTCGTTCGCCCCAAAAATTTTGTGATAACGGGTCCTATTTTTCTTGACAGGAGAGGAGATAGGTAAATCCATCATGAGGAGGATGAACGAGGTGATAAGGAGCACCCCAGGAAGGCGCTCGATGCTTAGGAGGAAGATGAAATCGACTGGAGGAAGAAAGACAGAGTTTAGAGCCAAAACAAAGACAAACAGCAGAACACAAGGCTCACTCGGCCGAGTATACTAGTCACTCGGCCGAGTACACAAGTTCGTCCGGCCGAGCCGCTCACGAATGAGGGAAGTCTGCTATACCCAACTCTCTGTTTATTTTCTTGATTTCAGTATAACTGCCACTCGGCCGAGTATATATATTCACTCGGCCGAGTAAAACGGATACGCTCCTAAGGCGAGTCTTGCCGAGTAGCTTGAGCCACTCGACCGAATGGACTTACTCCACTCGGCCGAGTCTGTCAAGGCCACTCGGCCGAGGCGTTAGCGAGTAGGGATTTTCCATTGATCTCGCTCGGTCGAGTGACCCAGTCACTCGGCCGAGTCGTAACTTTTCCTATAAAAGGGAGTGGGGTCGGGCTCGTTTTTCGAAACGACACATACCGCAGCGACCCCCGACCCTTCAGCTCCCTCGCCCGAACTCACCCCCTACTCGCCCGACCAACGTCGCCGCGCAGCCGCTCGACCAGCCATCGCCGGCCGAGCCGCCGCCGCTCCTCGCCTGAGTCACCGCCGGTGGCCACCACTCCGGCCACCTCCGGTTACCCCAATTTTCGCCTTTTTCTCCTCTTTTGTGTGTTTTTCGAGGATCCATGTGCTAAACGAACCCCAAACCCAAATCGATTTCTATATCTATCTATTATACCCCTAATGCTCCATACGTTTTGAATATTACTCGCTGATATCTTCATTTCATGCGCAGGTTGTTTCTGGGAGCTTAGGGGAGCCCAGGGGAGCTTCTAGGGACTGATTCGGGCTTCGCGGAGGCGTTGTCTTCGCACGCTTCCATTGCTTGCACTCGCGGCGTGTCGTGGTATACTCTTTCCTTTATTTTGCACACGCCGCACTTTTCACGCTTTTCGGCGCGCGCTCGGGGCCCATATGCCGCCCCGGACACGGCCGCGGTCGAAGAGAGCTTCCGCCAAGTGGAAGCGGTCGGATGACGCCGGCCCCTCCCACGAGTTGGAGGACTCTCCTCCGCCTTCTCCACCACACCCCACACACCCCGCACCGCCTGCAGGCCCCGCACACCCCGCGCAGCCTGCAGAGCCCGCACAGCCCGCGCACCCCGCACAGCCGCTCCCTGCCGCTCCACAGCCACCACCTCCGGCTCCACTTATCGGGCCGCTCGGGATCACGTTCCGAGACGACGCACACCGCGTCGCTTTCGAGCGTATCTCCCAGCGCTCGATCGTACCCTCCAGGTTTGCACACCTTGCCGACCTAGGACGCCTGGGGGTACTAGAGGGGATGCTCACGTTGTACGACAACGTGGGCTGGCGAGATTTCTTTCAGGTGTCGGCGGACACGTTTATCCGCCCGACACTTGAGGTACTTAGTTCGATCGCCCAGACCGACGAGGGATGCTCGTTTCGATTCATGGACCGGGAGTGCCAGGTCACTCTCGGTATGATGAGAGCCTTTTTCTCGTGGCCCGATGTCCCCGGGGCCGATCGAGGTTACGCCCCCACCCATATCCCCCCACCTTCCTTCGACGCCGGTGCCTTCTGGGCCCGGATTACGGGTCTTCACGCTGCCTTTGACCCTAGTAGGGCCAAGGCCTCGGCCATTGTCCACCCCTGCCTCCGTATAGCCCAACGCCTTATGGCGACGACCTTTGGCCAGATATGAGCCGGGCACGATGTCCACGCCAGAGCTCTACATGCTCTACGCGATGACACGGCCCAGAGCTCTATCTAGGGATGGCGATGATCTGGTCCCCGCCGTCGTTATTGATGTCGCGGCTTGGTTTTTGGACCGCATCATTGTATCGGTGGGCGCTCGCCACCGATATGCTGCGGCGGCCTGATCACCTTGCTTGCCCTTATGACCGTCGAGGACTTCCCTGACGACTTGCGACGAGCACCGGGCCCCACTTCTCTGTCGATTGATGTTATGGCCCGGATGAAGATGCTTCGTCCGCACGGTGAGCGACACTGGGTCTGGTTGCACGGCCCTTACGGTGCCGATTACATGATTCTTCCGAGCCCAGCTCGGACTCAGATTCCACCGGCCCACGTGGACTGGCTCCCTGCGATGGATGTTCTGATCCCAGCTGCTTACATGCTCGAGGCCGAGGAGGCTGAGCAGGCCCACGCTGCCCACGCTGCCCCCGCAGACCCTGTTGCCCCTGCCGAGCCTGCTGCCCCTGTTGACCCCGTGGCCCCTCAGCCTATCCCCGATGTTTTCGATGCTCCAGACACCTCTGTCCACACCTCTGTCGGTGTCAGGAGTACCTTAGCTGAGCCCACTTCCACTGCTTCCACGCCTGTCACCACCAGCACTGGCCCTCTGTCTGCCGAGCCCGTTTCCTCTGCCCCACCCGAGCGCCCGCCGACCATAGTTGAGTACGGAGAGCCCTCTGTCCCCACTGCTGCTGTATTTTCCGAGAGTGTCGTGGCGTCTGTCCACACTTCTGTACCACCGACCTCTCTGGCCGCCTCGCCGCCACTTTTGTATTCTTCTTTCGCTGCTGCTGCCTCCACTTCTCACCGTCCTGCCCAGCCTCGCACTAAGGCCAGGCCCACATTTGCGAGCGCAGCCCCTTTTATTCACTTGCCTGCTGAGCCCGTCACCTACGCCACCAGAGTACGCCAGCCCCGGCCTGCACAGCCCCGACCGGTGCGTCCCTCTACACCACCTCCCCCTGACACTGTACTTCAGAGCATTCGTGCTCTCGAGGGGGCGGTGAGTGGCCTCAGAGGCGACCTTCGGACCCTGTCTGCTACCGTCTCCGCGATGGCTGGCCGCTTTGACCTGCTCCCGCAGATTCACTACTGCCTTACCCAGGTCCTGGAGCGTCTCCCCCGCGTACCCGTACCCACCCAGCAGGTTCCCACCCACACTTCCATACACACTCAGCCTGTTTCCACTCCCACACCCACCCCCGCTCAGCAGCCACTACCACCACCACCTCCTCCTCCGCCTCAGGACAGAGCCGGCGCAGCCCCACCTTCTTAGGCACTCTTGATGCCATCGCTTCTTTTTGCCGTTGTGCTACCCGTCTCTGCTGGGTCCTGATGCACTTTTGCCCACCCCCCTCCCCTCACTATTTCTCTGATACGCATTTTCTATATATATATCTTTTTATATCTTTTTTGGGAGAGAGGGAGAGTTTTTGGTGCCACACCTATATCTCTGTATCACTCCTATTTCTGCATGCATCATGTCAGCATCTTCTTTTCCGTTTCATTATTTTCTTATTTTCCATCATGCATGCATCCTCACTTACCCCTCACATTACTTGTCTCTCGGTGTGCCACACTTTGCACATTGAGGACATTGTGCCATTTAGCTTGGGGGAGTGAGTTCTCACGTTCTTTTTTTCGATTTGCCACCTTTATTTTTAGTTTTTCACACCATTCTCCGCTTTTGTACTTATTTTCATCATTTTTCTTTTTATTTTACCATGCATCACGTTTTTCTTATTTTTCTGTGTGCCGCATTGTAAATAGTTCTATTTTCCCTTTATCTTTATTTCTTTCTTTTTCATCTCATGCTAGAGATGACTTTTCTATGATGATGATGACGTGGAGTTAGCTTACTCTATTTGCATGCTTTATTTGTCATGTCTTAGACTTTATTTCTGATATCATATGCTATGACTTGCCTTGCATCTAGAGATAGCAACCCACACTTTTTCCACATGAAAATGGATGAAATTTTATTATTAGCTGAGTCTGAATATTCATATGTATGCTATCGCAGAAAACACACCAAGATTCACGCATTGAATGCATATATCTGGAGTACTGATTTCTTTTCCTATATCACTTCTATATGCATGAATTGTACATTTCACTTCAGGATGATTGAATGATGTTAGCTATGATAAAGCTGGATTAGTTAGCTTTTTTGTGACCGAAACTGAGTAGATTAGATTACCCTGCTGAAGTTGTCGTGCATGTCTTATAGAGTGAACCGAGAGATATGTTTATTTCTTTCTCCACAAATCTTGAACATCATTTCTCTACTATTAAAATCATTGGTGAATCTCCCCTTAGCGATTCTATTATATGGCATTTCCCCCGCTATTAATTCCTAGCTCCAAATTTCCCGAAAAAAAAGAGAAAATATTCTTGTAAATCGTTATCTCTCTTTGAGTTGGGATCGTTGTGTATATATGCTATGTCAAAAAAAACAAAAGAAAAAAAAAGAGAGAAAAAGAAAAAGAAAAGAGGAAAAATCCTCAATAAAAGATCCCATCTCACTTTCTTTCTTTCTTCTCTCTTTTCGTGTTCATTTTCATTGCTTTTGGAGCTTTATAGAAATGGGGATGTAAATATTTTTTATGCCGCCATGCTCATAGATAAGCTTGGGGGAGGGAATCCATTGATGTGTGAGAGAGTGACTACTTGACGTTGCACGACAACCTAGGCTAAGTAATATTCTATACTCGGTGAGATTATTTCTAGCTTTACGAAATCCAGAAATCTAAGCCTAGCATTCATATCATGAAATCCACACTTTTCTATTCTCTCTATTTCTATTGTGTGATACTCTTATACTCCTCATAGAAAGCATTCAATTGAAAAGTGTGTGATCTGCGATTTGTATACCGCTTTAAATGATTCAGACGATGTTAATTCTAAAATTATTCCGTTTTTCATGATTATATCATTGTACGTGGGTTTTCTATTTCTATTTGCACTATTATACTATGATATCAAAATAGAACTCTTTGACATGTATTTTTCATTCAGTGCATGCTATATGAGTAAGCGGAACCCACGTCCTGAGAAAATGATCTAGCAGCTTACCTCTTCGCTTCTTTCTTTCTTCTTTATTTTTATTTTTATTTCGTTTTCCATTCTTCTCCGTTTTTCATTTTTTTCATTTTTCGCCGTTCTCGTTTTCCGAATCCACCGGGTTCGCCTTTTACTTATCTTCCTCGAGGACGAGTAAGAGGTAAGCTTGGGGGATTTTGATCACTCCTTATTTTACACTTTTTTCCCGCATGTTTGCATGCCATTTGGATCGCCCAAATCATGTTTTTCACGATATATCGACGATATTGTGATGCTTTTCATGATTTGTTGTTTTTGTCGCATTTTCAGGTGATTTGGAGCGATTTGGAGTGATCTCGAGATACGCTTACTCCGGAGGATCACCGACGACCTCCCCAAGGGGTATTTTGCTGTTGGAGAAGAGCGGAAGAAGAACGGACGTCGCAGGAGCGACGAGGAGGCCAAAACAAGCTGTTTGGGCATTTTTAGTGTCCCACTCGGCCGAGTGGAGGAGTCACTCGGCCGACCAGCGAGACACCGCTCGGCCGACCAGATCGGATACGTTTCATACGTGCACTCAGCTGAGCGACGGAGACCACATCGGCCGAGTGACGAGATCCCGTCTGCCCGAGTGGCGCCCAGACGAAGCCATTCAAAAATCGCCAACTTACTGTTTTTCGGCTGCCTGAGCTTCAGAAGACCCACTCGGCCGAGTGGATAATCCCGACCACCCGAGTACCAAGAAGCCATCGGCCGAGTGACGACAACTCACTCGGTCGAGCCGCCCCCGAAGTGAAGACCCCTGAAGATCGAGACTTACTGGAAATTTACAGGGTTTCTCACTCGGCCGAGCGACTTTTGTCACTCGGTCGAGTGCGATGCGCTGCCTGTAGCGAAAATTACGGATTTCAGGCTGCGCAGGGGTATTTTGGTCACAGTTTTTGGACGATTTTGGGGGGTAATTAACCCCTGTTTTTACCCTAGTTTGGAGAGCTTTTCTCTTAGATTTTTTACAGCTTTTTAGATTAACTTTTTAGCTTTATTCTTGTGATTGGAGAGGAGACAAAAGTTGATTTTTATTGGATTATTTGAAGAACTCAATTGGTTTGTCTCTCTCTTCTCTAAAAATTCTATTTTTATTGCTTATCTCAATATTGTGATGAATTCTCTTGTTTATTTCATTGATTATTTTTGTGTTTGTGCTATGAATTGTGAGTAGTCTTCACGTCTTGGGGCGTGGGGATGAACCCTACAAGCCCAATTTCATATTTGTGACGATTTGGTAGAAATTTTGCTAGAATTGTTATTAGGGATTAGTTTGGGAGCGATTTACTACGGATAGCTAGGAGTTCATACCGATTGGGATTTGCAAGAGATTGGATCCCAACTCGATAGGAAACCCTAGAAATCCGAATTGGGTTGGAATCGAATTTCCGTAGTATCGGTTTGCAAGAGATTGGACCGATACTAGGGTTCCCGGTTGCAATTCCGTGCAGATACCCGTTTGCAAGAGATTGGACGGGTAGGAACTATCCCAACCTAGGTCGTGGGCTGAGTTTGCAAGAGATTGGGCTCGGTGCGCGATTGAACGATGATGTTGATCCTAATACTAGCTTCCCTAGGCTAGGGTTTGCAAGAGATTGGACCCGAACCTAGGATAGCTATAGACCGGCAACAGCGCGAGAGCGTGAGATTGGTTCTACATTCAGTTGCAACTAGTTCATCCAAAATCTTATTCTAGCAATTTTGATACCGATGAACCACATTTACGAAATACGGTGAGTAGCGGGAATTCCCCATTCCCTAGACGTTCTTTATTTGATTTGATATTTCCGTACTTTGTCTGACGATTGTGACAGGATCGCCAAAGGCAAATTTCTCTCTTCTTAAATAGCCAGGTTGATTAGAACAAGCACGGTCATTCGTCCTCCCTGTGTTCGATAACCTGCTCGCTGCTATACCGTGCGCTTGCGGTAAAACTACAACCGTTCTTTGGGTTACATCCCGGAGCGATCAGAAGCCCCAACTCGAAAGACCGGGCGTAGACCCCAAATTCATTGTCCCCAGGCGAACACACCCTTTCCTCAGGTCCCGGGACCCTGATCACTCCTTATTTTTACACCTTTTTCCGCATGTTTGCATGCCATTTAGATCGCCCAAATCATGTTTTTTCACGATATATCGACGATATTGCGATGCTTTTCACGCTTTGTTGTTTTTGTCGCATTTCAGGTGATTTGGCGCGATTTGGAGTGATCATGAGATGCGCTCACGATAGACGGCCACCGACGACCTCCCCGAGGGATATTTTGCTGTTGGAGAGGAGCGGAAGAAGAATGGACGTCGTCGGAGCGACGAGGAGGACAAAACGACCAGTTTGGGCATTTTTTGTGTCCCACTCGGCCGAGTGGAGGAGCCACTCGGCCGACCAGCGAGACACTGCTCGGCCGACCCGTTCAGACACGATTTCCATGTGTACTCGGCCGAGCGACGGAGACCACATCGGCCGAGTGACGATACCACGTCCGCCCGAGTGGCACCCAGACGAAGGCCCTCAAAAAGATCGAAGTTACTGTTTTTCGGCCATCTGAGCTTCAGAAGACCCACTCGGCCGAGTGGCAAATCCCGTTCGCCCGAGTGAAGTGAAGCCATCGGCCGAGTGACGACAACTCACTCGGCCGAGCCGCCCCCGAACTGAAGACCCCTGAAGCCCCCGACTTACTGGAAAATTGACAGGGTTTTCACTCGGCCGAGCGACTTTTGTCACTCGGCCGAGTGCGATGCGCAGCCTGTAGCGAAATTTGCGGAAAACAGGCTGTGCAGGGGCATTTTGGTCAGGATTTTTAGACGATTTTTGGGGCTATTTAAGCTCTGTTTTTACCCTAGTTTAGGGAGCCACCTCTCAGATTTTTTGCAGCTTTTTGAGTCTACTTTTTAGTTTTATTAATTGTGATTGGAGAAGAGAAAAACTTGGATTTTTGTTGGGTTGATTGAAGATCTACATTGGTTTGCACTTCTCTTCCCCAAAAACTCTATTTTTATTGTTTATATCATTGTTGTGATGAATTCCATTGTCTATTTCATTGCTAATTATTGTGCTATTGCTATGATTAGTGAGTAGTCTCCACGTCTTGGGGCGTGGGGATGAACCCTACAAGCCCAATTTCGTATTTGTGTTGAATTGGTAGAAATTGAGCTAGGATCGTTATTAGGGATTAGATTGGGATCGAATTACTACGGATAGCTAGGTATTCACATCAATTGGGATTTGCAAGAGATTGGATCCCAATTCGATAGGAAGCCCTAGAAATCCGAATTGGGTTGGAGTCGGATTTTCGAAGTATCGGTTTGCAAGAGATTGGACCGATGCTAGGATCTCCGGTTGCAATTCCGTGCCGATACCCGTTTGCAAGAGATTGGACGGGTAGGAACTATCCTAATCTAGATTGTGGACCGAGTTTGCAAGAGATTGGGCTCGGTGCGCAATTGGACGATGATGTTGATCCTAATGCTAGCTTCCCTAGGCTAGGGTTTGCAAGAGATTGGACCCAAACCTAGGATAGCTATAGACCGGCAACAGCGCGAGAGCGTGAGCTTGGTTCCACATTTAGTTGCAACTAGTTCATCCAAATTCTCATCCTAGCGATTTCGATACCGGCGAACCACATTTGTGAAATACGGTGAGTAGTGGGGATTCCCCATTCCCTAGGCGTTCTCTATTTGATTTGATATTTCGCACTTTTGTCTGACGATTGTGACAGGATCGCCCAAGGCAATTATCCCTCTAAATAGCCAGGTTGATTAGGAGCAAGCACGGTCATTCGTCCTCCCTGTGTTCGATACCCGCTCGCCGCTATACCGTGCGCTTGCGGTAAAACTACAACCGTCGCCTCGGGACGTGTACGCCGGGGCGCGATCAAGTTTTTGGCGCCGTTGCCGGGGAGGCGATTGCGTTTGATTCTTTTTCACCTTAGCTATTTCTTTCTTTTATTTTCTTTTTATTTTATTTCTTTTACCATTATTATTTCCTTTGCTATTCTTACCTAACCCTTCCACGGTACTAATCATCTCTTTGAAACTCTGTTTTCCCTGTGCATGTACACGAGATCTACGGCGGACCCCGAAGCCTTATTATTCGATCCCGAGATCGAACGTACCGCGCGGAGAATCAGAGCGGAAAGGAGACAATATCCGGAAGGGCGGTTTATGACCAACCGGGAAACTCCCGAAGAATTGGCGGAGAGAATGGCGAGAATAATTTATATTCGCGATAGGCTTCGGCCTAAAACCTCTTCTACTACGTCATCCATCGCCGTGCCGGAGTTGGCGGCCGACAAGAACTTCGAGCTAAAGACGGGATTGGTGGTTTTGATGCAACAAGACCCATTTCATGGGAACGCTCACGAGAACCCCCACTACCACATCCAATCATTCTTGTCGAAGTGCGCCACTTTCCAAATGCCGGGGGTCCCGATCGATGCCATCAGACTGCGCCTCTTCCCCTTCACGCTAAAGGACAAAGCACTCTATTGGCTGAGGACGCAAGCTGACGGAGTTTTCACCTCTTGGGACGGGTTGGCGGATGCATTCATTGATAAATTCTATCCACCATCCAAGACGGTGAAGATCCGGAGCGCTCTCATGTCCTTCAAGCAAGGACCACATGAGACGCTCTATGAAGCTTGGGAGCGATTTAAGGATTTGCAGCACCAGTGCCCGCACCACAGTATAGAAGATTGGGAGTTAGTGCATAGCTTCTACAACGGTCTCCAACCGGGGACCAAACAAATTATTGATGCCGCGGCGAATGGTGCAATCTTGTCAAAGACTCTCGAGGAAGCTACGGCCCTAATTGAGGAGATGGCCTCTAATAACCAACAATGGGGCGATGAGCGAGGACACTCTACGTCCTCCTTAAAGACGACTAGCATCTACGAGGCAAAGGCCGTAGCGGAGCTTACGAGCAAATTTGATTCTCTCCACAAGGTGGTGGAGAGATTGGAGAAATTCATCACGGAGCCCCAAGGAAGCCCTTCCACCTCCGCGCCGGCAAGCCAAATGAGTGATTGGCAAGACCAATCTCAAGCCATGTATTCGGGAGGAGAGCAAGGAGAAGGATCCTTGGAGCAAGTGCAATATGTTGCGGGGAACCAATGTTATTGGTCCAATCCGGCCGCAAGAAATCACCCGGGATTCTCCTATGCCAACAATGAAGGAGCTTTGAACCCGCCACAACAACCGCCTAATCAAGCTCGACCACCACCACCCCAACAACAATACTATCCGCCGAGGGGACCTACACAACAAAACTTCCAACCAAAGCAACAAGTCCCACCTTATAGGCCTCCCGGATACAATCAAGGGTGGAGGAATCAAAACCAAAACCCTCCACAAGCTCCACAACGATCCGATTTCGAAACTAGAGTGGAGGCGTTCATGGTCGAGCAAAATAAGGTGAATGCTACTTTGAAGGCAGGGCAAGAATCTCTTAATACCGTAGTGGCTCAAATATCGGAGCAATTAGCGTTGCACAACCGGAACACTCAAAGATTGCCGGTGCAACCGGAGCAAAACCCACGGGGCAACACGGGCCACATCAACGCCGTAGTTGCCATCACTACTAGAGGCGGGAAGGACACCACCCCCGCCATGATTCCTATTGAGGAGGCCGTGGAGGAAAGTTTGGAGCCGGTTGAGCCGATAGTCGAGATTGAAAAGGAGAAGGAGCCACAAGACAAGGAGAAATCTAGGGCGGAGCTATTAATTGAGGAGAGGCGTTTCATGCCACCGGTCCCATTCCCCCAAAGACTAGCGAAAGCGAAAATGGAGAAAAGGCTAGCGAAATTCCTCGAGTATCTAAGAGGAGTTAGCCTAAATATTCCCTTCCTTGACGCCATCATCGAGATCCCCACATATGCCAAATTCTTGAAGGACTTGATTTCGGGGAGAAAGAGGAAGGAGAAGATCATGCTAGCCGAGGAGGGCTCTTGGTTCACCAAGAGAGAAAAGGAACCGGCAAAATTTAAAGATCCGGGGAGTTTTCGGATTCCTTGCACTTTGGGCGGCGTGCCTCTTCAAAAGGCGTTGGTCGATCTTGGGGCTAGTGTGAGTCTCATGCCCCTCTCCATGTTCTTAAAGCTTAACACCGGGACAAAGTTGAAACCCACCGGCATGCGCATTCAATTAGCCGATGGACGGATAACAAGGCCGGTGGGGATTGCCGAAGACATCCCACTTCAAGTCCCGGGTGGAATATGCTTGCCATGTGACTTCGTCATCATGGACATTAAGGAGGAGGGAGACACCTCATTGATACTTGGGCGCCCATTCCTCGCCACCGCCGGAGTCATCGTCGACGTGCGCGAAGGTACCTTAACCTTAAACGTCGGAAACATCGAGGTGGAGCTCCACATTCCCAAGGCAATGAAGCACATGCCTTACCATGAGGAGCTCGATTATATGGACCTCCTCGATGAGGTAATAGAGGAGGCGATTCCTCACTCAATTGGTGCCCTTTTTGATGAAGAATTTGATGAAGGCCCGGATTTAGGCCGAGATGAAAAGATTGAAGACGATTCCCCCGACTTCTCCGCTGATGAAGATGAAGGCGACGCTGATGTCGCGAGGATTCGAGAGCTCTGCAAGCTCTCGAAATTAAAGTCTCCAAAGAAAGCTCCGCCGGCACGGAAATCGGCATCGCCGGTTAAGCCGTTGACCGGGACAAATGCTAGCTTGGGGGAGCCTCCCCCCAACACCATTCGGGACAAGAGACCTCCGAGGGAGACCGCTACGCCGCCACGTCCAAATCCAAGCGCGCTCCCCGGGAAGTTTGACGGGTGCATCTCATATGCACCCAACATCCCGCATTGATTGAAAATTATAGGGGGTCGAGCTCACGACCTTAAACGAGCGCTTGTCGGGAGGCAACCCGACGGTTTTTGCTTTATTTTTACTTTTTCTTTATTTTTGTTTTAGAAATTTTTAGTGTTTTGAGTCACCCGACCAAAAATTTTGTGATAACGGGTCCTATTTTTCTTGACAGGAGAGAAGATAGGTAGATCATCATGAGGAGGATGAACGAGACGATGAGGAGCGCCCCAAGAAGGCGTTCGACGCTTAGGAGGAGCATGAAATCGACTGGAGGAAGAAAGACGGAGTTTAGAGCCTAAACGAAGACAAACAGCAGAATACAAGGCTCACTCGGCCGAGTATACTAGTCACTCGGCCGAGTACAGAAGTTCGTCCGGCCGAGCCGCTCACGAACGAGGGAAGTCTGCTGTACCCAACTCTCTGTCTATTTTTCTCATTTCATTATAACTGCTACTCGGCCGAGTATATATATTCACTCGGCCGAGTGAAACGGATACCCTCCTAGGGCGAGTTATGCCGAGTAGCTTGAGTCACTCGGCCGAATGGACTTACTCCACTCGGCCGAGCATGGCAAAGCCACTCGGCCGAAGCGATATCGGGGAGAAATTTTTATTTGCCTCGCTCGGCCGAGTGAGTAAAGTCACTCGGCCGAGTCGTAACTTTTTAACATAAAGCCAAGGGGGGGCGCAGTTTTCGAAAACGAAAAAACCCCTTCGCCCGCGCCCCCTCAGCTTTCCCTCGCCCGATCTCGCCTCGCCCAACAGCCACTCACCCGCGCGCGCCGTCGCTCGGCCTGCCATCGCCGGCCGACCATCGCCGGACCCCGCCCGAGTCGCCGCCGGCAGCCCCGCCTCCGATCACCTCCGGTTCGCTTATTTTCACCGTTTTCTCCTCTCCTCATGTATTTTTTGAGGATTCATGTGCTAAACGCCCCCCTAACCCAAATCAATTCCCATATCTATCTGTTATACCCCTATTGCTCCATACATTTTGATTATTACTCGCTGATATCGCTTTTCCATGCGCAGGTTGCTTTTTGGAGCTTAGGGGAACTCAGGGGAGCTTCTACGGGCTGTTTTGGACTTCGTGGAGGCGCGGACTTCGCACGCTTCCACTGCTTAGCACTCGCGGCGTGTTTGGGTAAACTCTTTCCACTCTTTGTGCACACGCCGCACTTTTCACTTTTCGGCGCGCGCTCGGGGCAGATATGCCGCCCCGGACACGGCCGCGGTCGAAGAGAGCTTCCGCCAAGCGGAAGCGGCCGGATGATGCCGGCCCCTCCCACGAGTTGGAGGACTCTCCTCCACCGTCCCCCACACACACCACACACCCAGCACAGCCTGCAGGCCCCGCACACCCCGCACAGCCTGCAGTGCACCCACAGCCCGCACAGCCTCTCCCTGCCGATCCACAGCCACCACCACCGGCTCCACTGGTCGGGCCGCTCGGGATTACGTTCCGAGACGACGCACACCGTGCCGTCTTCGAGCGTATCTCCCAGCGCTCGATCGTACCCTCCAGGTTTGCACACCTCGCTGACCTTGGACGCCTGGGGGTACTTGAGGGGATACTCACGTTGTACGACAACGTGGGTTGGCGCGACTTCCTTCAAGTGTCGGCGGATACTTTTACCCGCCCGACACTTGAGGTTTTGAGTTCGATCGCCCGGACCGATGAGGGATGCTCATTCCGGTTCATGGATCGAGAGTGCCAGGTCACTCTCGATATGATGAGAGCATTTTTCTCATGGCCCGCCGTCCCCGGAGCCGATCGCGGTTACGGCCCTACCCACATCCCCCCACCTTCTTTCGACGCCGGCGCCTTCTGGGCCCGGATCACAGGCCACCACGCTGCCTTTGACCCTAGTAGGGCCAAGGC
Organism: Scilla litardierei; assembly: GCA_030789695.1. NCBI lineage: Eukaryota > Viridiplantae > Streptophyta > Magnoliopsida > Asparagales > Asparagaceae > Scilla > Scilla litardierei. The sequence goes on along the minus strand of CM061133.1, from coordinate 63,505,164 downwards.
CTCGGCCATAGTCCACCCCTGCCTACGCATTGCCCAGCGCCTCATGGCGACTACCTTTTTGGCCAGATATGAGCCGGGCATGATGTCTACGCCAGAGCTTTACATTCTCTACGCGATGACACGTCCCAGAGCTCTGTCTAGGGATGGACTCGAGCTTGTCCCCGCCGTCGTGATCGACATTGCGGCTTGGTTTCTAGACCGTATCATTGTGTCGGTGGGCGCTCGCTCACCGATATGCTGCGGCGGTCTGATCACCTTGCTTACCATGATGACCGGCGAGGACCTACCCGACGACCTGCGACGCGTTCCGGGCCCCACTTCCTTGTCGATAGACGTTATGGCCCGGATGAAGATGCTGCGTCCGCATGGTGAGCGTCACTGGGTCTGGTTGCACGGCCCCTATGGGGCCGATTACATGATTCTCCCGAGCCCTGCTCGGACTCTGATTGCACCAGCCCACGTTGACTGGATTCCGGCGATGGATGTCCTCATCCCCGCCGCCTACGTGCTCGAGGCCGAGGAGGCCGAGCAGGCCCACGCTGCCCACGCTGCCCAGGCTGCTCCCGCAGACCCTGCTGCACGCCCTGCCGAGCCTGCTGCCGACCCTGTCGCCCCTGTGGCCCCTCAGCCCACACCTGACATTTCCACTGCTCTTGACACTTCTGTCCCCACCTCTGCCTGTGTCGAGAGTACTCTTGCTGAGCCCACGTCCACCACTGTCACCACTTCCGAGGCTGTCCCCACCACTCCCGCTGCCACCTCCGGCCCTCTGTCCGTGGAGCCTCTTTGCTCCGCTCTCCCCCAGCGCCCGCAGACCTTTGTTGAGAGTGGAGAGCCCTCGTTCGCTGCGGTCGTGGAGACCATGGTTAGCATGATCTCCGCTGGGGTTACACCTTTTGGACCGCACACTTCTGCCCCAGCGGGAGATTCCTCTGTCTCCACTGCCGCCGTTTTCTCCGAGAGTGTCGTGGCGTCTGTCCACACTTCTGTGCCACAGACCTCTTTGGCCACCTCGTTGCCTCTTTTGCACGCTTCCTTTGCTGCCGCCGCCTCCACTTCTCGCCAGCCTCGCCCTGCGCAGCCTAGACCGGTGCGTCCCTCTGCACCACCCCCGCCCGACACTACACTGCAGAGCATACGTGCTCTTGAGTTGGCGGTGAGTGGTCTTAGAGGAGACCTTAGGACCCTGTCCTCCACCGTCTCTGCGATGGCTGGACGCTTCGACCTGATACCCCAGATCCACTACTGCCTTACACAGGTGCTGGAGCGTCTCCCTCGCGTACCCCAGCCCACCCAGCAGGTTCCCACACACACTTCCACACACACTAGACCTGCTTCCGCTTCCACCCCAGCTCAGCAGCCCTCACCACCACCACCACCACCTCCGCCTCAGGACGGAGACGGCGCGGCACCGCCTTCTTAGGCACTCTTGATGCCTTTATCCATTCCTGTCGTTGTGCTGCCCGTCTCTGCTGGGTCCTGTTGCGCTTTTGTCCACCCCCCCTCCTCTCACTTATTTTGGGATTATATTTTTGATCATATCTTTTTGTGCATACCTCATCATATCTACTTGGGTTTCTCATTTTGATCACATCTATATATTTTTATTGGGAGAGAGGGAGCGTTTTTTTGGTGCCGTATTTATTCTCGTATCACTCATATCTGTGCATGCATCATATCCGCATCATATTTTCGTTTCTTTATTTTTCGTTTTATTATCTTTTTTCTTTCCATCATGCATGCATCCTCACTTGCCCCTCTCATTACCTGTCTCTCTGTGTGCCACACTTTGCACATTGAGGACACTGTGCAGTTTAGCTTGGGGGAGTGAGTTCTCACGTTCTTTTTCGATTTGCCACCTTTATTTTTAGTTTTTTCACACCGTTTTTCACTTTTGCACTTATTTTTCATTATTTTTCATTTATCTTGCCATGCATCACATTTTTCTTATTTTCCTGTGTGCCGCATTGCATAGTTCTATTTTTCCTTTTATCTTTACTTCGTTTCTTTTTCATCTCATGCTAGAGATGAATTTTCTGTGATGATGTCTACGTGGAGTTAGCTTATTCTATATGCATGCTATATTTGTCGTGTCTTAGATTTCATTTCTGATATCATATGCTATGACTTGCTTTACATTTAGAAATAGTAACCCACACTTTTTCCTCATGAAAATGGATGAAATTTTATTATTAGCTGAGCCTGAATATTCATATGTATGCTATCACAGAAAACACACCAAGATTCACGCATTGAATGCCTATATCTGGAGTACTGACTTCTTTTCCTCTATCACTTCTATATGCATGAATTGTACACTTCATTTCCGGATGATTGAATGATGATTAGCTAAGATATATCTGGATTAGTTAGCTTTTTTGTGATCGAAACTGAGTAGATTAGATTACCCTGCTGAAGTCGTCGTGCATGTCTTATAGAGTGAGCCGAGAGTTATATTTATTTCTTTCTCCACAAATCTTGAACATCACTTCTCTACTTTTAAAATCATTGGTGAATCTCCCCTTAGTGATTCTATTTTATGGCATTTCCCCCCGCTATTAATTCCTAGCTCCAAATCTCTTATTTCAAAAATAAAAAAAAGAGAGAAGCGAAGAATAAAAGAGAGAAAAACATTCTTGTATATCATTACCTCTCTCTGCGTTGGGATCATTGTATATATGTTGCTTATTCCAAAAAAAAAGAAAAACAAAAAAAAGAGAGAAAAGAGGAAAAATCCTCAATAAAAGATCCCATCTCGCTTACTTTCTTTCTTCTTTCCCTTCTTTGCCTTTGGAGCTATATAAAAATGGGGATGTAAATATTTTTGTGCCACCACGCTTATAGATAAGCTTGGGGGAGGAGATCCATTGATGTGTGTGAGAGCGACTACTTGACATTGCACGACAACCTAGGCTAAGTAATATTCTATACTCGGTGAGATTGTTTCTAGCTTTACGAAATCTAGAAATCTAAGCCTAGCATTCATTTCATGAAATCCATACTTTTCTATTCTCTCTATTCTATGATGTGATACTCTTATACTCCAGATAGAAAGCGTTCAATTGAAAAGTGTGTGATCTGAGATTTGTATACCGCTTTAGATGATCCAGGCGATGTTAATTTTAAAATCATTCCGTTTTTCATGATTATACCGTTGTTCGTGGGTTTTCTATTTTCTACTTGCACTATTCTACTATGATATCAAAATGAGATTCTTTGACATGTATTTCTCACTCGGTGCATGCTATAAGAGTAGGTGAAACCCACGTCCTGAGAAAATGATCTAGCATCCTATCTTTCTTTCTTTCTTTCTTTATTTTCGTTTGGTTTTCATTCTTCTTCGGTTTTCATTTTTTTTTCGTTTTTTGAAAATTTCGTATTCCGAATCCACCGGGTTCGCCTTTTACTTATCTTCCTCGAGGACGAGTAAGAGGCAAGCTTGGGGGATTTTGATCACTCCTTATTTTTACACCTTTTTCCGCATGTTTGCATGCCATTTAGATCGCCCAAATCATGTTTTTTCACGATATATCGACGATATTGCGATGCTTTTCACGCTTTGTTGTTTTTGTCGCATTTCAGGTGATTTGGCGCGATTTGGAGTGATCATGAGATGCACTCACGATAGACGGCCACCGACGACCTCCCCGAGGGGTATTTTGCTGTTGGAGAGGAGCGGAAGAAGAATGGACGTCGCCGGAGCGACGAGGAGGCCAAAACGACCAGTTTGGGCATTTTTTGTGTCCCACTCGGCCGAGTGGAGGAGCCACTCGGCCGACCAGCGAGACACTGCTCGGCCGACCCGTTCAGACACGATTTCCATGTGTACTCGGCCGAGCGACGGAGACCACATCGGCCGAGTGACGATACCACGTCCGCCCGAGTGGCACCCAGACGAAGGCCCTTAAAAAGATCGAAGTTACTGTTTTTCGGCCATCTGAGCTTCAGAAGACCCACTCGGCCGAGTGGCAAATCCCGTCCGCCCGAGTGAAGTGAAGCCATCGGCCGAGTGACGACAACTCACTCGGCCGAGCCGCCCCCGAACTGAAGACCCCTGAAGCCCCCGACTTACTGGAAAATTGACAGGGTTTTCACTCGGCCGAGCGACTTTTGTCACTCGGCCGAGTGCGATGCGCAGCCTGTAGCGAAATTTGCGGAAAACAGGCTGTGCAGGGGCATTTTGGTCAGGATTTTTAGACGATTTTTGGGGCTATTTAAGCTCTGTTTTTACCCTAGTTTAGGGAGCCACCTCTCAGATTTTTTGCAGCTTTTTGAGTCTACTTTTTAGTTTTATTAATTGTGATTGGAGAAGAGAAAAACTTGGATTTTTGTTGGGTTGATTGAAGATCTACATTGGTTTGCACTTCTCTTCCCCAAAAACTCTATTTTTATTGTTTATATCATTGTTGTGATGAATTCCATTGTCTATTTCATTGCTAATTATTGTGCTATTGCTATGATTAGTGAGTAGTCTCCACGTCTTGGGGCGTGGGGATGAACCCTACAAGCCCAATTTCGTATTTGTGTTGAATTGGTAGAAATTGAGCTAGGATCGTTATTAGGGATTAGATTGGGATCGAATTACTACGGATAGCTAGGTATTCACATCAATTGGGATTTGCAAGAGATTGGATCCCAATTCGATAGGAAGCCCTAGAAATCCGAATTGGGTTGGAGTCGAATTTTCGAAGTATCGGTTTGCAAGAGATTGGACCGATGCTAGGATCTCCGGTTGCAATTCCGTGCCGATACCCGTTTGCAAGAGATTGGACGGGTAGGAACTATCCTAATCTAGATTGTGGACCGAGTTTGCAAGAGATTGGGCTCGGTGCGCAATTGGACGATGATGTTGATCCTAATGCTAGCTTCCCTAGGCTAGGGTTTGCAAGAGATTGGACCCAAACCTAGGATAGCTATAGACCGGCAACAGCGCGAGAGCGTGAGCTTGGTTCCACATTTAGTTGCAACTAGTTCATCCAAATTCTCATCCTAGCGATTTCGATACCGGCGAACCACATTTGTGAAATACGGTGAGTAGTGGGGATTCCCCATTCCCTAGGCGTTCTCTATTTGATTTGATATTTCGAACTTTTGTCTGACGATTGTGACAGGATCGCCCAAGGCAATTATCCCTCTAAATAGCCAGGTTGATTAGGAGCAAGCACGGTCATTCGTCCTCCCTGTGTTCGATACCCGCTCGCCGCTATACCGTGCGCTTGCGGTAAAACTACAACCGTCGCCTCGGGACGTGTACGCCGGGGCGCGATCAGACCCGTGCTTCGCAGGGTGGGCGCACGAACCGCACCCGAATCTCCCTAATGTTGATCCTGTCCGGCCTGCACCTGACGGCTATTATCGCCCTCGATACGTCAGCACGCCATGTTCTCCTCCGCTGAGGCCTCTGCGCCCCCCACCACCTTTCCTCGGACATTGACTCCTCTATCGCCGCACTGCTACTCGCTCCGGAGTCAAAATGAGAAGCCATCGATTAAAGGATACGAGAATTACCTAGCAAGCGACCGAGCTGAGAAGACGATCGGAAATGGACCTCCGACGAAGACAACATCGACAACGTCAGCGAACGACTGACAAAAACCGGAAGGTAGGAAGAAGAGTTGTAGCTGGAAGTAAGCTTCCGCTGATCTCCTTCTCCCCATACTTATAGAAGACAGCAGGCCATCTCGACCGTCGATGCACCGCCACGCGGCGCCCATCGAAGCATCCCTGATGCCTCGACTGGCGCAAAAGTCGCCTTCATCCACGCGTCGCGAGATCACTAGTGGAGGCGCTTCGATTTCCCCAAGGCACTTTCAAATCGAAATAATGGCCAACATGGTGGATTCCCAGACCTGTGCCGCCACTCCCGAGCACGGATTGAAATCCGAACCGCCATCTCAAAGAAGGGAAAGTAATATGTCATCCGAGTCGAGTCGGGCTCCCACCTCGAACTCGAATACCGGGGGAAATTGTTACGACCAGAAGATCGTGAAAGTCTGACCCTCCATCCTAAATCGCCAAAATACCATGCTGGCTCGCCCCTCCCCCTGAACAGGTGGCTACCCCAGCGAAATGGCGCTCCATGTCCGAACTTCAGGGGCCCGCAGGGCGCCTGTCGATCATAGAGTCCGGCACGACAGGGAGAAGGGCACACCCCGCCCCGACCGCTGATAGGGGTGCTCTCCGACACGACCCCAGCGGGATGCGCATCCATCCCCCCCCCCCCCCCGCTGGCTCGCCAGGAACAGCGTGCAAAGTGTGCGACCGGACCACTCAGCCTCAGCCCGGGCCGGCCCGGCGACCCGTCTCGGGCCCTGCCCTTGGGAGGCGCTCCGACGGATCCTTGGCACATCGAACACGACAAACAACCTAGTACAAGGACACTACTAACACTTACACCGACCGACCATCTGACAAAGTACCCCCTGGCCGCTGCGCCCCCTGACACTTAATTCTTTCAGCCCTGACACCCTGACAAAAGTACCCCTGGCCGTTGCGCCATCTGACAAAAGCGTGGCTGACACTCCTGTTCCTGACATCCTCGTCCGAAGCTTCCACTGACAGCAGGGTCAGCTCAGCACATCGAGTCAGCATGCCAGGTCAGCCTCACCTAACCGCCTCCAGTCAGGTATAAATACCCCTTCGCCTCCAACGGTGAAGAGTTTGGCAAATTCACTCTCAAGATCATTACTCACACACAAGGGCAAAGGTCGTTCATATCTTTGTTCTTTCACTCATAGCTCGTCACGTACGGTCGACTCACCCTCAGTCCGACCTGCATGCCTAGGGTTGAGTATTGGACTTCTCCCTACTTGGTGTTAATGATGAGCAAACATAAATACTTGTGACTAATCCCCTATTTTGCAGTTAATCCATTGTCTAAGCTTACTATGAAGATCAACTAGCAATGGATGACTCACAAACGTGATTGAAGACAAATGATATGAATTGGATGATCGTAGATTGATGATTGAAGCTCTGTAAAGACTTCAAGCTCATACGATGGAAAGAAGAGATTATTCGTCAATGTAATTTTTCTTTTATCTCTTCTAGTATGTAGCTTAGAAGTAGAACTATGATGGAGCACTCACACACATCTACTTTCGGTCATAGGACACCTCTAGACCTTTGTCCTTTGATCGCAATTCAATTCTCTTTTATTTGTGCTAGGATTGTTTATAACAGCCGACTGCTTAACAGTTTGCAGTCGCCTGTCTCAAAAACAGTCTACTGTGTTTTGTTCTATAGTCGCCTGTTATGCACAGACTATTACAATGCAGTTTTTGGGTCCTATCTGATTATCTCGCACAGGCTACTGTTGAACGTTTATCAGGTGCCTGTCTTACCGACAGTCGACTGTGAATGGTTCATCAGTCGCCTGTCTCTCCTTGCCCAAACTCTGTTTGATTCGATTTCTACGGCCAGTCGACTTATGCTGTATATACAGTCGACTGTATATTAGATCAGTCGACTGTCTATGCTGCAACAGTCGCCTGTCTGTAAGTCTATTCTTTGACTTAGCTCTCTGGAAATTTCTCCTGTCTGTGACAGTCGTCTGTTTAAGGTTATACAGTCGCCTGTTCTGATTAACAGTCGACTGTGTTCCTTGCATCAGTCGTCTGTCTTGTATCTTGTGAGATTTCCAGTATTTCATCTAACTTACTCTTCTCTCGGCCAGTCGCCTGTTGAAGTATGCACAGTCGCCTGTTGGTTTTACAGACGACTGTCTTGGCTTCATCAGTCGACTGTCCACGTGGTAAGTTACCATTATGAATTCTCACCTACCCTTGCTGACTGTGCAGCAGTCGACTGTGGTTTGTTCATCAGTCACCTGTCGCAAGTTCAGATTATATCCGTTGAGATTTTTCTCACGGATTTCGATTGGGTTTTTGCCTAAACTATTTTGTGGATTTGAGAAAGCTATAAATAGAGCTTCTACTATTTTATTGGAAGGTTACTCATTCATTGCAAAATCCTTCAAGCTTTCATTTCCAAAGATCAAAGCTTTCAAATCCAAAGCCCTAAGTATTTCCAAATCTAATTCTCTTGCTCTCCAACCTAGAACCAAAGATTGATCCTCTAGGCATTTGGTGCAGTCAAGAGAAAGGGCTTTCCTCCTCTCTTCCAAGAGAGTTCTTCAACACACATCACACTTCTCCTTCAAGTTCTACTTCAAGGCATAGGTGATTGTAAGTGTTGCTTTCAGATTTCATAACTTCATTATTTGAATTGTGCTCTCGGTTGTGAGAGTGGTTTTTGCTTGCTCCCTAGTTGTGGGAGTCAAGGACATCGATTGTATTCGATTGCACTTGTAGGGTTGCTACAAGTGGGTTTTAAGGAAACCTCAAGTTAGGGTTCTAACTTGAGTATCCGGTGGTATCCGGGTGGTAGGGACGTAGGATTATCGGGAACAAGTAGGGAGTTGACTTGGGTAATCCGAACCCTTGAAACATAACTGCATTTGCGTGTGTTTCTCTTTGGGTTGTTTTCTATTCCGCACTATTTGTTGGATTGCATTTTATTTGGCGTAAATTCCTATTAAATTTGCATAAACACTATTCAACCCCCCTTCTAGTGTTTTCCCCATAGACATGATCCTTACACCTAGCCCCTGCTTTAAGTCATATTACTGACTTAGGTATCGGAGAGGCTAAGGGTTGGACCCCAACCCGGCCTTTCTGACGAGTTGCTCCTTGCGCAGGTTAGCTCGTCATCATCGGTCGTGCTCGCCTCAACCTAGGCAGTTCGGCCCCTCCATTGCGTCCTACCGGATTCGATACGTGGTCAGCTTCCGCAACAAGTTTAGCCTCATCACCCCACTAATCACCTGTCAAATAGCCTACCCTAATCCTGTCATTAGCATAACCATCGTGCCATTGGTTCCCCATAATATAAATTCATTGTACGCGAGTTCTACCCTGCAACAGCGACGTTTTTAAAATGAATGCCTTTTAAATGCATGCAAAAAATTTTAACGTTATGCAATATTGTTAAAAATTAAACCGTTTTCATTTGAGATTTTTTTTTAAAATTATTTTATGCGATAAAATTATTTTTTGAAACATGGAAATTTTATGATGATTTTAAAACATAGTTTACGTAATGAAAATTATATGATAATTTTTATGAAACTGCTTTAAGTTTTAAAATCATGCCTTTAAATTTAAGTGTTAAATTTAGTTGAACATTAATTATTTATAGGATAAATTTTTTAATGTGTTGATGCATGTTTAATAATTATGTGATGATTGTTAAACAGTTATAAACCTTTTAAGCGATATTTAGGTTAATAATTGCAGGCTAATTTTATAGTTGATAAAGTTAGATTATGTTTTAATGGCCATGGTTCATTATGTGATAATTGTTGAAACCTTTTAGGTTAGACATTAAAACCTATTTGAAATTTATAAGATAAATTTTAAATGACTTGATATGTTTTAATAATCATTACAACCTTTTAAAATCTAATTCCTGATTTGGGTAGTCCTTTAACGAAGATTATTATTTTAATCGTTATTATAATATTCTCATTAAAAGACTACACTTTAAAGTGTTGTAAATGATTTATTAAAATCCTAATAACGATTAGGATAGTACGTGAACCTTATAGTTGATAAGGATTTAATAAAAGTTATTAACAAATCCTAAAATTTTGAATTTTAAAGACTCAACTAGTTGATAGGATTAATTTGTTGTTAATAAAAGCCTTTTAGTTTACGGCACGCATATATAAATGATAAGTGCCATTCAATGGATCATGATACTGGTCAATGTGCTTGGCTAAGTTTGCTGGGTCACCCTAGCTAGACTGGGGGTAAGTGACCATCCTTAGTCAATTCCCTAGCCGTGTCTGCTAGACCGCAATGACACAAATCATGATTATATGACACCCTGAACTATACCTAAGTCTAATACGTTAATAATTTATTTCAAGATTAGTCGTAGCCCTCCTTGTTTTAGGGGTTGGCAACTATAGTACCCGTGTTTCAGTTGTTGAGCTACACTCAAGCTGTGACATGGCAACCTTGTAGAAACCAACTTCTTAAATACATATGATGCAATCTTGATGTAACCCAAACCGTCGTGTCGTGAAAACACCGAGCGCCGGCGTAAGTTAATCTAATGATGTAGTCTAGATTTGATCCAAACCTTCGTGTCGTGAACACATCGAGCACTGCCGCACCCGCAATCTACACCTAGGACCCACCTGGCGGTGTCACGATCGCTAGGCGTGATATGGCTCCTAGGCTATGACTTCGGGTTCAATCCGCAAGCGGACGGTGTCGAGTTATAGTATAAAAGATAGTCGGATTCCACAGGGACGGTGATAGTGTTTGTGGTAATCTCAGTCAGTTTCTAAGTCTAGAAGTAATGTAGCGGTCGAAGTGAGAATGAATTGGGTTGATGGTTGTTGTTGTGTAATATAATAAAAGGAACTAGGGCTTTAGGGATCGCCGCTAGGATTGTTGGTGGTTGATGTAAGATAGGATCCCCTCATTGCATTGGGGTTAGGGAATTAATTCCCCCAATTCGTACCACTCTCGTGGTTTAGAATTGCGGGGTATTCCGGCGGCTCTCGTTGACGCAATGGCGGTAGCCGTCAACGTAGCATTATAGTTCGTCGATGGATCCCTTCAGGGCACGAGCCGGGCATGGTCATGTGCCTTGATTGGATCCGTCGATTTCCCTATTCGAATCCCTAGATACCCCTTAAGAACATCGATTCCACAGACCGTGGGCACGATCTCAGTACAGGTTATCTACGGATTCGGTAGGATCTACCGGAATACAACCCTAAATCCTCAATTCAACATTGGGATCCAGATCTACATTTCCCCCCTAGAACCCTAGGGTTCACCCATCAGCCCTAGAAAAGATCTACTCACTCATGATAATCAGAGCGCACAAAAATATCAATTTCACGTAGGAAAACATTTCTTGCAATAAGAGAAATTAGGGCTAAAGAATACTTACAACGAGAACGAACGAAGAACAAATCACAAATCTTCAAAAAAGATCCAGAAGTCTACTAAAAAAATTTATCCCAAAGATCCGTACAAAAATCGATCCGGAGCTCTCTAAAATTTCCCCAAAAAACAAAACTCAGAAAAAAACATGTTGGATATTGGACTCCTCGGATTTGGTTTTGGATGATGAACAAACATAAATATATCGTGAACTAACACTTTGTGAGCGCAGTTATGGAGATCATCGCCAAATTCATGTGAACATCCAAAGCGACGTCTCAAGACTTCTCAAAACGCGTGATCGTATGCCTAAAGCTTCGTTGAAGCTTTTGGACCATTTTAGAAGTCATGAAGATTCGGATCGAAGCTTTCGAAGACGGTTCGTCATGTTTTATTTATAGTCTTTTAGCTTCGTTCTGTAGAAGGTTAAGCCTTGAGTAGGTCTTACGTTTTAATCTTCATAACGCTCCTATCTTAGACATAGGATCTTAGTAGAAGTCCATACGAACTTTCCCGAAGCTTCGCGCTTCGATTCGGGACTTTTTGTGCATGTTAGTTGGTTCAAGAAGAAGAACCAACCGACTAGATGGTGATCTAGTCGGTCGGCAAAGCTTCTTGGACCGACTAGTTTGCCTTCTCAATTCTAAGCTCTTTACTATTTACAGTTAGTCGGTCTACGTTGACTCACCGACTGACTAGTTTGTGAACTAGTCGGTCAGTGATGCTTCTTAGACCGACTAGTTGAGCTTTCCCTGTACATTCCTAGTTACTGTTTATCGTTAGTCGATCTATGTACATTTGGCGACCGACTAGTTGATGAACTAGTCGGTCAACATTTGTTCTTGGACCGACTAAATCAATTTGTACTCAGACTATTTATTTTATCTCTTAGTCGGTCTAAGTTCACTCACCGACCCACTAGTTGTGAAACTAGTCGGTTGGCAAGTCTTCTTGGACCGACTAGTTCTGTTAGTCTGAATCTTCATCTATTCCCTATTCACCAGTTAGTCGGTTCATGCTGTTTGACAGACCGACTAGTTGATGAACTAGTCGGTCAGTCAACCTTCTTTGACCGACTAGTTTGGTTCAGAATAGAGCCGTTGGAGCATTTAATGCCACGATTTTCACTCTCTCTTTCCTCTATCCTATATATACTTGGTGTGCTGCATTCATTGCACTCAAGGCTGATTTTAAGAGAAGTTTAGATATCAAAGAGAAAGCATTCATTCCTCATTCAAAGCTCTTTCATTCCAATCTTGAATCTCTCCTCACTCTTATTTCAAAAGAGAGATTCATTGATTGTGAGCCTTTCAAGCCAAGTGCATGATCCTAGGTCACCAACAACCTCATAGCTCTCCATAGCTGATCTACATCTTGGAGCTAGGGTTTGGTGCCTCTTCATCTTCCCCAAAATCATCTTTGCCCTAATTCGTAAGTTTACTCAAGGCATAGGTATTTTGTGGTAAGCATTTCTATTTCATTTACTTTCGATATTGTAAGTGTTTCACTCTCGGTTGTGAGAGTTTGTTTGTGATCCCGGGTTGTAGGAGTCACAATTTCCTTTGTGTATGATTTGACTTTGTGAAGGTTTTTCACAAGTATTTTATAGTGGAAATCTTGAGTTAGGGTTTCTAACTCAAGTATCCGGAGGGGATCTGGGTGGTTGGGATGTAGGATCACCGGGAACAAGTCTGGGAGACTTGGGTGGATTCGAACCCAGTAATATTGCTTGTTTGCGATTGTCTTCTTTGTTGTCATATTTACATTTCCGCATTTCCGCATTAATTGGTAGAGTTTGCAAGATAATTAGGAATTATCCTCTTAATTATTTTAAAGTACTATTCACCCCCCTCTAGTATTTGTGCAGTAGCTTAGCATGGCATTACATTTGGTATCGGAGCAAGGTCTATAGCTATGTCTGCCAACGACAACAAGACCGTTCGTCCACCTTCCGACTGTTGGATCCTGTGGATGGCAAACAACACTAGAAGGGGGGTTGAATAGTGTTGTATAAGGATAAAAACTTTTTCGTTCTTTAATCAATCAACACAAAAACAAATCCTTCTAATGTTGCCTAAGAAACCAAGTAGAGCGATCTACGCTTGGTTCTTAATCAACAATATAATTTAAAGTGCACAGCGAATATTCACAGCAGGTAGTCGACTCCTTATGAGCAGTAGTCGACTCCCAGAGTATATGTTAGAACAAATAAGATTATAGATATAAATCTCAGCGTATAGAAATAGGATTGATATTTGCTGTAGATAGAATAAATGCAAAGATAATCAAACACAGAAAATGCAAGCGCAAAGACAAGGATTTTTATCCTGGTTCCCCGCAACCCGGGTACGTCCAGTCCCCGACCAATCCAGTACGAGATTTCCACTATCTGCCTTGGCAAATACAAGCACCTAACTTCACTCGTTAGATTTCCAACGACCTAGCCTTTACCAGGATTTCCAAACACAATGCCTAGACTTCTCTAGGGTTCACCCTTGCCTCACAAACCGAGGACTTTCCAACTGGCAACAACTAGACTTGTCTAGTGTTCCAACAATTAACACAATAAGAGATTTGTTCAATACTCTACAATAAATGATAGAGATTGAAAATACACCCGATTCTATAGCCAATCAAAAGATAGACAATTGTGTAGTGGCTTAATAGAATGATAGTCTAGATCACACAAAGATACGAGATAAGTTCTTTGTGATCTAAAGCTTTTTCAAAAAATCCTTCAAATAGAATTAAAGAGAAATAATAGAGAGGATTTTGAAAACCAACTTAGCCAATAAAATAATAATATGATCTTCAAAAGAATTGGAAAAAATATTGCAAGATCAAAAACTGAAATTAAAATTGGCTAGAGAGAAGAAATTAGAGAGCTTTGATTCACGAAGAGCTTTTACGAATTTTGATTTTTCAATCTTGTATTTTTCACAAAAGAAATTAAGCTCTATTTATAGGGAAAAACTGAGATTTGAATTTCAAATTTGGTTTGACTTTTGTCCCAAAAATTTCGAAGTAAATTGCTCAAAAGATTTTAAATTTCAAATTCAAAACGTCTGAAAATTTCCAGCAGGTAGTCGACTCCCTCTATAGGTAGTCGACTCCCAGAGGAGTCTAGGAAATTTTCATCTCTGAGAAGTAGTCGACTCCCTACTTTTGGTAGTCGACTCCCAGAGGAGTTTTTCCTGTTGTTCTAGTCAAAAGTGTAGTTAACTCCAGGGTGCGTGGAGTTTCACTACGAGAATTATGAAGTGACTAGAAAAGCTCTTTAAAAACTATTTTTGAAGATAGTTAAAACATTTGTTTTGAAATCATTTGTGTGTGTGTTGTCTATTTGATATGGCTTTGACAAATATCCTAAAAGACACGACACACTCACACTAGACTCTGAACATGTCTTCGGCAGTTTAGTCAACTTGATGAAGTGAATATGAGCTTCTCTTTGAGCTTCTTGCTTTGTTTGAGCTTGAGCTTCATCACTTGAGTTTAGCCATGTTCGTCTTTGTCGTGGAGCGTTGATGCGTGCTTCTTGGAGTATTAGTAGAGCTTCACGAAATCTGTATACTTAAAGTGTAGTGTAGTTAGTACACTAAGCATTCATTTGGTGTGCTCATCATCAAAATTACTTAGGGGTGGAATTCAATTTCCATCACTCTCCCCCTTTTTGATGATGACACCCAAATGCAAAATTTGAAGAAATACATGAATATGAATAATATTTTCAAGTATACCATGAATATGAATAATATGTTCAAGTATACTTACTCCCCCCTGCTTTTATGCGGTTCTCCCCCTGCATCGAAGCTATTAGAAATACAATTCACATTTTTGCATTATATAAATTTTTCTCCCCCTTGTCATCAACAAAAAGTAAAACAGTAATTTCTACGGTTCATTAAAAATAAGAGGAATTCAATTCCATATGCCTGCAATGGAGATGTTAGTTCATAGAACAACTAAGTTTGGCATAGCAGATAACTTCATAGAAGCTAGCATCACACAATAAGAGTTATTACAAACCATAGTTTAAGAGAATCATTGTTTTTGAAAAAGAGAATCATTGTTTTGAAATAGAAGTGCATGAAGCTAAGGGTGACCGATGTTCTTTTTCAGTTCTTTGATCTCTTCAAGGATCATAACAAGCGTCTCAGCAGTCATCTTCTTGCTTTGCACTACGATTTCCTTGAGGTCATCCACCTTTTGATTGAGATCTTCAAATCCTTTCTCCTGTGAGATCTTCAATTTTCCAATCTTTTTCAGGAGCATCTCCTGAAGTTCAAGGATGTAAGCAGGAACTTCTTCTTCTTCCTCGCCGCTTCCTTTTTCTTCTTCTTCACTTTCTTCATCAGAATCTGAAATTACAACCTTCTTACCTCGCCTTGAGGATGATGATCCTCCTTCGGTAGCGATTTGCTCTTCAGGGACGTTCTCATCAAGGTCATGATGGAGATTCATTCTCCCAAGAGCATGAACATCAAAGACACGAGCAGGTTCTAGAATGGTTGTTTCATGATCCAAAGGCACGTTAAAGCTAATGAATAGAATGGTCAGATAGTGCCCATGAGAAAGAGTGGAGGAAGGTCTGTCAGATGAAGCTGAAAGTAGGATGGAATCCATGATGACTTTAGCCCAATTCACACGAATGTTACCAAGAATGGCATAGATGCATTTAGCTTGTTTTTCAGAAAGGATAGCATGACTTCCAGATTTTTGAGTAATGTTATACGACAGAATATTAGCTAAGATTCTCGCCGGATAGCGAAGATGGCTACAAGGAAGTTTGGTCTGAAAGTGTTTACCAGGCAGATACATTCTCTCTAGGATATTCTCGTCAGTCATCTCAATTTTATCGAGGATCATACCGGAGTATGGGATTCCTAGGGCTTCACCTAGGGATTTTACAGTTATTGCAAGTTTGGTATCCAGAACCTTAGTAATGAAACGACTTTTTACGAGATCATAATCCATGTTTGCATAAAAGAGATGAACAAGCCTAGGATAACACATATACACATTTTCTGAGGAGAACAAATTTGCTAAGTTTTGGAAATCTAGCAGACTGTCAATACCGTAATTGATAACATCATTGAGTTTGACAAATCTTTCATGCAAGATTGGTTTCTTAGACACTTTAACAAAATGTTCATAGGTAGTTGATTTGAAGAGATAGGGTACAATGATTTCTTTCTCAGAATCAATATTAGCAGTAGCAATTTTTCTCTTCTTAGGGAAAGCTCCTTTGAAAGGCATCTAGATAGAGTAAAACAACAAAAAAATATTTTTACACTACTAGATAACCAAGAGAAATGAAATAATAAAGTTCATGAAAGTAAAACAATTTTTACCTTGGGTAAATTTGAAGGAAGATGAAAAAGAAATTGCTCCAAAAAGTCCAAGCCTCAAGATGAAAACCCAAGAGAGGAGAGGGGAAGAGGAGGTAGTCGGCTACCTCTAGGGTTTTCTTGGGGTTTTGTTTGAAGAGGTGAAGAGATGAGGAGAAATAGGAGCCATTAGATCTGGATTTGGGTGGCTAGGATGGGTTTTAGACTTAGTGGGTAAGTTGTCTTAACGGATCTTGACCCAACCACTCAAATAGAACCCAATAGGAGTTAGTTAAAAAAAGAGCAACCCAGATTTTACGCACTGGTAGTCGACTCCCTCCTGTAGGTAGTCGACTCCCTACTGGGTAGAGTCGTTTTCTCATCCCGGAAAAAGTTTGGTCCAGGTTGAGCTCTTTTTAACAAAAAAAATTTTTTGGCAATAAAACATAATCATACCCACAAATTAACTGTTTTAACCCATTAAAAATAATTAAAAAATAAATGAAAGCATTTGTTCCGATTCAGCCGTTTTGACTGCCTGAATTTTCTTCATTGTTTTTCTCCCTTTTTAGAGCACCTGAAAAATAAGCGTTTTATGGTACTCTTTGGTTTTGAGTCCGAGGAGTTAGTCTTTAGGAAACCAAACCCAATACGGTTTAGTTCCTTCATGAACAATATACTTATAATTTTTATTAAAATGAATCTGTTGAACAAAGTTAGTAGCGTACCTTTCTTTTTGCTGATCAGATAATCTTTTTGGTACCCAGATGCTTAAAACATTATCATTAGTATGATGCATCCTAGTGTGCTTAACCCGTTTCTTGGTATGATGAGAATCATAGCCAAGTCCGGTTTTGCTAGATGACAATTTTTGATTATCTATTATATTATCTAGCTTCCCTTTTCCTTTATTGAAATTCTCAATAATTTTCATCGTAGCGTCGTATTTATTTTTGACGGTTACGAGAAGATTATTCAGACTTTCAACCTTTTCATTTACTAGCAAAATATCCTTTTGTAAAAGATCATTTTTCTCTTTAAGAAGACTATTTTCTTTAATAACTTCTTCTTTTTCTTTAGTCTCTCTTTTAGCAATTCTAAGTGTTTTTCTATGTTCTTTAATGAGCTTTTCATGCATTTTGCATAGCTCTTTATATGCTCCCCTATAGTCCAAGTCTTCATCATCGCTTGACGATGACTCATTGTCGCTAGATGAATCATGATGCGAGCTTACCTTGGAGGATGTAGATGCCATGAAACACATGTGTGCAGTCTCTCTTCTTTCATCATTATCTTCGTCTGAGGATTCGTCGGATGAAGAATCGTCGCTCTGATCGAAGGCTGCATAGGCTTCTTTCTTTGGTCGTCTAAACTTGCTTCTTGTATTGGTTCGTCTTTCATTATTCTCTTTGTTCTTCCCACGATCTCTGGAATCACGGTTGTTTCTTTCCAATGGACAATCTCTCTTGACATGTCCTGGTTTATTGCAACCAAAACAGATAATACCGTTAGTGGGTCTAAAAGATCGTTTTCCATACTTACTTGTGATGAACTCTTTAAAGTTCTTTGAGATGAACGCGATGTGATCTTCTTTGTCCGTGTAATCGGAATCTTCTTCTTGAGCTTTGAATGCAAGATTTTTCTTCTTTGGTTTTTCTTCGATCTTCTTGTCTTCTTCAAGCTCGATCTCATATGCCATGAGATTTCACATCAGTTCTTCGATGGTGAGATCCTTCACATTGTGAGCTTCTCGAATGGCCGTGGTCTTTCCCTTCCATTCGGATCGGAGTGATCTTAGTATCTTCATTACCTGTTCATACTCGAAAAATTTCTTTCCTAGTCCTGCAAGCTCATTTGTAATATTAGTAAAACGAGTATTCACATCGGTGATACTCTCTCCTTCTTCCATTTTAAAAGTTTCGAATTTTGAATGTAATACATTTATACGAGATTCTTTTGCCTTTTCTGTACCTTCGTGACTTACCTGAAGAGTATGCCAAATTTGATGTGTTGTCTCACATTGGGAGACTCGATTGAACTCATTTCTTGTAACAGCGCAAAACAAGGCATTCATTGCTTTTGCATTGAGATTAGCTCTCTTCTTATCATCGATGGACCATTTTCCAAACTCAACGTCGGTGGGTGCGATATACGGGACTTTGGTGATAGTCCATGCTTCAATGTCCAATGACTCTAGATGAGTCTTCATTCGGATTTTCCAGCTGGCGTAGTTGGTTCCGTTGAATAGAGGTGGTCGCATAGTGTTCAGTCCTTCGGAGTGAAAAGAAGTTGACGCCATCACTATTTGTAGCCTCGCTCTGATACCAAGTGTTGGATCCTGTGGATGGCAAACAACACTAGAAGGGGGGTTGAATAGTGTTGTATAAGGATAAAAACTTTTTCGTTCTTTAATCAATCAACACAAAAACAAATCCTTCTAATGTTGCCTAAGAAACCAAGTAGAGCGATCTACGCTTGGTTCTTAATCAACAATATAATTTAAAGTGCACAGCGAATATTCACAGCAGGTAGTCGACTCCTTATGAGCAGTAGTCGACTCCCAGAGTATATGTTAGAACAAATAAGATTACAGATATAAATCTCAGCGTATAGAAATAGGATTGATATTTGCTGTAGATAGAATAAATGCAAAGATAATCAAACACAGAAAATGCAAGCGCAAAGACAAGGATTTTTATCCTGGTTCCCCGCAACCCGGGTACGTCCAGTCCCCGACCAATCCGGTACGAGATTTCCACTATCTGCCTTGGCAAATACAAGCACCTAACTTCACTCGTTAGGATTTCCAACGACCTAGCCTTTACCAGGATTTCCGAACACAACGCCTAGACTTGTCTAGGGTTCACCCTTGCCTCACAAACCGAGGACTTTCCAACTGGCAACAACTAGACTTGTCTAGTGTTCCAACAATTAACACAATAAGAGATTTGTTCAATACTCTACAATAAATGATAGAGATTGAAAATACACCCGATTCTATAGCCAATCAAAAGATAGACAATTGTGTAGTGGCTTAATAGAATGATAGTCTAGATCACACAAAGATACGAGATAAGTTCTTTGTGATCTAAAGCTTTTTCAAAGAATCCTTCAAATAGAATTAAAGAGAAATAATAGAGAGGATTTTGAAAAACAACTTAGCCAATAAAATAATAATATGATCTTCAAAAGAATTGGAAAAAATATTGCAAGATCAAAAACTGAAATTAAAATTGGCTAGAGAGAAGAAATTAGAGAGCTTTGATTCACGAAGAGCTTTTACGAATTTTGATTTTTCAATCTTGTATTTTTCACAAAAGAAATTAAGCTCTATTTATAGGGAAAAACTGAGATTTGAATTTCAAATTTGGTTTGACTTTTGTCCCAAAAATTTCGGAGTAAATTGCTCAAAAGATTTTAAAATTCAAATTCAAAACGTCTGAAAATTTCCAGCAGGTAGTCGACTCCCTCTATAGGTAGTCGACTCCCAGAGGAGTCTAGGAAATTTTCATCTCTGAGAAGTAGTCGACTCCCTACTTTTGGTAGTCGACTCCCAGAGGAGTTTTTCCTGTTGTTCTAGTCAAAAGTGTAGTTAACTCCAGGGTGCGTGGAGTTTCACTACGAGAATTATGAAGTGACTAGAAAAGCTCTTTAAAAACTATTTTTGAAGATAGTTAAAACATTTGTTTTGAAATCATTTGTGTGTGTGTTGTCTATTTGATATGGCTTTGACAAATATCCTAAAAGACACGACACACTCACACTAGACTCTGAACATGTCTTCGGCAGTTTAGTCAACTTGATGAAGTGAAGATGAGCTTCTCTTTGAGCTTCTTGCTTTGTTTGAGCTTGAGCTTCATCATTTGAGTTTAGCCATGTTCGTCTTTGTCGTGGAGCGTTGATGCGTGCTTCTTGGAGTATTAGTAGAGCTTCACGAAATCTGTATACTTAAAGTGTAGTGTAGTTAGTACACTAAGCATTCATTTGGTGTGCTCATCATCAAAATTACTTAGGGGTAGAATTCAATTTCCATCACCGACTATAGCACCTTCAAGAATCGTGAAGGAGCGTCTTCGGTGATGGAAGGACACTCCTCAACGAGGCCTCCCTTCTTCAACGATACCAACTATGGGTACTGGAAATGCCGGATGGAAACTTTCCTCCGGAGTGCTTCATTATGGAGGGTCACGATGAAGGAGTATGTCGAGCCCGCCGAAGAAGATTTCGAGAAGTGGACTACCACGGAGGTCGCCGCGGGGTAAGCAATGCCAAGGCAATGAACGCCTTGCAATGCGCTTTGGAGCCCGAGGATTTCAATAAGATATGCACATGTAAGAGTGCATATCAAATATGGAACTCCCTCCTCATCTTGCATGAAGGAACGAGTAGGGTAAGAGACTCTAAACTCGGTGTAGTTAATAAAGATTACGATTTATTTCATATGATACCGGGTGAGAAGATGGAGTACTATGCTCGCTTCGTCGACATCACAAACGAGTTGGAGGCCCTCGGTAAGACCTACACCCAAAAGGAGAAAGTCTCGAAAATCATCGATGGACTTCCTTCTAGTTGGGAGAAACGTACCTTCGCCATCGAGGAAGGTAATGACATGAAAACTTATATTGTTGTTCAACTAATGGGTACCTTGATGTCTTATGAGGTACGCAAGGATAGCAAGTTGAAGTTGCAGGAAAAGATGAAGTCCTACCTAAAGCAAGACGAGCCAAAGAAGAAGGCTATTGCTTTCAAGGCCGCTCCATCAACTTCCACATCGATCGATAATGAAAACTCAGAAGACGAGTTGGACTTGGAGTCTATGGCTCTCATGGCCAAGAAGTTCAACCGGTTCTTCCGGAAAGGTAACTTCAAAAACAAATCGAAGTTTAATTCTTCTAACGCCTCCTCTCCTTTGTGTTTCAAATGCAACAAGCTAGGACACATGAAAGCGGAGTGTCCTCAAAACAAGCACAAGGAGAAGTGGAAGGCGTCGAAGTTCGACAAGTCCAAGAAATACAAGAAAGGGTACAAAAAGGGGCTTGTCGTGACATTCACCGACTCCGAGGATTCCTCAAGCGGAGAGTCGGATGACGAGCAAGTAGAGCAAGCACACATGTGCTTCATGGCTAGAGAGGAGTAAGATAAAGATTCCTCTTCCGATGATAGCGACAACGAAGGCGATGAGGTAACCATGGATGACCTTAGAAATGCTAATGAGCAATTATGGTCTAAATACACTAAATTAGTAAATAGGTATACTAAAGTAAAAGATGATTTAGCTAGCATCCAAACCTCACCTAAAACTATCATCACCAACAACGACACCGTTGTTGAAGAGTTGAAAAATGAGATTGTAAATCTCAAGACTCAACTTGAACATGTTAGCATTGAGGATCCGGAAGAACAAAAGATAGCGGATTTGACTTCTCAAAACTCGACTTTGAGTATTGAGAATGAGAATCTCAAATCTCGTGTTTATGTGCTCACATCGCAAGTATCCACTTTGGATGCTTCTATGCGTTCTCTCACCGAGAAATATGAGAACACATTAGGCCGAATTAATAAATTCAATAAGGGTAAGGACCATTTGGATAAAATCCTAAATGACTTACTCCCGGCCAATCACCACAATGGCTTGGGGTATACGATGGGAAATTCATCCAAAGCGGCCACTACCTTTGTTAGGCCAACTTCCGATGCCTCAACGAGTGGTAGTAAACACTATATTGGTAGTTCATCTACCAATGGTGATTCCACCTCGTACACACCTTCATTTGGAAAGAAACCCACTTTGGGTGGACCTCCAAAGAAGGGCCATGCTTACATGTACACAAATACCATGCCACGTAGGAACACACGTCCTACTCCACCGGCTCACACATATGATGATTTCTATGATACACATCCACAGGCACGTGCACACCATGTGAGACACCCTCACGCACGTGTTCCCCCACATGCATATGTTCACCCACATCATCGTATGAATAATTATCCACATGCACCATTTCATCATGTTCCTTATGCCTATCCACGACATGCATCACGTAAAAATCAACAACGCATGCATGCACCCAATAGGATTAAGGCTCCCAAAATATTCACTATTTGGAGCCCAAAGGACCAAAGCATGGATGAAAAACAAGTTTACATGAATGATTATTTTATGAATGTAGTGGATAATGATAATTATGTGGGGAAGTCTAAGTCCAATTGGACTTGGCTTCCAAAGGTCTAATCTTTTGGACCCAATGACCTTGGGTACCATGATACGATATTTTCTTTCTTGGTACTCAAGAAAAAGAAACGGAGCAACAAATTTAAATTTAGCTCCAAGAGGAATTGGATACTCGATAGCGGGTGTTCAAAACAAATGACGGGTGACGCTCAATTGCTCTCTCGAGTGGTTCCCATTGAAAATGGAAACAGGGTAGTCTTTGGAGGCAACGAGAGCGGAACCATCATAGGTGTTGGAAAAGTGGTAATCCTTCTAAAATTCTTATAAATGATGTTTACCTTGTTAAAGGATTAAACCACAATCTCATTTCAATAAGCCAACTTTGTGACAAAGGTTACAAAGTTAGCTTTGCGAAAGGAATGTGCCATATTTTAAGAAAAGATAATAATGAATTATTATTTTCCGACACACACCATAAGGGTATATACATCCTAGATCTTCCAAGATCACATGAACAATGTCTCATTGCCAACACAAGTGAACAACACTTATGGCATCGACGTTTTGGTCATGTGAACTTTGGAACACTATTTAAGCTTTCCAAGTTAAATTCTATTAGAGGCTTCCCTAAGCTTGTCTTTCAAAAGAAAAGCTTTTGTGACTCGTGTAAACGAGGCAAGCTTCCAAAATCGTCTTTTAAACCTAAGAAAAGCATTTCTTCTAAGCGGCCTCTAGAGCTATTACATCTAGATTTATTTGGGCCAACTAGAGTTGCTTCATTAGAAAATGCACGATATGGACTTGTCATCGTTGATGACTTTTCTAGGTTTACTTGGGTATTTTCATTGATTAATAAAAATGATGCTTTTGAAAACTTCACAATATTTGTCAAGAAAGTACAAAATCTCATTGGAACCACCATTGTCACTATTCGTAGTGATCATGGAGGGGAATTTGAGAATGAGTTTTTTGAGAACTTTTGTGATGAAGTTGGTATTACACACACCTTTTTATTCTCTCACGCACCTCCTCAAAATGGTGTTGTTGAGAGAAAGAATAGGACGCTAGTGGAGTGTGCTCGCACTATGCTTGATGATAGCCAACTTAGCCATCAATTTTGGGCGGAAGCGGTACACACCGCTTGCTATGTGTTTAATAGAATACTTTTGAGGCCCGGCACTAAACAAACTTGTTATGAATTGTTGTTTGGTAGATTGCCTCAAGTTAAACATTTTCGTGTTTTTGGTTCAAAATGTTTTATTAAAAACACGTATGATAGTTTGGAGAAATTCGATCCAAGATCCGATAAGGGGATTTTTGTTGGATACTCCTCACGTAGCAAAGCATACCGGATATACAACAAACGAACCTCAACAACCGAGGAATCGCTTCGTGTTTCATTTAATGAAGGATTTGTTCCAATTAGAATTGCTAATGATGATGACTCTATGGATGTCTTATGTGATTCAATTGACAATTCTAACTCTATTGATTCTATTGATTCTATTGATACTAACCCGACTAATGAAGTTATTGAGAATGTTCCTAGTGATCAGGGAATTCCCAAACGGCTTCATACCGTTCGTGACCATCCTCATGAGCAAGTCATTGGCAATATCCATGATAGTGTCAAGACGAGATCTCAAGTCAACTACTTCGCTCATTGTGCCTTTGCCTCCTCGATAGAGCCAAAGAATGTTAATGAAGCGTGCGATGATGGTGCTTGGATCCTTGCCATGGAGGAGGAACTCATTCAATTCGAGAGGAATGAGGTTTGGGAGCTTGTTCCATTGCCATCGAAGAACCACACCGTCATAGGGACAAAGTGGATCTTCAAGAACAAGACCGACGAAAACCAAATCGTCGTCCGGAACAAAGCTCGGTTAGTAGCTCAAGGCTATCGGCAAGAGGAAGGTATCGATTTCGAAGAATCCTTTGCTCCGGTAGCTAGATTAGAATCAATTAGATTATTGTTATCTTTTGCATGCCATAAGGATTTTAAATTATTTCAAATGGATGTTAAAAGTGCGTTTTTAAACGGAGACGTTGTTGAGGAAGTTTATGTTTCTCAACCTCCGGGTTTTATAAATGAAAAATTTCCAAATCATGTTTTTAAACTTAAGAAAGCACTTTACGGTTTGAGACAAGCTCCTCGAGCTTGGTATGACCGTTTAAAGAATTTTCTTTTGGATTTGGGTTTTAAAATGGGAGA
Source organism: Scilla litardierei (assembly GCA_030789695.1). Classification (NCBI taxonomy): domain Eukaryota; kingdom Viridiplantae; phylum Streptophyta; class Magnoliopsida; order Asparagales; family Asparagaceae; genus Scilla; species Scilla litardierei. Next base: position 63,480,483 of record CM061133.1, on the reverse strand, counting down.
AGTTGATTCCACATTATTTGTTAAGTATTTGAATAATGATAAAATTTTAGTTCAAATTTATGTTGATGATATCATTTTCGGTGCTACTAACTTTGCTCTTTGCGAAGAGTTTTCTAATGTGATGAAGGATCAATTTGAGATGAGCCACATGGGTGAGCTCAAATATTTCTTAGGTCTCCAAATTCGCCAAATGAACGATGCAATATTCATCCACCAAACGAAGTACACGGTGGAGTTGCTAAAGCGATTTGGAATGGAGAATGCCTCCGGGAAGAAGACTCCAATGAGCACGACTACACATCTTGATAAGGATGCGGGCGGTAAAGATGTAGACATTCGTCTATATCGAGGTATGATAGGTAGTTTACTATATCTTACCGCAAGTAGGCCCGATATTATGTTTGCCGTATGTGTATGTGCTCGTTATCAGTCTCAACCTAAGGAATCTCACTTAGTAGCGGTAAAACGTATTTTCCGTTATTTAAGTTACACACTTGATTTTGGATTACTTTATCCAAAATTTAGCACGTATGATTTAATCTCATATAGTGACGCAGATTATGCGGGATGCAAATCCGACAGGAAAAGAACTAGTGGCACTTGCCATTTTATAGGAAATTCTCTTGTCTCTTGGTTTTCAAAGAAGCAGAATTCCGTATCACTTTCAACCACCGAGGCGGAATATATTGCCGTCGGTGCCGCGTGTGCTCAAGTTCTTTAGATGATACACACACTTAAAGACTTTGGTATAAACTGTGATACTTGCCCTATTATGGTGGACAACCAAAGTGCAATTTGTCTCTCTAAGAACCCGGTACACCATTCCCGTTCTAAACACATAGATGTCCGACACCATTTCTTAGATGATCATGTTGCTAAAAAGGACATCATTTTAGTGTACGTTGAAACCCAGAAGCAAATCGCCGATATTTTCACGAAACCCCTAAAGGAAGACTCCTTTGTGCGGTTGCGTCGAGAATTGGGGATTATGGGTGAATCCGAGATTTAGGATTCATGTTATGTTCAATAATCTTGCATGCTATTCAATTTCGTTATATTTGCACATGCTTGATGTATTGGAATTTTCTGGATTTTTCGTTGAATTTTTGGAATTTTCGCTCGATTTGTTCGTAAACGTCAAATTTCAGATTTTCGATGTTTAATGGGATAGTATAATGATTAATGAGATTATTTCGATGTTTCGTCCAAGTGCGATTAGGAGAGAACTCATAATTTCAAATTCTAAGATTTTTGAACTCTGTCAGTCGGTTCATGTTCATTGACCGACAGACTAAATCATCATCTAGTCGATCAGTGAATGAACTGTGACCGACTAACTCAAGCCCTAAATTTGGCTTTAGTTACTGTTTGCAACTAGTCGGTTCAAGCTCATTGACCGACCGACTAGATCATCATCTAGTCGGTCAGTGCTTGAACTGTGGCCGACTAATTGCGACGGGTACTGTCTTGTCTTTTCGACTTCCTTGTCGACTTATACTCCCCCGACCGACTTCTTTTCGTTCTAGTCGATCATTTTTCTCCTCTCCAGCCAACCCCCCCCCCCCCCCCCCCCCCCCCCCCCCCCCCCCCGTGACCCTTCGACCTCCACCTCTTTCGTCGTCGTTTCTGGTCATCTTTCTGACCAACTCCGACCGCCGATCAACCCCCTCCTCCTTCCGACCTAGGTACTCCCTCTCCTAGCTCTCTAGGGTTAGGGTTTAGCTCCTAGAGTTAGGGTTTATATCGATTCCAATTTCTAGGGTTTCGGTTAGGGTTGATCTTTAGGGTTATCTCGTTTGATTGCGTCGTGTCTTGTCTCGCTGATGGCAACAACACAAATCCCGATCGATCCCTCTGGTCCATCGCCTATGACTGTCGATTTGCCACCCTCGGACCCCCCGCAACCCAAACAAACCCCACCCAAACGCCGTTCGAAAACAACCCACCCTTCGTCGTCTTCGCCTCCTCTTAAGAAGAAGAGGACGGCAACCGCCAAAACCCCGTGCCCAATCTTAGCCCAAGCCCAAGCCAGCTTCATTCCATGCCCCTACACCTCCTGATTCCGACACGAAATACATTCCCGAGACCGAGACCCATAGGGATCCTTCACCCCCTCCTAGGGAACCTACGTCTAGCTCTAGACCCCGTACTTCCACACGTCAGCCTAAGGGAAAGGGTCCGATGCCGGTTGGTGGTGTCGATATCTCGTTGTGTCGCGATGACCCTATGTGTCTCGCGGCTTACAACCGTATCGAACACTGCCCGTTGCTTCTGGAGCATTTCGTAGAGTTTTCAGACTTCCCAGGCCTAGCTGATCTTCTGTCGTCTTCCGGTCTTATCGATTATCTTCGATATGACCCTAAGGCGAATCCACACCCTTACCCTTGCCTAGTCAAGCTGTTTTACGCCAACCGTGTCCGGGGTCAGTACGACGAGACCCACTCTATTGAGATGACTGTCTTGGGGACACCCATTGTCCTTGCGGTAGAAATCTTAGGAGAGTTGATCGGTTGCTCGTCGTCTGGCCTCCTCCCTTTCGATATCTCCGTCGATGACATCTCTTCCCTTGACCAGGTTATACTTTCTGAGATTTTTCACGAGATTCCTCCTGCCATTATTGGCGTGCCATCGAAGTCTTTCAAGCCTAATGGCTGGGTCCTAAACTTGATCTTGAAGTCGTGCTTACTTCCTAAGTACGGCTCCTCTTCTTTGCCTTCCCAGCCATTCTTGAAGCTGATCTATGCCATCTTCATGGGGGAGCGAGATTAACTGGGCTCGGATCATACTCGATAAGATGGATTCTTTCGAGTGTATCCGAAAGTCCACGAAGTCTGCTCATATCCCATATCCGTGCCTTCTGACACTTGTCTTTCGCCACTTTTGTGTCACTTTGCCTCGTGATGATGAGCGTCCTCTCGGTCCCCCTCTGAATGCGACGGCCGTCAAGAAGTCTCTTGCGGCACTTCGTCACGTTCAGAGGACGACCCTCTCTACTTCAGCGTCTACTTCTGCCTCAGCTGCTCCTACTCCCTCTACCACTCTTGACGAGCTCGCACGTTCAGTGAGACGTATGGAGTCTCGTTATGCTCATACTGAGGAGATACTTGCTCGTATCGCCTCTCGTTTGGGTATTGAGATCCCTCCGTCAGTCTCTGACGAGGAGGCGTTGGATGAGGAGGAGATCGAGGAGCTTGTTCGTGTTGCTACTCGTGCCCCTGAGGGTACATCTGGTGCTCCCGAGGCCACTACCGTCGCTCCCGTGGACACTTCAGCTGATCCGGTGACCACTACTCCTGCTGCTGCTGCAGATCCTCCCGCAGCCTCCTGAGCTTCTCTGAGGACTCTCCCGATGCACTTTGGATGATAGATCTTTTAGTGAGAGTGTGGGTTAGGATAGAGTGTGGTTATGTATTTTGGATATTTTGATGTATTTTGATGGATATGTATGTTTTGTGATACTCCGATGTCTTGTGTGATATTTTGATGTATTTTGTGCACCGATCGTTGGATCGCTTTCATGTATGTTGACGGATGTATCATTTTGTTGTTCCCATGCTTCATATATATATACATCGATGTTGACATTTAATTCATTCTCTTGTGCACATTATATTTTATTTGTCTCTGATGTTTGATTTCGTCGCTCGACGATAATAACTTGGTTAAATAGAAATTATTTCTATGAAAACATAGAATTGTTTTCCATGCACTAAATTAACCAAGAATGTTGATATTGGAGAGTATATTCACTCAATTCGTAAAATTAATTTGAGTTTTGATGATTTTATTTATCGATTTTCGACTTTGGTCTCATTGACACGCTTTGATTTAATTCTTATTTTTCTTTGGTATCATTTGGACCGTGGTCGTATTCTACGACTCCCATGCTTTTATTTGAAGCCATTGTTGTTGTCGTTGATCTCCTCCCACTCTTTTTGCTAATGCCAAAAGGGAGAGAGATATAATAATGACATGTGATAAATGATAATTTAAGCATTTTTCCAAGAATCTAATTTGATATGTTAGAGTCAGGGGGAGTTAAGATATATAAATGGATTTTCAAATCTGATATTTCAATAATCGATTCTCATTTTATATACTTTACTCGTCTGCTTGATGCGTATTATTATTATTCATTTTGGAATTAACGTGTCATCAATGCAGGGGGAGTAAGTAAATTACATTTGAATCATTATTTTTGATTATTATTTATGTTGGTTTGTCATCACAAAAAAGGGGGAGAATGTTGGATATTGGACTCCCCGGATTTGGTTTTGGATGATGAACAAACATAAATATATCGTGAACTAACACTTTGTGAGCGCGGTTATGGAGATCATCGCCAAATTCATGTGAACATCCAAAGCGACGTCTCAAGACTTCTCAAAGCACGTGATCATATGCCTAAAGCTTCGTGGAAGCTTTTGGACCATTTTAGAAGTCATGAAGATTCGGATCGAAGCTTTCGAAGATGGTTCGTCATGTTTTATTTATAGTCTTTTAGCTTCGTTTCGTAGAATGTTAAGCCTTGAGTAGGTCTTACGTTTTAATCTTCATAACGCTCCTATCTTAGACATAGGATCTTAGTAGAAGTCCATACGAACTTTCCCGAAGCTTCGCGCTTCGATTCGGGACTTTTTGTGCATGTTAGTTGGTTCAAGAAGAAGAACCAACCGACTAGATGGTGATCTAGTCTGTCAGCAAAGCTTCTTAGACCGACTAGTTTGCCTTCTCAATTATAAGCTCTTTACTGTTTACAGTTAGTCGGTCTACCTTGACTCATCGACCGACTAGTTTGTGAACTAGTCGGTCAGTGATGCTTCTTAGACCGACTAGTTGAGCTTTCCCTGTACATGCCTAGTTACTGTTTATCGTTAGTCGGTCTATGTACATTTGGCGACCGACTAGTTGATGAACTAGTCGGTCAACATTTGTTCTTGGACCGACTAAATCAATTTGTACTCAGACTATTTGTTTTATCTCTTAGTCGGTCTAAGTTCACTCACCGACTGACTAGTTGTGAAACTAGTCGGTTGGCAAGTCTTCTTGGACCGACTATTTCTGTTAGTCTGTATCTTCATCTATTCCATGTTCACCAGTTAGTCAGTTCATGCTGTTTGACAGACCGACTAGTTGATGAACTAGTCGGTCAGTCAACCTTCTTTGACCGACTAGTTTGGTTCAAAATAGAGCCGTTGGAGCATTTAATGCCATGATTTTCACTCTCTCTTTCCTCTATCCTATATATACTTGGTGTGCCGCATTCATTGCACTCAAGGCTGATTTTAAGAGAAGTTTAGATATCAAAGAGAAAGCATTCATTCCTCATTCAAAGCTCTTTCATTCCAATCTTGAATCTCTCCTCACTCTTATTTCAAAAGAGAGATTCATTGATTGTGAGCCTTCCAAGCCAAGTGCATGATCCTAGGTCACCAACAACCTCATAGCTCTCCATAGCTGATCTACATCTTGGAGCTAGGGTTTGGTGCCTCTTCATCTTCCCCAAAATCATCTTTGCCCTAATTCGTAAGTTTACTCAAGGCATAGGTATTTTGTGGTAAGCATTTCTATTTCATTTACTTTCGATATTGTAAGTATTTCACTCTCGGTTGTGAGAGTTTGTTTGTGATCCCGGCTTGTGGGAGTCACAATTTTCTTTGTGTATGATTTGACTTTGTGAAGGTTTTTCACAAGTATTTCATAGTGGAAATCTTGAGTTAGGGTTTCTAACTCAAGTATCCGGAGGGGATCCGGGTGGTTGGGACGTAGGATCACCGGGAACAAGTCAGAGAGACTTGGGTGGATCCGAACCCAGTAATATTGCTTGTTTGTGATTGTCTTCTTTGTTGTCATATTTACATTTCCGTATTTCCGCATTAATTGGTTGAGTTTGCAAGATAATTAGGAATTATCCTCTTAATTATTTTAAAGTACTATTCACCCCCCCTCTAGTACTTGTGCAGTAGCTTAACAGGGCATTACAGAACCCCCCCACGCTGAGCCCGCAGTCGCGAGCTTCAGCTGCCCAAAATCGCACACATCGCGAGTTCAAAAATCTTCCAAAAATGCCCCAGGAAGTGTCGGCCGAGTAGGTGACTCGGCCCGAGTTGGAGCTGCTCGGCCAGTGGTTCGGCCCGGGTCGCATGCTGCTCGGGCTCGGAATGGATGACTCGGTCGGCTGCTTGGGGTGTGCTCGGGGACTAGGGTGGCAATTCGGGCCGGCCCGGTCTTATCGGGCCGTGCCGGCCCGGTCTGTTTTTCTTAAAGGACTGGGCCGGCCCGGTCCTAGCCATCGTCCTAGCCAGCGTCAAAATCCCCCAAGCTTACCTCTTACTCATCCTCGAAGAAGACGAATAAATGGTACGCCGGGAGGAAAACAAGATGAAAACAAGAAAATAAAAACAAAAACAAGTGAAAAACGAAAAGAGAGAAATAAGAGAGAAGTGCTAAGGATGATCGATCAGATCTCAGGCCTAAAAAGTCTATCACGATGCTCTGAGTGCTAAACATGCATGCTATTGATAATTTCAAGCTTCATATATCATATGTCATGTAATGCAGGCAAGGAATATGGATCTACTGAAATAACACCGTCAAATCTGTTGAGTATTGATTCCCCTGATTTGGTTTTGATGATGAACAAACATAAATATTGGGTACTAATTATCTTTGAGCGCAGTTATGAAAATCGTCGCTAAATTACTTTGAAGATCTCAAGCGACGTCCCAAGACTTCTTTAGAGTGCGTGAACGATGTGCCTGAAGCTTCATTGAAGCTCAAGGAGTATTATTGAAGTCGAGGGATTCAGAATCTTCATATTGAAGCTTTTGAAGACGGTGTGTATTGTTTATTTTCATTGTCTTCTAGAATGTTAAGCCTTGAGTATTACTTGCCTTCGATATCCTCCTCTTATATATCGTATCTTATCTCTAGGATTGTCTTAGAAGTCATTAAGAAGTTCTACATAGCTTATCGCTTCTTTGTTTGACTTTCTGTGCATCTTAGTTGGTTCAAGTAGAAGGACCAACTGACTAGATGTCAATCTAATCGGTTGGAAATCCTTCTTGAACTGACTAGTCTTACTTGTGTTTTTTAGCCGAGTTACTGTTGACCAATTAGTCGGTCCAAGAAGGTTCACAGACCGACTAGTTGTCAAACTAGTCGGTTGATGTTTCTTCTTAGACCGACTAGTTTATCCTCCTTACTTCACTGAATTCTCTGTTAACCATCTAGTCGGTCCAAGAAGGTTCACCGACCGACTAGTTCTCAAACTAATCGGTCAGTGATCCTTCTTAGACCGATTAAGTAGATGTAACTTTCCAGCCGTTAGAGAATTTATTTCCATGATTTTTCTTGATCTGTTTTGATTCTTTCCATATCTGTTTGACTCGTTTCTAACATGGAAATTTTCTAATATGAGATGAAATTCAGATCTAATTTTTCAATTATTCGTTTATCAATCTCCAAGGGCTTTCTCTCTCAAAAATCTCTCCCTCTCTCTTTGTAACCTAATTTCTCAAGGAGATTTTCAACGGTGTGTGTTCATATTTCTGAAGGATCAGATCACGATCATCACCATCGTCCTAGCCATTTTCACGCTGCTCTTCGTTGCTAGGGTTTCGTGCTCACTCTTTTCCATATTCCTTCCTTGCCCTAATTCGTAAGTATCTCAAGGCAAAGGAATTTGTGGTGAGTTATATTTATTTCATTAAATTTATTATATTGAGTTTATCTCTCGGACTGTGAGAGAAGTTCGTGATGCCGGTTTGTGGGAGTCACGATCAAACCGTTGTATTGTTTGTTCTTGTAGTAGTTTCTACAAGAAGTTGTTTAGTGGAACCTTGAGTTAGTGGATTCTAACTCAAGTAGCCGGAAGGGATCCGGGTGTCTGGGACGTAGGATCACCGGGAACAAGTCGGGGAGACTTGGGTGGATCCGAACCCATTACGTCGCTTGTTTGCGTTGCTATTGTTCTTGTTGTTATTCTTATTCCACATAGTTGTTTGTGTTTGCACAATAATTAGGAATTAGACTCTTAATTATTTTAAAGTACTATTCACCCCCCCTCTAGTACTTGTGCGGTAGCTACCAGGGCATTACATTTGGTACCAGAGCTAAGTTCATAGCTATGACAAACAACGACAACAAGGTCGTACGACCACCACCGACTATAGCTCCTACAAGAACCGTGAAGGAGCCTCTTCAGTAATCGAAGGACACTCCTCAACTATCCCCCCTCACTTCAACGGTACCAACTATGGGTACTGGAAATGCCGGATGGAAACTTTTCTCTGGAGCGCATCACTCTGGAGAGCCACATTAACTGAGTATGTGGAGCCCACTGAAGAAGACTTCATGAAGTGGACTACCGCGGAGGTCGCCGCGGAGGTGAACAATGCCAAGGCAATGAATGCCTTACAATGTGCACTGGAGCCTGAAGACTTCAACAAGATATGCACCTGTAAGAGTGCATATCAGATTTGGAACCAACTCCTAATCTTGCACGAAGGAACGAGCATGGTAAAACACTCCAAACTCACTATTGCTAACAAAGAATTCGAGTTGTTACACATGGAACAGGGTGAAAGGATCAAGGAGTACTATGCTCGCTTCGTGGATATAACCAACGAGTTGGAAGCCCTTGGGAAGACCTATACCCAAGAAGAGAAAGTCGCGAAGATCATTGACGGACTTCCTTCGAGTTGGGAAAAGCGAACCTACGCTATCGAGGAAGGTAACGATATGTCCAAATATACTGTTGTTCAACTAATGTGTACTTTAATGTCTTATGAGGTGCGGAAGGACAGTAAGATCAAGATGCAGGATAAGATGAAGGCATTCTTGAAGCAAGGAGCCAAAGAAAAAGGCAATTGCTTTCAAGGCCGCCCCTACTACACCTACCGATAGTGAAGAATCGGAAGACGAGTTGGACATGGAATCTTTGGCCCTCATGGCAAAGAAGTTCAACCGGTTCTTCCGAAAAGGTAACTTTAAGAATAAATCTAAAGTTAGTTCCACTAATGCATCTGCTCCTTTGTGTTTCAAATGCAACAAGTCATGACACATCAAGATGGATTGTCCTCTCAACAAACAAAAGGAGAAGTGGAAGGCACCCAAGTTCGGCAAGTCAAGAAAGTACAAGAAGGAGTACAAGAAAGGGCTTGTCGGCACATTCACCGACTCAGAAGAGGACTCCTCAAGTGGAGAGTCATATGATGAACAAGTGGAACAAGCACACATGTGTTTCATGGCAAGAGAGCAACATGATCAAGAGACAGCTTCAGATGAAAGCGAGGATGAAGGTGAAGAGGTAACTATGGATGATTTAAGATTAGCTAATGAACAAATTTGGTCTAAGTATTCTAAGTTGGTAAATAGATATACAAAGATCAAAGATGAGTTAACTAGTCTTCAAACCACACCTAAGCCTATCATCACCAACAACGACACCGTTGTTGAAGCCTTGAGAACTGAGATAGTAAATCTCAAATCTCAACTTGAACATGTTAACCTTGAGGATTCGGATGAACACGAGATAGCGGATTTGATTTCTCGAAACTCAACTTTGAGTATTGAGAATGAGAATCTCAAGTCTCGAGTTTGTGAACTCACAACTCAAGTGTCCACTTTGGATACTACTATACTTTCTCTCACTGAGAAATATGAGTCCATAATAGGCCGAATTGAGAAATTCAACAAAGGCAAGGATCATCTAGATAATATTCTGAATGACTTACTTTCGGCCAATCATCATGTTGGCTTGGGGTATAAGAAGGAAAATTCATCCAAATCTTCCACCACCTTTGTAAGGCCATCTTCCGATGCCTCAACTAGTGGCAGTAAACACCCCATGGGTAGTTCATCTACCAATGGTACTTCCACTAGGTACACACCCCCTCTTGGAAAGAAACCCACTTTGGGTGGACCTCCAAAGAAGGGTCATGCTTTTATGTACACCAATACTATGCCACGTAGGAACACACCTCCTACTCCACCTGTTCACACTTATGATGATTTCTATGATCCACGTCCTCGAGCACGTGCACACCAAGTGAGACACACTCACGCACATGTTCCCCCACATGCATATGTTCACCCACATCATTACTACATGAATGATTACCATCATGCACCTTATCATATGTTGCCACCACCACTTCATCATGTGCCTTATGCTTATACATCTCATGCTTACACTAGGCCACTTCCTCGTAGAACACATGCACCACGTAGAAATCAACAAAACATGCATGTTCCCAATAGGAAAAGGGCTCCCAAGACATTCAATATTTGGGGCCCAAAGGACACAAGCATGCATGAGAAACAAGCATATATTAATTCTTATTTCATGAATGTTGTGCACAATGATGACTATGTTGGGAAGTCTAAGTCCAATTGGACTTGGCTTCCAAAGGTCTAATCTCTTAGGACCCAATGACCTTGGGTACCTGATTGGTCTATATTTTACACCTTTTTTCTGCATATTTGCATGTCATTTCGATCGCCCATATCACGCTTTTCACGATTATTCGACGATATTGCGTTACTTTTCACTATTTCTTGTTTTTGTCGAATTTCAGGAAATATGGAGCGATCGGGAGCAAAAATGAGCTTAAAGGATTTGCACCCACTCCGGAGCGTCAACCATGGCTCTTTTGAGGGTTATTCTGCAATGGAAGATGAGTGGAAGAAGAAAGAACGTCGTAGGAGCGACGAGGAAGTGAAAAGATGGAGATTGGGCATTTTCAGCATGCCACTCGGCCGAGTGAAGGAGTCACTTGGCCGAGCATTGAGACCCCGCTTGGCCGGCCAGATCGGACACGCAACAGAGATGTATCAGCGTGCACTCGGCCGAGCATCCCACGCCCACTCGGCCGAGTTCGGAGACTCCGTCCGGCCGAGTGGCACCCAGACGACGGCGAGCCAAAATGTCCAACTCTCTGTAATCTGTCAGTCGACTATGAGCTCCGACTCGGCCGAGTTCCAAAAGCCCCTCGGCCGAGTGACATTTGCCACTCGGCCGAGTGATGCCGAGGACACGAAGCGCCCAGATTTTCAGACATCCTCCAACTCTTGTGAAATATGCTATCATTTCAGTGGGTAAATTATTTTTCTCATATTTTTTATGGATAGTAGACTTCATGATGATTCCAACGCCGCCAAGAACGCGCAAATCAGAGGTCGAATGAAATCTGGAGAATTTCTGCAAGTTGATGCTGCAGTGCTGGAATTTGCATGTCAGTGTCACTCGGCCGAGTGACATTTCCACTCGACCGGGTGAGTTTTCCACTCGACCGAGTGACCAGTTTTTGATAGTTTTTGACAGTTTTGACAGAGTGCTGTTTTCTGGAGTTTCTGCAGGAAAGCTCACTCGACCGAGTGAGATGTCCACTCGACCGAGTGAGATGTCCACTCGATCGAGTGAGATTTTCACTCGGCCGAGTCGTAACTGGCGCAGATTTCTGGGCACGCGCAGATTCAGTTTTGGGCCCGAATTTCAGGGGCTTTTTAGGCAGTTTTGCTAGGGTTTTTTGGGGGCTATTTAAGAGGGTTTGTAGCCGTCATTGAGGGGGGTTCCCATATGTTTTTCTTAGGATTATTTTAGAGGTTAGGCCATGCCCTAGGCCCCCTCTTGGATCTAAAAGCTTGTATTTTGGATTGAAGATCTTCATCAAGCTAAGTATTTTCTTCTTTTTATTTGAATCTTTGTTTTTCTATCTTTTTGTATGCAAGCAATGATTTCTATTGATTCTCATATCCTTATTGCTATGCTAGAGTAGATTTGTTGTTCTAGGGTTTGGGGATGAACCCTATGGATCTAATTTCATATTTGTGATGAATGAATTTCTAAATTGCTAGAATTGCTAGGAGGTTAGGTTGTGATTGATTTACTACGGATAGCTAGGGATTTCCATCGATTTGGGATTTGCAAGAGATTGGATTCTAATCGATGGGAAGGCCTAGATATTCGATTTAGATTTACAATTGGATTTCTCTAGATTTGGTTTGCAAGAGATTGGACCAAAGCTAGGATTTTTAATTGTAAATCTATACCAATATTCGTTTGCAAGAGATTGGACGAATACGAACTATCACAACCTAGATCGTGACTCGAGTTTGCACGAGAGTGGGCTCGAGAAGCGATTGGACAATGATGTCGATCCTAATGCTAGTGGCTTAGGCTAGGGTTTGCAAGAGATTGGGCCCTATCCTAGGTTCGCTATAGACCGGCAATAGCGCGAGAGCGTGAGCTTGGTTCTCTATTCAGTTACGACTAGTTCACCTCAATGCAAGTCTAGTAATATTGAGATTCACTATTCACAATGACGAATGACGATCCGTAGTGGGGATTCCCTAGCCCTAGACACTTCTAGTGTACTGTATTTGAATTGATATTTGACCGATTTCTCTATCTCCGACACCGACATCCATCACCATTGCCATTACATTATACCATAACCATCTCCACCAATAAAACATTCGTAGTCGAACCAACCTAGGATAGATTGGAGCCAACACCACCTCTCTGTGTTCGATACCCGCTCGCCGCTACACCGTGCGCTTGCGGTAAAACTATAATCGGCCGCTACACCGTGCGCTTACGGTAAAACTACAATCGTTCTCCAGGTATATATCAGGGGCCGATCAGTACCATGATACGATATTTTTATCTTCAGGTACTCAAGAAAAAGAAAAGGAGCAACAAATCAAAATTTGGCTCCAAGGATGGGTGGATACTTGATAGCGGGTACTCAAAACACATGACTGGTAAAGCGCAATTGTTATCCGAAGTGGTGCCCATTGAAAATGGAAACCGAGTGGTCTTTGGAGGTAACGAGAGCGGAACCATCGTCGGTGTTGGAAAAGTTGGTAACCCTTCTAAACCCCTTATAAGTGATGTTTACCTTGTTAAAGGCTTAAATCACAATCTAATCTCAATAAGTCAACTTTGTGACAAGGGTTACAAAGTTAGCTTTGAGAAAGGAATGTGCCATATTTTAAGAAATGATAATAATAATGTGTTGTTCTCTGGCACACGCCATAAGGACATATATATCCTAGATATTCCAAATTCACATGAATAATGTCTCATTGCCAACACAAGTGAACAACACTTATGGCATCGACGTTTTGGTCTTGCGAACTTTGGAACACTTTTCAAAATATCCAAGCTAAATTCTATAAAAGGATTCCCTAAGCTTGCCTTTCAAAAGAAAAGCTTTTGTGACTCGTGTCAACAAGACAAACTTCCAAAATCGTCATTCAAACCTAAGAAAAGCATATCCTCTAAACGGCCTCTAGAGCTTTTACATCTAGATCTTTTTGGGCCAACTAGAGTTGCTTCATTAGGGAATGCCCGATATGGACTTGTCATTGTTGATGACTTTTCTAGATTTACTTGGGTATTTACTTTAATTAATAAAAATGATGCTTTTGAAAACGTCACAGTATTTGTTAAGAAAGTATAAAATCTCATTGGAACCACCATTGTCACTATTCGTAGTGATCATGGAGGGGAATTTGAGAACGAGTCTTTCTCAAATTTCTGTGATGACGTTGGTATTACTCACACCTTTTCTTTCCCTCGCGCACCCCCTCAAAATGGTGTTGTTGAGAGAAAGAATAGAACGCTAGTGGAATGTGCTCGCACTATGCTTGATGATAGCCAACTTGGCCATCAATTTTGGGCAGAAGCGGTACATAGCGCTTGCTATGTGTTTAATAGGATACTCTTGAGGCCCGGCACCAAACAAACTTGTTATGAATTGTTGTTTGGTAGGTTGCCTCAAGTTAAACATTTTAGAGTTTTTGGTGCAAAATGTTTTATCAAGAACACGTATGGTAGTTTGGACAAATTTGATCCAAGATCCGATGAGGGGATATTTGTTGGATATTCCTCCCGTAGCAAAGCCTACCGGATATACAACAAAAGAACCTCAACGATCGAGGAATCTCTTCATGTTTCATTTAATGAAAATTTTGTCCCTCCTAGAATTATCGATGACGATGATTCTATGGAAGTAATTAGTGACTCTATTGGTAAATCTGATCCTATTGATTCGGTTGAAACTAACCCTACTAATGATTCTTTTGAGAATGTTCCTAGTGACCAGGGTGTTCCCAGACGGCTTCAAACAGTTCTTGACCATCCCCATGAGCAAGTCATTGGCAACATACAAGATGGTGTCAAAACAAGATCTCAAGTCAACTTCTTCGCTCACTGTGCCTTTGTCTCTTTAGTGGAGCCAAAGATATCAACGATGCGTGCGAAGATAGTTCTTGGATCCTATCCATGGAAGAGGAACTCATTCAGTTTGAGAGGAATGAGGTCTGGGAGCTAGTTCTATTGCCTTCGAAGAACCACAACGTTATAGGAACGAAGTGGATTTTCAAGAACAAGACAGACGAGAACCAAAACGTCATCCGGAACAAAGCCTGTTTAGTTGCTCAAGGCTACAGACAAGAGGAAGGTATAGATTTCGAGGAATCATTTGCACCTATAGCTAGATTAGAATCTATTAGGTTGTTATTGTCATTTGCATGCCATAAAGATTTCAAACTTTTTCAAATGGACATAAAAAGTGCGTTTTTAAACGGAGATGTCGTTGAGGAAGTTTATGTTTCTCAACCTCCGGGTTTTATAAATGAAAAATTTCCAATTCACGTTTTCAAAATTAAGAAAACACTTTATGGTTTGAGACAAGCTCCTAGAGCTTGATATGACCGCCTAAAGAACTTTCTGTTGGATTTGGGTTTCAAAATGGGTGAGGTTGATTCAACGCTTTTTGTTAAGTATGCAAATCATGACATTATATTAGTTCAAATTTACGTAGATGATATCATTTTCGGTGCTACTATCTTCACTCTTTGCGAAGAGTGTTCTAATGTTATGAAGGACCAATTTGAGGTGAGCCACATGGGTGAGCTCAAATATTTCTTAGGACTCCAAATCCGCCAAATGAGCGATGAAATCTTCATCCACCAAACCAAGTACATAGTGGAGCTGCTAAAGAGATTTGGAATGGAGAATGTTTATAGCAAGAAGACTCCAATGAGCACTACTACACACCTTGATAAAGATACGGGCGGCAAAAATGTATACATTCGTCTATATCGAGGTATGATAGATAGTTTATTATATCTTACTGCTAGTAGGCCAGATATAATGTTTGCAGTATGTGTCTGTGCTAGGTATCAATCACAACCTAAGGAATCACACTTAATAGCGGTTAAACGTATTTTCCGTTATTTAAGTCACACACTCGACTACGGATTATTCTATCCAAAGTCTAGCACATATGAGTTAATCTCATATAGTGATGCAGATTATGTTGGATGCAAATCCGACAGGAAAAGTACTAGTGGCACTTGCCATTTTATAGGAAATTCTCTTGTCTCTTGGTTTTCCAAAAAGCAGAATTTTGTATCACTTTCATTCACTGAGGCGGAATATATTGCCACCAGTGCTGCATGCATGTGCACAGGTTCTTTGGATGAGACACACACTTAAAGACTTTGGTATAAACTCTGATACTTGCCCTATCATGGTGGACAACCTAAGTGCAATATGGCTCTCTAAGAATCCGGTACACCACTCACGTACCAAACACATAGATGTCTGTCACCATTTCCTAGATGATCATGTAGCTAAAAAGGACATCATTTTAGATGATCATGTAGCTAAAAAGATACCTTTGTGCGGTTACGTCGAGAATTGGGGATTATGGGTGAATCGGAGATTTAGTACTCATTATATATATATACTAGTCATAACCCGTGCCCGCGGGCACGGTTCATTTAAGATTTTCCCCTGCTAAAGTTTTGTTCACCAAAAAATTATTTCTACGGCCAAAATTGAGCGGAACAACAAATTAGCGCAAAAATATTTAGCGACACGGACGCCTTCTGCGATGAACAATAAATTTGGCAGGGGCACATTCGATACTGAACAACAAATTCAGAGTATGTGCTTTCGGGGTGGAACAACAAATTTGGCAGGAGCGCATTCAGCGTGGAATAACAAATTCGACGTGTGACAACAAATTCGGTGCGAAAGAACAAATTAGCGAAAAAAATTTAGCGGGCGACGCGGACGCCTTCGACCATAAGCCGTGCCCTTGGGTCACGATTCATTTAAAATATCACCCTCAAAATCTTGGACCCCTAATTTTAAACAAACATGCCATAACCCGTGCCTTTGGGGTTCATTTAAAATATCCCCCTCAATTTCTTGGACCCCTAATTTTAAACAAACATCAATAATTAAAGCGCAATAAGTATTAGGCCCCCTAAAAATCTTAGTTCCCCTTAAATTTAGTTCCACCCAAAATTTAATTCCTCCAGAAAATTTTGTTCCTTAGTTTCACAATATATGACTAATAAATATTAATCTACAACAATAGCACCATAACCATTTGAATAAATCTAGGTCCTTGCTAGTAATATAAGCAATGACTGAGATTTGCAGTTCAATCTGAATTTTCATATACATGTTTTCATGTACTCAATGCTTACAAAATTACATACACCTCAATAAAGTTGTTTACAAATCTCAGTTTACATGCAGAAGAATGGTGGTTGAGGTTACAACCCTCAAAGCCTTTTACTGGTTGGCTTTGTAAGTATTGTATCATTAAACTAATGCATGTAATGAACCCAGAACATTGAAATAAAAATATTGGCATTGTATCATTGAACTAATGCCTGTAAGCATTGTATCATTGAACTAATGCCTTTAAAAATGTTTCATCAACCATTTCTTATTAGGTCATCATCATACACATCATAACTACTAATTACATCCTAAAAAACCTAGAATGGAGAGAAAAGAAATACATAACTACTAATTACATCCCAAAAAACCTAGAATGGAGAGAAAAGAAATACAAAATTTGTTGTGTATCTTTCAAAAAAATCATGAAGAGCCAGCCCGAGCATCACTTTGCAAGTTGAATGCCACAACATTAAACCTGTGTTCTAACACCAAAATTCCTTCAATCATTTTTCTCAATACATCCTAGCTCTCCAAAAAACTCGCTAGACATTTCTGCAACAAACATGACGAAGACAGTGATTATCAAATATAATGGTTAGGTTGTCAGAATTCATGAGGGATTAAGCACAAAAGGATAAAAGAAGGACGAAGGAGAATTCTGTTTATGATATAAATTTTATTAAGACCACTGAGAATGGCTGCAACTTTGATATGAAAGGATTCTAGACCCCGTATTCAACCTTGGTCCCAACCTCATTCTGCAAGTAAACACATTCAACAAAGCATAAATCACACAATATAAATTCTTTTCAAAATCAAGGGCAATCATATGCACAGCAATGAGCTTCTTGCCATAGACCGATTCACCAACAACCATGTTTTTTTGTGCAAAGCAATGAGCATCGTGCAGTGAAAGGAGACATAATTTTGCGTGGATGCTCATGGAACTATAATTTATTTCTAATATATACATGCAACATTTAAAAAAAGAAAAATAAACTATAAATTTACACATAGTTCACTTGGAGGAGACTGATTAATGCTAATTAAACTATATAATACACTTATTCTTCTAAACATTTTTATCCTTTAAAAATCAAAAGTATCACGTTGTTAAGCATGAATCAAAAGCTTAAGACCAAGGATGCTAATTAACCCTGTGGTCTCTATTCTGTATTACTATTTTGAAAACAAAGGCAGAAAAATCTTCAGGGTACAGTCGCTTCAAGCTAACACTGCTGCTAGTACTGCGAAAATCATCCCCGATTAACCTGTTTATACCTCTAAAATTATTGTGATCTACAGTTCATATAATGTGTCACATATCAAACTAAAAACATCATATTTTAGCCTAAATAAGCTAAAGTACACCAAGTTAAAAACTTTCTGCTAAAAATTAAGAGGTAATGTGTAATCTATGCTCAAGCTGCCTAATCTTGCAAAGCTTCTGTTAGCGCAACATCAGTCTGAGAGTATGAAAGGCCTTCAAGCAAATCCATATGGTTTTGCATAATAATGCAAGGAAACCCAGCATATATGAAATGAACCTTGACATATCGATTGGCTTTATCAGTAAACCTGAATGAAAAAAAAAGAAGTAAACAATCTAATAACCAGGATCATAGAATTCTTGCTACAAATTAGTCAATCAGCATGCACTTCAGCCAGCAATTCACTGCCAAGAGCAGCTACAATCATAAAAATTCACAACAATTTCGTTATAAAAATTAAGAAAGCTCTGATCCATCGTCATTTTTGGCTGATATTTTGAAATGAGGAAGAGCAACCGTCAAATAATTCTAATTCTTAAATGGTGTGTAACTCATACAGCATTATCAATATAAACGAAAGCAATCTCTTGATATAGTTAACTACATCAACCTTCTAATTCAAATTCTTACAGGGGGCGCGCGCGCGCGTGCACATGTCAACTGTACTTTTCCATTCTACAATACAAACAAAAGCAAGGAGAGCAAAATTATAATATGAGCACAACCCTTGAAAACCAAGTAGCAAGCACACCTGGATCTTGGTGTATTTCTACTGACCATCCATACTTTTCATGAGCTTTTGCAAAAACTTCTTCAGAACTTCTTGCAACTATGTACTCTTCCTCACAATCTTTACCCACAATGTACCAAACTGGTATCCGATGACCCTACCACAACGGCCTGTTTATACATCAACCCAAATATGTAAGCAAATTGAAGCTAACCTATTGATTTAGATTATGTCTCTTATTAACACAACCTTTGATGGAGTTGGTAAGGGAAAAAATAATTTTCTGAATGTTGGCAATATGTACTGCAATGGAAGCTCTACTTGCAGCCAATGCTTAATCTAAGGTACGGTCATCGATACTTTTGATATGTATCTCCCGATACAACGATACAGGTAACATATACCGATTTCCGATACCAAGAATGAATCGAGACTTCAAACATTTCTATAGGTTCTTAGAAAAAAAATTAAAAGCATTTTTTCCATTTTTGGGCTATCTAGGTAATTATTCTCTGTCAATTTTGTAGCTGAAAGCTCTTTTATTTTAGCCTCCTGTCTTGATTCACCCCTATTTATTTTTGTAAGTTAAGTTGTTCCCTGGATTATCACATGCATATGTTTGGTTCATTTATTTATTAATTATTTGTCATCCAAAGTCAGTAGAATCTTTTCATCTTTATTCTGCTATATAACTCTCATTACTGATTATTCTTTTTAATGCACATAATTTCAACTGTAGATGAATCTTGCATGTAGCAATTATTCCACATCAAGCTGGACATTGGCTTTCTGCGTTTAATATCTTTCCTTTTGTTACATATGCCATCGCAGTGAATTCTTTTGTTAACCATTTCATCTTAGACTAAGATGTCTTCTTACTTTTTTTAATCAGCTAGATGCTAATTTGAATTTAGAAGACTTAAAGTGGCAAGTCCATATGCAGAAGATGATTATTAATATGACCATCATTGGGAGAACTACCACATAGAGACATACATAATTAGATTGAATTTCCCTGCCAATCTGCGGATCAACCTTCATTTAGTAAATTGTCCATCTCCATCATCTCCATCTAGTGTAATCTAGCTTCATAGTATGGCAACCTACCACTTCTATACTAATATAATATAAACTCTTGGGTTGGTCCATGGGCTTGACATGTCCTATTGTTCGTCAAATGTTCATGGCCATTCATCTAGCAAATTAATTAGGATCCCAACTATAATAATTTTCCTTTAAATCTGCTAGTGTGTCTCTATAACAATGATAACATTAATTAAATAGAACCTACGTATCTGGAAATTTAAGGCATTGTGGGGTTTCAAAGCAAATTCAAGATCCTTATCCTTATAATGACCAACATTTGAAAATTAGGATGTAAACAAAAGATGTAAATGAGATGGTTTGACCCCTGACATGTTCTGAGTTATCAAAGAGAGAATCAGTACAAAGTTTACACACCCTAATGATTCAAACTATAGAATTTTGAAACAAAATAACAGAAGCAACATGCAGAAATAAGAGGTGTATTATACTAATAACATCCATGGAAAGCTAAGGTCTATTCATCAATCAAGAATAGTATCTAAGACACTGATGAATCAGCTAAAATTAAGTTATCTGCTAGTTAATAACTTTTCAAAGCTGTCAGGCAGAATTGTCAGCTGTTATTTTCCCACAACATGAAGAGCCCTTTCAGCAAGCGGCTATATGGTCACAAACCACTGCTTACTAACCAATGGTTCAATAATCTGATTATGACAAAACATAACATATGAAAACTTGGAAAGGAAAGATCATTTTGTTAAAATATTTAAAGCAAGAAAAGACTGATAATATTTTATCATACTTCACCACCACGCTGGGACCAAGGAACTCGTAAAGTATAAGGCTCATGTTTTACTGCCAGCCCAATCTCTTCAAGTTCAGCCCATAATTTCTTTCGAACCTCAAATCTGTCAAAACCACTTGGAGATGGACATCATTAGAAGGCAATACAACAACAACAGAATTAAATATGTGTTATCTGCAATTATTCAATGTTTAAAATAGTTCAAACCAATATTATACCAATATAAACCAGCAACCTCGTTAAGAGTTCTTGAAATGAGGAAGAGCATTCTAATTCGTAAAAGGCTGACACACACACACACATTACCCAATTGGCCAAATTAATATCATGGACATTTGTTTTGAATGTGCTGTACATTTTGCATTCAAAATATAACATGGCATTTTGCATTCAAATGTAACAAAAATCTTGCATATATTTTACATTCTGTCCTGACATCTCTAGACATCTTGCATATGTTTTGTTAACAGAATGTACATGACATTTTGCATTAAAAATATAACAAAACATCCATATATTTTGAATGCTATGATGTATAACAGGACGTTTAGCATTCAAAATGTACATGATATTTTGTCTTCTACATTAACAAAAGATCATGTACATTTTTCATTCAAATATCATGTATGGAGATATAACAGGATAGTTTGAATGTACATGTTATATTTTGAATGCAAACTCTAAATAATAAAAGTTTGCATTCAAAATTTAGATTATAATTTGAATGCAAACTCTAAATAATAAAAGTTTGCATTCAAAATTTAGATTATAATTTGAATGCAAACTATAAGTTATTATTTTGTCTAATATATAAAGATAAACAATATATTAACATGATTTTGAATGTCAAAATATAAGTTTGCATTAAAAATTTAGATAATATAAAGTTTGGTTAACAAAATACATCCTCTTAACCAATATCCTGTGTGAGAGGATATTGGTTAACAAAAAGAACCGTATTTGCATTCAAAATAGGATATGGGTTAACATGATATATTTTGTTAACACGATGATTGGTTAATAGGATGATTAGTTTACAAAATATTTTAACAGCATATGAACGGTGTTTGGAGTCCTGCAATTAGCTTTTAGATGCATGATAATTGTATATTTGATGACATGTTTGGAGTTCTTCAAGCCATATGAACAGTTAGCATTATGAACAAACAACAAAATATTTTAACAGCATATGAATGGTGTTTGGAGTCCTGCAATTAGCCTTTAGATGCAAGGTAATTTTGTATTTAATGACATGTTTGGAGTCCCTTAAGCCATATGAACGGGTAGCATTATGAACATACAACAAAACTCAATTTTACCCACTTAAAGAACAGGATGCCACAAGGAACTTGCAGGATGCCATGAACGAAAATGTTTAAAAAAGAAAGTTATTATTTCGTCTAATGGAATAAAGATTTATCGTTCTTTCAACTTCTCAAGGCTATTTCTGATGTGTGAGACAGCACCCCAGCATTTCCAATTCGAGGTTGTTCTTTCAAATTCTCAAGCATCGGTATATACCTATTCAGTCAATGGAAATGATCTCTTAAAAAATAAAAATAAACGAAAAGAACAGCAAGAAGCGTAAGGTTTTCACTTGGTTACCTGCTCCATATCTTCCACATAACATTCAATGCCAACAGGTTTCTGCCCATAAATTCCTGCATCGATAACCTGTGGTAAGTGTCATACAAACAAATTTTCAAACAAAGAAAACATTATTCATTGAGATAATCAAGGAAACAACAAAGAAATAACGATCAAATCAAAAAAATCAACAAAATCTCAACTTTTCATAGAATCATATACTTTTGGGCCAAAAGCAAACAAAACACAAACACATGGGGCAAAGATTTTACCTGAATGTACTCTTCCATTGAGGAAATATAAGACTTCAACTTTAAAAAAAAGAGAAACCACTGAGGAAAAATCACAAACAAATGGAGGGCATGAACACATAGCCTACCTTTAGAGTGGTAGAAGCTCTTGCAGGCGACGTTTGTGCACAATGAGTAGAGAAGCAGTGAAAGTAGAGAAGCATGTAAATATCAAAGGAACATTTTATCATATGTTGTTACCCCCGCTTCAACATTTCAAAAGAAAGAAACCTTGCAGGCGACGTTTTTAACATTTCTCTTATTACCAAAAAAATTGCCAAAAGACAGCATATATCTAGTAAGTTGCATGGATTACTTCTTTTGCTTGAGCTTGAGCTGTCATTGTGAAGGTGCATGGATTACTTCTTTTGCTTGAGCTGAGAACAGATCTTGGATATGGCTCCATTAACATTCAAAGAGATGATAGGACCGACTACACAATCCCAAACAGTCAATTGTATGTCTTTGTATTTTTTGAAGCTGAGTTCTTTTGCCACGGAATAGAGTTCAGAAGTGTATATATCTAGTAAGTTGTTCTCATAAAAAGGGTACATATAACTAAGTATACCAGTCAACTGTAAATTAGCTATGGTACTATTGACTTTAAGTTGTACAGTGATGAAAGCGGGCACACTTTTCCAGCCATGGAATTTTTTTTTTCAAAAAAAAAGCTCTATATGGATATACTCAAATATTTCCAGCAATTGCAATGAGAATCCAGGATAGTCATGCCAATGAAAGAATGAACATAATGAAGTCTAGATTTATCAAATATGTAGACATCACAAAGTGTGATGCTATTATTGTGAAGAATGAACAGAAAGCTATAATAACAAAAATCATTTCCAAGTTCACTCACATTTCTAAGATGTTTGACATCAGCAAGCCAAGTGAGGAGAACCCAAAAGCAGTCATTCTTTCAAACATCCTCCAGCAATCATTAGTTCTTCAAGCTAATGCAATGGTAAAAAAATCTCAACTTTTTGGTTTTTTGAAAGCTTCTCTGATCCACTAAGGTCAAGAGAACCCATTTGAAGAAAACTTATCTGATCCACTCTGTAAGCTCGGCCTCAAGTAGACATCAAAGTTCGAAAGCGCTGTCCCCATCTTGATATTAGCAGAAATTTTTGGGCAAAATCGTCAAAATGCTGTTTTTTGGATCCAATAAACCTTCAAAAAAGAGTGGCTAAATTTACTCAAACAATAATGCAACAATAAAAAAACAAAAACCAAAGAAGATTAGAGAAAAAATAAACAAAGCAGATTAGAGAAAAATATATCACACATCTCGCTTGAAATGAAGAGGCTCAGATCTGTTTAGGGACCTAGCTTGCCTGCTAGAGGTTTGAGGAGGAGGAGAAGGCTCAGATATGCTGCCGAGCTCGACATCATTGACTCTAGAAGGGAAACAAAACACCCCAGGAATCTCTGTACAATGAAAGTAGACATATGAGATAGAGAGAGAGAGCCATGATTTTATCAGGTAATTGAAAAAACATAGAGGGCAAGTTTTGTCAGGTAATTGAAATCATAAAATGTTAGGTAATTGCCATCATCCTGAGATTTGAGTGCTGAAAACCTCTGAAATCGGACACCTTGCAAAAACTCAAAATGTGTTCTGAAAAAAACCCAAAGCAAATGTGTGCTGGAAAAAACTATGAAATCAGAGAACAAATGAGAAATTGAAATCAGAGAATAAATCAGAGAACAAATGAGATGTGTTCGGAAAAAAACTTAAAAACCCCAAATTAAGATGTGTGCTGAGAAAAATCTCAAGCTACCAAGTTTTGACCTATTTCAGAGTGTGTGCTGAGAAGGGATCTTGAAGTTTTTTTTCAGATGAGGAAAAGCTCTCAAGATTTAAACAACAAATTTTTTCAAGCTCTCACCCGTGATTATGCAAGAACCCGCAAAATTGTTGTAGTTGTAAAATTGTTGTAACTGATGGAAAACCACTGAACCCTTGATGGAAATTATTACAGCTGTCAAATTCAACTTCAACGTAGAAAAATTAGATTCAAAAACCATTCCCGCCAAAGTATTCCCCCCAACACAAATTATAAACTTTATCCCTTTATCCTAGTCAGCATATATCCTAGTCAGCATGTCCTAGTAGGACATAATTCAAGAACTTCCCACAATTGTATAATAGATTTAACAAAATGATATGAAGACAAAAGGAATTAAACTTCAGTCCTTCCTATCATTGATATTTGAGTCGAATAAGAAACCGTTAATTTATGGTGTTTAGAGCCAATAAAACCACAAGTTTACCAAAGCATCTTCTGTCCAGAGAAAAAGTAGACCAATTCAACAATAGAAAGGTTAATGGCAAGCTTCTGTGTGGCTGCTAATTATTACTAAATTTGACAGACAACATGATTAAAGTGATCACTACATTCAAAAACATCCCTCCAATGTCATCTAAAAGAGTTTGAAGAAAAATGTAAACAATTGTGGTTGCAGAGCAGGAAGCATCAAGATATCATCATTAACAACTTATCCAATAATAGAACCCTAACATAGTATACTTTTAAACCAATTATTAATAAGCAGACTAAGTGGCAGCTTACTTAAATTATTTATTTCACATCACAAACTTAAAGCCCACCTGGTTGAAAAGATAAAAAAATTAAAAATCATGAAGTAAGCTTCAAGAAGACCAAAGTTGAAGCAATCTTTATCTTGTAGTTCTGGTCGTTAATTCAATTGTTAATTCATATTGGACCCAATCTTTTCTCTACAGACCTGTCCAATCTCCCTGTAGCACTAAATATGATCTGGATATTATTTTTTTCCTAGCCCCATTTCTGATCTAATTTGCAATTGCTTTGAACCTTTTAATGCTAGTCTTCTGGCCATCCTAATAAACCATAATATTTGTTGACATATGCTATATTATATGCATATTTGTGACTACATTATATGCATATTTGTGACAGAATTTGCAAAACAAATCTGAAACCTAATGTTTAAAATATTCGACCCTTAGTTTCACCAAAGATACATAATAGACAACATTTCTCTTAGAGGCTTTGCTACAAACAGTTGGCCGACATCTGGGGACACAACCAATTGAAGGAAACAATGTGCATCTTAAATTTAGGTTGCCAGTGAACCAAATGTTAACCATCAAGTAGTTCGGCATATATTTTTCATAACACATGATTTACAAAGCATGGCAGCATTATTGATACAAAAATTAAATACCCATATATAATACAGTGGGAAAAAGGGATAAAAGAAAAAAAATTGCCAACAGCACCTTCACTTTCACCCATCACCTATCCAAGAACAAATTCAACTGAATATTACTATGCTTTTACCCATATCAGTTCTACAAATCAGAAGCCACATCGAGCAAATCAAAGCCTAAATACCCAAATGAAGCAATTTTCAAACACGCAATGTCAATATTCTCACATGGGTATCCCTCAAGTCTCCAACATATCATGCAAAAGTTAAAGAAGCCGCACATAAAATTTCATTATATCATTAATTTCAAAGTAGAATTCTAATCTGTGTTCTGGAATAAGAAAATAGATGTATGTTAGAGTGAAACTTGTGTTTTGGTGATATTCTTCTATTAGTTGATTTCTGCTCCATATAACTGAAAATGTGAAAAATCTTGTCAATATTCCTATACAAAGGATATTTGTACAATGTCACTCAAAGGAAAGACATAGGAAGATTTATGGGGGGATACAAATTTTGATGAAGGGCTATCAACTATAGAGCACCACAATAAGAGTTGGTGTCAAGTCCTAGATGAAGTGAATCAAATAAAAGATAGGTGTGCTCTGGGATCACCACTGTAGAGACGAAAAACAAATGCAACCACGGTAGAGACGAAAAACAAATGCAAATAAGGTTGGAGGATTGAACCAAATAAACACAAAATCTGATTAAGATTTCAGATGAGATATGGGCTTTGCCAATTGTGACACAGATTACCTATTTATTCGTAACCACTCCCTAACATCGATCAAGTAAGGAGACGTGAATAAGCCAGTCTGAAACCCACAATTTCTCAAAATCGATTCGGTGAACGTGAAAATAGAACCCTACAAAAATATCGATGATAACATCAATAACCTTTTTATGTGACATAGTATGTCAATCAAGGATACATAACACACCCGATACATGGAGCTAAATAAGCATCTTAAATTTCTCTATCAATATAGTCTTATCGTTTTTCGCATTTAGTGGCTTGAACCCTGATCTACTTTACAGTTACATCCCAGATTGAATTTTGAATTAAACTCAATTCACAGAAATGCCAACCTAGTCCAAAACCCCCCCATTAAGGTATCTGGTTTCTAACACAGATATTCAATAAAACTGTTAACTAAAACACCCCCATCGAATAACTCCTAATCTCATAAAAATATGCAATAAATTCAAATCCAGAAAAATTTAAAGAAACATATTTAAAAGTGCGATCATATATTAAACAGAAGGAGAGGAACATATTTATAACTATAAATGGCTCTTCAGATGGCAAAGAGTTATCCCAAGAATCCATATAACCAGCATCACTGATTTTGGAGTTGCATCTGCAATTTAGAGAAAGAAGGGAGGAAACACTATGAAAAAGACGTGCAGTAGGTGAAAAACACATAAAGTGATGTCTACCAAAACCGGTTATCAAAATACTAACAGTGAGAACTAATGTCGTTTTATCCAGGATCACAAAATCTGCTTGCAAAACTGCCAATATAGCCTGAATGAAACCTTTCTCGCAAAATTCCGGGAGCATTGCATACATGAGTAATTGCTATAAAAAGTGTAATTCTTCCCCAAAAAAATAATACTGGAAATCTACGTACACCGTGGTTATTGAGGTTTTAATGAATTTTGGTGTGAAATTTGTTTTTTGAGATACAAAACACAAATAGTGAGAACCAAGCTCCAATTTTGCAAATAAATTCTGATGGATTGTTCACAATTGATTGTGGAGCTTGGCAAACAAAATCATCTTAATGTTATTGTTTTTTAGGTTCCACATTTTGATGCCTGTTATAACAACCAGCTACATGTTTTGTTACAAAGCTCCAAAAACATATCAAAATGAAAAACCTGTTATTCATCCCCCATGGTCCATGGAACACTTGCTAGAATTTCCACCATGAATTTAGGGGATCAGCACCCCAAAAAAGTAATTGTTTAAAATATTCATGGAATTTCTCTTCGTATCTAAATGTAATTGAAATTTTTAAATCAAAATTGGACATTGAACACAACAATTCCTCAAAAAACCACAAGAACATAATTTTCATGCAAATAATCTCACCACAGCACAAACTTGGGCTTGGTAATATAAATGAAATTAGGGCAATGAGCGGCTAGAATGCAAGATCAGAAAACTTGAAATAAATTGGATGCAAATTCAATAGTTAACCTATTTCCACCATTATTTGGAGATCTGAACCTGAAGATGCGTCTTCTTCTTCCTCCTGAAATTGTCAGCCATTATTTGGAGATCATCGTCGACAGAAGATGCTTCTTCTTCCTCCTCGCATGGAGACAGCAGTAGAACCTGCAGAGAGAGAGAGAGAGAGAGAGAGAGAGAGCTCAGTACGTTTTCGTTCCCCCTCAAAATATTTCTCTTCTCCTCCAAAATTTTGTGTAGGGAGAGAGAGAGAGAGCTGAATCGAGAGAGGGGGGCGAGAGATTGATTATGAGAGAGGGGACGTTTTCGTTCCCCCCAAAATTTTGTTTTCAAAATTTTTTGTTTTCAACCCAAATTTCAAGTTTCAAATTCCCCCCAATACAAACTCATATACCCAATATCTCATATCCCAATTTCTCATATGCAATTTCTCAAAGACAAACATACTCTATTAACAAACATATCCAAATTCTCTTATCAAAAATCTCATAACCAATATCTCTTATATAAAAACTCTTATCCAAAATCTCTTGATAACATCCCTGTTTTATAGAATAGATGTATGTATGTATGTATGTATGTATGTATGTATGTATGTATGTATGTACTTGTCAAAAAAATGTATGTATGTATGTATGTATGTATGTATGTATGTATGTATATAATCTTGCATCATATTGATTTTCATAAGCTCATGCTGGATTTGCTGTGATATTCTATATTTATGCTGGATTTATGACTTGTTTTTCGATTTGCACGTCGTATTTATGGTTTTATGGTTTTATGGTTGTTTTTGTATGTTTTGTGATATTTTTTGATGTATGTCGTGCCATTGTTGTCTGCTATGCACCATATGCTGTTGTATGCTGATGATCGATATTTTTTTTGTAATCTGGATGTATCATTTTTGATGTTTATATATATATATATATATATATATATATATATATATATATATATATATATATATATATATATATCCATCCTATTGCCTTTCGTATCTGTGTGCACATTATACTTATGTCTCTGCTGTTTACTTCATCGCTCGTCGATTCTGTTGACTATATAGCTTTGTTTGAATGGAAACATGAATTGTTTTCAATGCACTCAATTAGCTAAAAATGTTGATATTAGAGAGTATGTTCCTTTCATCAATACGTGGATTTGATTTTGTTTTTGATGATTTCACTTTTCGACTATGGTCTCGTTGGCACACTTTGATTTTGGTTTCGATGTTTTCCTTGGTGCCATTTGGGTCGTCGTCATTTTCTTCAACTCTCTTGTTTAGAATTTTTTTAGCCATGGTTGTTGTCGTTGGCTTCCTCCCGCTCTTTTTGGATAATGCCAAGGGGGAGAGAATTAATAATGACTATGTGCTAAAAAATAATTTAACCAATTACCGTGAATCTAATTTCCTATGTTAGATTCAGGGGGAGTGAAGATATAGAAATGGATTCAGATCCCATATTTCAATAATTGGATCATGTTTTATACTTCTCTTTTCTGCTTGATGCTTATGTGTATTATTTAATATGGAACTAACGAGTCATCAATGCAGGGGGAGTAAGTAAATTTCATTTATATCATTATTATTGATTTATATTTATGTTGGTTTGTCATCATCAAAAAGGGGGAGAATGTTGAGTATTGATTCCCCTGATTTGGTTTTGATGATGAACAAACATAAATATTGGGTACTAATTATCTTTGAGCGCAGTTATGAAGATCGTCGCCAAATTACTTTGATGATCTCAAGCGACGTCCCAAGACTTCTTTAGAGTGCGTGAACGATGTGCCTGAAGCTTCATTGAAGCTCAAGGAGTATTATTGAAGTCGAGGGATTCAGAATCTTCATATTGAAGCTTTTGAAGATGGTGTGTATTGTTTATTTTCATTGTCTTCTAGAATGTTAAGCCTTGAGTATCACTTGCCTTCGATATCCTCCTCTTATATATCGTATCTTATCTCTAGGATTGTCTTAGAAGTCATTAGGAAGTTTTCCGTAGCTTATCGCTTCTTCGTTTGACTTTCTGTGCATCTTAGTTGGTTCAAGTAGAAGGACCAACCGACTAGATGTCAATCTAATCGGTTGGAAATCCTTCTTGAACCGACTAGTCTTACTTGTGTTTTTCAGCCGAGTTACTATTGACCAATTAGTCGGTCCAAGAAGGTTCACCGACCGACTAGTTGTCAAACTAGTCGGTTGATGTTTCTTCTTAGACCGACTAGTTTATCCTCTTTACTTCATTGAATTCTCTGTTAACCATCTAGTCGGTCCAAGAAGGTTCACCGACCGACTAGTTCTCAAACTAATCGGTCAGTGATCCTTCTTAGACCGATTAAGTAGCTGTAATTTTCCAGCCGTTGGAGAATTTATTTCCACAATTTTTCTTGATCTGTTTTGATTCTTTCCATATCTGTTTGACTCGTTTCTAACATGGAAATATTTCTAATATGAGATGAAATTCAGATCTAAATTTTCAATTATTCGTTTATCAATCTCCAAGGGCTTTCTCTCTCAAAAATCTCTCCCTCTCTCTTTGTGACCTAATTTCTCAAGGAGATTTTCAACGGTGTGTGTTCATATTTCTAAAGGATCAGATCACGATCATCACCATCGTCCTAGCCATTTTCACGTTGCTCTTCGTTGCTAGGGTTTCGTGCTCACTCTTTTCCATATTACTTCCTTGCCCTAATTCGTAAGTATATCAAGGCATAGGAATTTGTGGTGAGTTATATTTATTTCATTAAATTTATTATATTGAGTTTATCTCTCGGTTTGTGAGAGAAGTTCGTGATCCCGGTTTGTAGGAGTCACGATCAAACCGTTGTATTGTTTGTTCTTGTAGTAGTTTCTACAAAAAGTTGTTTAGTGGAACCTTGAGTTAGTGGATTCTAACTCAAGTAGCCGGAAGGGATCCGGGTGTCTGGGACGTAGGATCTGGATGGATCCGAACCCATTACATCGCTTGTTTGTGTTGCTATTGTTCTTGTTGTTATTCTTATTCCGCATAGTTATTTGTGTTTGCACAATAATTAGGAATTAGACTCATAATTATTTTAAAGTACTATTCACCCCCCCCCCTCTAGTACTTGTGCAGTAGCTCCAGGGCATTACAAAATCCTATCAATCTCATGCAATCCTTAGAGTCTAGTATAAAACAGTTGACAACGCCCTTTCAATCATAGATACACAAGGAGCACAAAAGATTCACGCAGCATGCAATAAAGAATAGAAAGGTCATGCCATTCAGATATTCAAATTGATACGTGAAAAATCCCCAAAACTAAAGTAATTCGTAAGATTTGGGTTTTATTAAATCTCCCCGACGTGCACCGTCTCCACTCTAATGTCGAGCTCACTCATATGATCAGTTGGCTTATCCCCCCAAGCTTAGCTTGAGGCGTCGCATCAATGAAAATGATATGGAATTTAATTTTTCTTCCCAGAATGAGATATAGCTTCTTAGTGAAATAACACAAAACAGTATTTATTCATTTTTCTTTTCTTCTTCTTCTTTTTTCTTTTTTTCTTTTTTTTTCTTTTTTTCTTTTTTTGAAAAGAAGCTATACTTTTTATTTTTATACATGGGAAGTGAGATGCGGTAAAGTAGCTATAGGGGTGTAACCAACTGAAATGTAGAGAAAAAGTAGATATGTGGAGAAGGAAGATAATGGGACACTCGGTTCACTCATAAGAGGGTGCACATCAGATTGATAAAATAAAACTCTAACTAAACTCATATATAGCATGGGTATTCCATTTCTCTAAATGAATACTGAAAATAGCGTGCAGTAATAATCACAATGTCAACAGGCATGCAAACAGAAGTGAATAAGATAATAAAAACAGGTGCTCCAAGTGTTCAGTGATGCGTGAACCTGGGTGCGTTTCCCAACATAAATCATACTAGATACTAATTCATGCAATTGATTTCAATTCATATCGGGTATTAAATCAGACAGATCATCAAAAGAAATACATGAATATAGACAATAAAGCTGAAATTAATCCTAATAGCATGCCAAAGAGATAAGCATCGCTAAAAACTAATAAAGCCTAGAGAGATATCATCATTTAGACCATCCTTAGCAGAAAAAAAGGAAACAGATAAAAAGGGGAAATAGATAAAAAGAAAATGCATGCATGGGGGAAAACAGAAGATATGATGCAACATGAGAAAAAATAAAATGGGGCGGTAAAGTGGCGAAAAAGTGAAATAAAAACTAAAAATAAGAGAAGAAAATGTAAAAAAATAAAAATAAAAATAAAGCGGTAGCGCTCATCACCCAAGCTAAACCTAGCAGTGTCCTCACTGCTAAGTAATCGCTCGTGAGCGGGAGATGAAGCTAAAGGGGTGGGATGGGCGGGAAAATGAGATAAAAACTATGTGAATAAAGGAAAAAGGAAATAAAAATAAAAATGTGACATGATGCAATGCAATGTGGAATGATGCATGAGTGGGGCCTCCCCCAAGCTGTGGTAAAGCAGGGCCCCGCAAAGACAGATGGGCACGAAAAATATGGGGGAGGCAAACTGGATAGGACTATATCAAGCAGAGGCACCACCCTCTGGGGGTGGTGATGGGTCCCTCTGCTGTGGACCCGGGCTGGTGGGTGGTGAGTCGGGTGGCTGGGACACGTGTGGAGGGCTGCATGAGGGGTCTATGGTGGAGGAGGAAGGATCGGAAGTGAACTGGACCATCGTTGTGAGAGGGTCGACTATGGCTGACGGCTCTAGGGTGGAAGACGCAGGCTCGTTAGAAGCCTGCGGGAGTGAAGAACTGAGCTGTGCAGGGTCAGCCACAGTAGACGGCCTAGGCGGAGGAGGGTGAGCAAGTATCACTGTAGGCAGGCCACGGTGTCTCAACAAGTCGAGAATGGATGTGAGATCCGACTCTACCCAAGATCTGTGTGTCCTAGACTCGTGGCGAAAGTCGTCGAAATCCCGCTGTAGGCGGGAGGTCAACTCCTCGAGGGCGATCAAGCGAGAGTCTGAGGATCGATGCTCGGGGTGGGTACGGGTGGCATGTCAGTAGGTCACTACTCGTGATAAGCGGCCTGATGCAGCCGAGGCACCGGGTCAAGCGTGGAATGTGGGCGATGGTGAACTCGTCAGAATATCAGTGGTGACGGAAGAAGGGGCTGTCATCGACATAGATGTGTGGACAGACGTCGAGACAGAGTCAGTGAAAACAGCCAAAGGGGAGGAGGAGGTGGCGGCAGTCAGAGGAATTGAAGCTATGAGCTCTGAGAGAGGGGGGAGGGCGGGGACAGGGTCGAGTGACGGAGCATCTAAACTACCACGTCGTCAAAAAAAGGGTAGATCTGTGCCCTCAGGCACAGATACAGCGGTAGAAGTGATATGAGTGTCGGGGCAGGAAGTGAGGACAGTCACCGACGACTCGACAACTGTAGAAACAGCAGATACGAGGGTGGAAGAGGCGGCTCCGGAAGGTGTGTGAGCGGGAGGAACAGGGAGACCGAACTCAGAGGAGTGGTAGCCGGGGTCATCGGTGGCAGCCTCTACCGGTGCTCCTGGGGGCTCAAGGTCGTGAATGGGGGGAAGTGGGAAAACCTGAGGAATAAGCCAGTCAAGCTGGACTACAGGAATATGCGTCAGGTGAGAGGCAGGAAGGATCATATGGGTGTCGTGGCACGTGCCGACAAGGTAGCGCCAGTGACGAGCACCGTAGGGACGGAGAATCTGCATGTGCTCGAGCACGCCAGTGGTGAGGCGTGTCGGGCCAGAAGGGCAGTGCAAGTCATCGGGTAGGGGGATACCAAGCATCCTAGCGAAAATGGTAAAGAAACCGCCGCAGCAAATATCTGTGGCATGGTAAGAGGTGGCTGTCTGGTAGAGTTTCTGACACAGCCAGGAAGCAGCGTCAGACAACATGAAAGGTCTCACGGAGCCATCCAGGTGGAGTCTACGAGGTCGGGTCATACCCCAAAGATGGATAAGCTCAGGGAGGAACATAGTCCCGACCTCAGGTCTGCAAAATAGTGTGCACGCTAGGTGCCTCTGGGCGTAGCGAAGGCACGGGTGCATAATGCACGATGCCTTCGCCCGACTGGGGTGGTACTCAGGCAGTCCAAAAATATGCTGCCAAAAGATGCGAGCGTTAAAGTCGTCTAGGTCGTGGGTAGGGGAAAAAGCTGCTCTAGGGTCAGGGACTGCAGGGAAGTGCAAATAGTCCCAGATCATAGCGAAAGTGACCATGTAATCGTGATTCAGGAGCCAAAAAGTAATACCGTCACCTGCGTCGGTGAAAGTGAGGGAGCTAAGACCCTCGAGGGCTAGGCGGGTGTATGTGGGGGCATGAACTCCCAGGAATCGGTCGAAACCGATCGCCTGGTAAAGGTGGTGGACACCCTGGAGAATACCTAGGGACGTAAGGGCTGGAACGTGAACGAAAACTGTGGGGATAAAACGGCGCTGGTGCAGCCTAGCATATCGCGATCTGTGCGCTCTATCGCGGAAAGTGATGTCGTGGGTAGGGATGTGCGCGGTGGGGTCATCGCTAGGGGGTGAGGAGGGTGGTAGAGATGCGACAGAGGTGGTGGAGGGGATAGAAGCTGATGAAATAGAATCACTGGTGGAGGGGACGGTAGTGGCGGTAGTTGTGACAGTGACAGGGATGGTGGATGTGATGGGGGTGTGGTAGTGGAAGTGGTGCGTGCACATCGATGTGGACGGGAAGAGGACGCGCCAGAAGACGGTCTCTTCCCGCAAGCGGGGGGGGCGTGATCGATCCGCATGTGCGAACCATGGTGACGTGAGCAGAATGATAATACGGTACGAAAAATAGAGCGAGGAAAGACTGTACCGAGTGTGCGAGTGATGTGGACGCGCGAAAGATCCCCCAAGCTGATCCACGCTACGGCTACTAGTGTAAAGACAGAGTACCTGCAGGGTGAAACAATTAGAACGTCAGATAGTCGAATAGAAATGGGAAAAATTAGAATTAACTGTGACTCGGGTCGAGCAGACTGATGCTCGACCCGAGTTGTGCACTCAGGCGATGGGGGCTCGGGTCGGATCGATGAACAAGTCGATCGACTCGGTGCTAATATTGGGGGAACGAGCCGATCGGCTCGGGGTGGGTAGCAGAATGAGTCATGCTGTAAGGCACGACTTGGGGCTAGGTTGAGACCGAGCACCTAGGTGCTCGGTTTGCAACCTAGGGCGTGGCTTGTGGGGGTGGTGGGGAGCGAATCGACAGCGGTTGGGTTTTGGGTTGGGGTTTTGGTTCGGCGGTTGGGTTTTGATGGCCGGAGGCATGAAGAAGGAGGGGGTTTCGGGGCGGAGAAAGGGGAGGGTACAGATGGCGACGCCGTCGACGGGGTGGAAATTGTGATGGGAGGGGGGTTCGGTCGATGGGGGGTGGGCGATAATAGGAGAGGGAGCGGAGGTTCTGATGGGGGGTTGAAGACGGCGGCACCGTCGACGACAGCCGCCGTAGCGTAGGGCGGCGTGGGAGGGGGAAAGAAGGGGAGGCGATGGGGTTGGGGGAGATAGAGAGAGAAAAAGGGGGGAAGTTGGGTGGTCGACTGACCGGAGATCGGAGGAGCGGCCGGTGGCGGCGACGGATCGGGAGGGCGGCAGTTTGGGAAGCTGAACGAGTAGGGTTAGGGGTTTAGTCGCTCGGGAGGGAATTTTTCGGGATGGGGTAAATATTTTCGGGTGAAAGAAATTTAACAGCGGGATTAAAAGAAGCGGGCGGTGGTTGAAAACCCGATTCGACTCGGGCCGAGTCGATGTGCAGCTCGGCTCGTGTCGAAGTGAAGAGAAATTTTAAATAAAACGACGAGACTCGGGCCGAGTAGATGTACTGCTTGGCTCGGGTTAACGTAAAAATTTTAAACGAAATACTCCCTCCGAGTCGTTTGCTGCTCGAGCCGAGCCAATAATTCTCCGCCCGGGTCAACACAGTGACGTTTTCGCTCCAACTTGGGCTCCCTGTAGAACTCGACCGAGCCGGGCTGTACTCGGGGTGAGTCATATTCTACTCGGGCCGAGTCAATAATGCTCTGCCTGGGTTGGCAGAGTGATGTTTTTCACCAAATTCTTCAGCCTGTAAAACTCGACCGAGTAAGACGCTGCTCGGGCCGAGCCTAAGTATACGTATCTGCTTGACTCGACCGAGCAGCTGAGCTGCTCGGTCCGAGTTTCCTGTAGCTCCTTTTGCCTTCTTTCCCTTTCATTTACTTCTCAAATCTTCAACTTCGTTATCTTCCTCCGGCTTTCTTCCGTTTATAATGTCCATGCGCATGCCCCCGATGTTCCGTCCTACACGAAACACAAAATCGTCAAAAATTTTATAATTTTTGCGATTTTTCCTAAAAACACGAAATAAAAATAGGAAAATAAGAAAATGAGAAAGAAATTTCAAAAATTACAGAATTGGGTTGCCTCCCAATAAGCGCTCGTTTTCAGTCATGAGCTCGACTCCCTAAGTATATCAATTCTCGTTTGGCACACTCGGTGGTCGTGCGTCATCCTCTGGGTGGTGCAATTCGGCTGCGTTTGACTTCCGCTTACTCCAACACTCTCCTCCATGAAAGATGTGACCTCCGATGCTAGATGATTTGTTTGACAGCGTTGAAACTCCTCATCCAATACTTGGATGTATGCGACGACCGCTTTGTTGTAGGTTGGGTCGTCGTCGTCGTCGATGCTTGCCTTGACCGGGTCCTTCATGACCCCTTCAGTAGAAAAGTCTTCAATCGCTTCTTCATCCAGAAGCTCCAGATAACTAGCCCCTTCCACGTGGGCTCGCTCCTTCATCGGCTTTTGCAGCCGGAACTCAGCTTCAATATTTACCACATTGAGGGAGATGGTTCCTTCTCGGACGTCTATAAGCACCCCGGTCGTCGCCATGAAGGGGCGACCGAGTATTAGCTGAGAGCTTCCTCCCTCTGGCATGTCCATGATGACAAAATCAACCGGGACACACAGTCCTGGAGGTATCTGGAGGATGACGTCCCTCGCTATCTCTACTGGGTAGGTGATAGAGTGATCAGCAAGCTGGATTGACATGCTAGTAGGTTCCAGCTCGCTTGTCTGGAGTCTTCTGAAGATAGAAAGGGGCATCAGGCTGATGCTAGCCCCTAGATCAATTAGCACTCTACTGATTGGCATTCCTCCGATGGAGCACGGCACGGTGAAGCTCCCCGAATCCGGCAGCTTCCGAGGGAGATGGTTCTTGATAATGCAGGTGGAATCCTCCAACAACTTGATTTCTTCCAGCCTTCGCTTCCACATGATGAGATCCTTTAGAAATTTAGCATAAACCGGGATCTCGGTGATGGCATCAATGAATGGGATATTCAGCTGAATCCCCTTCAGTAACTCCATAAACTTGGAGTACTTTTTCTCCAACTTGGCTTGGGCGAGCCTCTGAGGATACGGAGGAGGAGGCCTGGAGGCTTTGCCCTTAGATGCATCAGGGGGTGGGGGAGTAGTAGCAGGCATGACGGGAGGCATATCCGTCTTCTCTTTACTAACGAGAGGCCCTTTAGTGTCCTCAACTCTGGAACTGTCATCAGTAACTTCTTCAATGGTGGTCCTCTCTTTGCTAAGTATCGGGACCATAACTGGGTCGGTCACCCGTCCTCCTCGCGTGGTCACTGAAACCACGGCGTTTGCTTGAGCTCTGGGGTTAGTCTCCGGCTAGGAGGGTAATCGTCCCTAGTTCTTCAGTAACTGAGACATCTGCCCTCGCAGTTCATCGAGTGAAGAGTTGATACTCTTAAATTGGTTCGACGTGTCTTGATTGAACCGATTCTGTCCGCTCATAAAGGTCTCCAATGTAGATTCAAGATTTGACTTTGGAGGAGTCGACGCAAAATTTTGCTGAGGTGGCTGATCACTCCTTATTTTACACCTTTTTTCCGCATGTTTGCATGCCATTTAGATCGCCCAAATCATGTTTTTCACGATATATCGACGATATTGCGATGCTTTTCACGATTTGTTGTTTTTGTCGCATTTCAGGTGATTTGGCGCGATTTGGAGTGATCTCGAGATGCGCTTACTCTAGACGGTCACCGACGACCTCCCCGAGGGGTATTTTGCTGTTGGAGAGGAGCGGAAGAAGAATGGACGTCGCAGGAGCGACGAGGAGGCCAAAACAATCAGATTGGGCATTTTTTGTGTCCCACTCGGCCGAGTGGAGGAGCCACTCGGCCGACCAGCGAGACACTGCTCGGCCGACCAGTTCAGACACGAGTTACCTGTGCACTCGGCCGAGCACCGAAGACCACATCGGCCGAGTGACGATATCGCGTCCGCCCGAGTGGCGCCCAGACGAAGCCCTTCCAAAACATCGAAGTTACTGTTTTTCGGCTGCCTGAACTTCAGAAGACCCACTCGGCCGAGTGGTAAATCCCGTCCGCCCGAGTGCAGTGAAGCCATCGGCCGAGTGACGACAACTCACTCGGCCGAGCCGCCCCCGAACTGAAGACCCCTGAAAGCCCCGACTTACTGGAAAATTGCAGGGTTTTCACTCGGCCGAGCGACTTTTGTCACTCGGCCGAGTGCGATGCGCTGCCTGTAGCAAAAACTGCGGAAAACAGGCTGTGCATGGGTATTTTGGTCACGATTTTTGGACGATTTTTGGGGCTATTTAAGCCCTGATTTTACCCTAGTTTTAGAGAGCTCTCTCTTAGATTTTTTGCAGCTTTTAGATTAGTTATTCTAGCTTTATTCTTGTGATTGGAGAAGAAGCAAAACTTGGATTTTTGTTGGATTAATTGAAGAACTCCATTGGTTTGCATCTCTCTTCCCTAAAAATTCTATTTTTATTGTTTATCTCAATATTTATGATGGATTCTATTGCTAATTTCATTGATTATTTTTGTGCTATTGCTATGATTTGTGAGTAGTCTCCACGTCTTGGGGCGTGGGGATGAACCCTACAAGCCCACTTTCATATTTGTGATGAATTGGTAGAAATTGAGCTAGAATTGCTATTAGGGATTAGATTGGGATCAATTTACTACGGATAGCTAGGAATTCATATCAATTGGGATTTGCAAGAGATTGGATCCCAATTTGATAGGAAGCCCTAGAAATCCGAATTGGGTTGGAGTCGGATTTTCGAAGTATCGGTTTGCAAGAGATTGGACCGATACCAGAATTTCCGATTGCAATTCCATGCCAATACCCGTTTGCAAGAGATTGGACGGGTAGGAACTATCCTAATTTAGATTGTGGACCGAGTTTGCAAGAGATTGGGCTCGGTGCGCAATTGGACGATGATGTTGATCCTAATGCTAGCTTTCCTAGGCTAGGGTTTGCAAGAGATTGGACCCAAACCTAGGATAGCTATAGACCGGCAACAGCGCGATAGCGTGAGCTTGGTTCCACATTTAGTTGCAACTAGTTCATCCGAATTCTCATTCTAGCAATTTTGATACCGACGAACCACATTTATTAAATACGGTGAGTAGTGGGAATTCCCCATTCCCTAGACGTTCTTTATTTGATTTGATATTTCGCACATTTGTCTGACGATTGTGACAGGATCGCCAAAGGCAAAATTCTCTTCTTAAATAGCCAGGTTGATTGGGAACAAGCACGGTCATTCGTCCTCCCTGTGTTCGATATCCCGCTCGCTGCTACACCGTGCGCTTGCGGTAAAACTACAACCGTTCTTTGGGTGTATACTCAGGACCGACCAAGTTTTTGGCGCCGTTGCCGGGGAGGCGATTGCGTTTGATTCTTTCTCACCCTAGCTATTCTTTTTTTTAATTATTATCATTATTTTTATTTCTTATTTCTTACCTAACCCTTCCACGGTACTAATCATTTCTTTGAAACTCTGTTTCCCCTGTGCATGTACACGAGATCTACGGTGGACCCTGAAGCTTTATTATTTGATCCCGAGATCGAACGTACCGCGCGGAGACTTAGAGCGGAAAAGAGACAAAATCCGGAAGGGAGGTATATGACCAACCCGGAAACTCCTGAAGAATTGGCGGCAAGGATGGCGAGGATAATTTCTATTCGTGATAGGCTTCGGCCTAAGACCTCTTCTACTACCTCATCCATTGCCATGCCGCAGTTGGCGGCTGACAAGAACTTCGAGCTAAAGACTGGATTGGTGGTTTTGATGCAACAAGACCCATTTCATGGGAACGCACATGAGAACCCCCACTACCACATCCAACTATTCTTGTCAAAGTGCGCCACATTTCAGATGACGGGGGTCTCCATCGATGCCATCAGACTGCGCCTCTTCCCTTTCACGCTAAAGGACAAGGCACTCTATTGGTTAAGGACGCAGGCTGACAGAGTTTTCACCACTTGGGACGAGTTGGCAAGTGCATTCATTGACAAATTCTACCCGCCATCCAAGACGGTGAAGATCCGGAGCGCTCTCATGTCCTTCAAGCAAGGACCACAGGAGACGCTCTATGAGGCTTGGGAGCATTTTAAGGATTTGCAGCATCAATGCCCGCACCACAGCATAGAAGATTGGGAGTTAGTGCATAGCTTCTACAACGGTCTCCAACCGGGGACCAAACAAATTATTGATGCCGCGGCGAATGGTGCTATCTTGTCAAAGACTCCCGAGGAAGCTACGGCCCTAATTGAGGAGATGGCCTCAAATAATCAACAATGGGGCGATGAGCGAGGACACTCCACATCCTCCTTAAAGCCAACTAGCATCTACGAGGCGAAGGCCGTAGCGGAGCTCACGAGCAAATTCGATTCTCTCCACAAGGTGGTGGAGAGATTGGAGAAGTTTATCACGGAGCCCCAAGGAAGCCCTTCCACCTCCGCTCCAACCAACCAAATGTGTGATTGGCAAGACCAATCTCAAGCCATGTACTCGGGAGGAGAGCAAGGAGAAGGATCCTTGGAGCAAGTACAATATGTTGCGGGGAACCAAGGGTATTGGTCCAATCCGGCCGCAAGAAATCATCCGGGATTCTCCTACGCCAACAATGAAGGAGCTTTGAACCCGCTACAACCACCGCCTCAACAAGCTCGACCACCACCACCCCAACAATAAAACTATCCACCGAGGGGGCCTACTCAACAAAACTTTCAACCGAAGCAACAAGTTCCACCATATAGGCCTCCCGGATACAACCAAGGGTTGAGGAACCAAAATCAAAATCCGCCACAAGCTCCACAACGATCCGACTTCGAAGCTAGAGTGGAGGCGTTCATGGTCGAGCAAAATAAGGTGAATGATACTTTGAAGGCGGGGCAAGACTCTCTTAATACCGTAGTGGCTCAAATATCGGAGCAATTAGCGTTGCTCAATCGGAACACTCAACGATTGCCGGCGCAACCGGAGCAAAACCCACGGGGCAACACGGGCCACATCAATGCCATAGTTGCCGTTACTACTAGAGACGGGAAGGACACCACCCCCGTTATGATTCCTACCGAGGGGGCCGTGGAGGAAAGCTTGGAGCCGATTGAGCCGATAGTTGAAGTTGAAAAGGAGAAGGAGCCACAAGACAAGGAGAAATCTAGGGCGGAGCAATTAATTGAGGAAAGGCGCTTCATGCCACCGGTCCCATTCCCCCAAAGGCTCGCTAGAGCGAAAATGGAGAAAAAGCTAACAAAATTTCTCGAGTACCTAAGAGGAGTTAGCCTTAACATCCCCTTCCTTGACGCCATCGTCGAGATCCCCACGTATGCTAAATTTTTGAAGGACTTGATTTCGGGGAGGAAAAGGAAGGAGAAGATCATGCTAGCCGAGGAGGGCTCTTGGTTCACCAAGAGAGAGAAGGAGCCGGCAAAATTTAAAGATCCGGGGAGTTTTCGGATTCCTTGCACCTTGGGCGGCGTTCCTCTTCAAAAGGCGTTGGTTGATCTTGGGGCTAGTGTGAGCCGCATGCCCCTCTCCATGTTCTTAAGGCTAAACACCGGGACAAAGTTGAAACCCACCGACATGCGCATTCAATTAGCCGATGGACGGATAACAAGGCCGGTGGGGATCGCCGAAGACATACCGCTACAAGTCCCGGGTGGAATATGCTTGCCATGTGACTTCTTGATCATGGACGTTAAGGAGGAGGGAGACACCTCATTGATACTTGGACGCCCATTCCTCGCCACCGCCGGAGTCATCGTCGACGTGCGCGAAGGTACCTTAACCTTAAACGTCGGAAACATCGAGGTGGAGCTCCACATTCCTAAGGCTATGAAGCACATGCCTTATCACGAGGAACTTGACTACATGGACCTCCTTGATGAGGTGATAGAGGAGGCGATTCCTCACTCAATTGGCGCTCTTTTTGATGAATATTTCGAGGAAGGCCCGGATTTAGGCCATGGAGAGAATAAAGATGATTCCCCCGACTTCTCCACTGAAGATGATCAAGGCGACGCTGATGTCGCAAGGATTCGAGAGCTCTGCAAGCTCTCGAAATTAAAGTCTCCGAAGAAAGCTCCGCCGGCACGGAAACCGGCATCACCGGCAAAGCCGTTGACCGGAGCAAATGCTAGCTTGGGGGAGCCTCCCCCCAACACAATTCGAGATAGGAGACCACCGAGGGAGAACGCGCCGCCGCCACATCCAAATCCAAGCGCGCTCCCCGGAAAGTTCGATGGGTGCATCTCGTATGCACCAAACATCCCGCATTGATTGAAAATTATAGGGGGTCGAGCTCACGACCTTAAACGAGTGCTTGTCAGGAGGCAACCCGACGGTTTTTGCTTTATTTTTACTTTTCCTTTATTTTCGTTTTAGAAATTTTTAGTGTTTTGAGTCATTCGCCCAAAAATTTTGTGATAACGGGTCCTATTTTTATTGACAGGAGAGGAGATAGGTAGATCCATCATGAGGAGTAGGAACGAGACGACGAGGAGCGCCCCAAGAAGGCGCTCAACGCTTAGGAGGAAGATGAAATCGACTGGAGGAAGAAAGACGGAGTTTAGAGCCAAAACGAAGACAAACAGCAGGACACAAGGCTCACTCGGCCGAGTATACTAGTCACTCGGCCGAGTACACAAGTTCGTCCGGCCGAGCCGCTCACGAACGAGGGAAGTCTGCTGTACCCAACTCTCTGTTTATTTTCCTGATTTCAATATAACTGCTACTCGGCCGAGTATATATTGTCACTCTGCCGAGTTAAACGGATACCCTCCTAGGGCGAGTCTTGCCGAGTAGCTTGAGTCACTCGGCCGAATGGAC
This sequence comes from Scilla litardierei, assembly GCA_030789695.1. Classification (NCBI taxonomy): domain Eukaryota; kingdom Viridiplantae; phylum Streptophyta; class Magnoliopsida; order Asparagales; family Asparagaceae; genus Scilla; species Scilla litardierei. The sequence goes on along the minus strand of CM061133.1, from coordinate 63,437,699 downwards.
TTACTCCACTCGGCCGAGTCTGGCAAAGCCACTCGGCCGAAGCGATGGCGGGGAGGAAATTTTCATTGGTAACGCTCGGCCGAGTGCCACGTCACTCGGCCGAGTCGTAACTTTTTATATATAAGGGGCGAGGGGGGCACAGTTTTCGAAATCGCAAAACCCCAAACCGCCCGACCCCTCGACTTCCCTCGCCCGATCGCTTCGCCCGACCCCTCACTCGCCCGACCAGCACCGCCCCACCGCCGCTCGGCCCGCCACTGCCGGCCGAGCACCGCCGACGCCTCGCCCGAGTCGCCACCGGCGGCAGCCCGTCCGATCACCTCCGGTACCCCTGTTTTCACCGTTTTCTCCTCTTTTCGTGTATTTCTTGTGGATCCATGTGCTAAACGCCCCCCTAACCTAAATCAATTTCTATATCTATCCATTATACCCCTATTGCTCCATACATTTTGATTATTACTCGCTGATATCGCTTTTTCATGCGCAGGTTGCTTTTTGGAGCTTAGGGGAGCTCAGGGGAGCTTCTACGGGCTGTTTTGGACTTCGTGGAGGCGCGGACTTCGCACGCTTCCACTGCTTAGCACTCGCGGCGTGTTTGGGTATACTCTTTCCATTCTTTTTGCACACGCCGCACTTTTCACGTTTTTCGGCACGCGCTCGGGGCCGATATGCCGCCCCGGACACGGCCGCGGACGAGGAGAGCTTTCGCCAAGCGGAAGCGGTCGGACGATGCCGGCCCCTCCCACGAGGTGGAGGACTCTCCTCCTCCTTCTCCCACACACGCCGTCCACCCAGCACAGCCTGCAGGCCCCGCACACCCCGCACAGCCTGCAGTGCACCCACAGCCCGCACAGCCACTCCCCACCGCTGCACAGCCACCACCTCCGGCTCCACTGGTCGGGCCGCTCGGGATTACGTTCCGAGACGATGCACGCCGCGTCGTCTTCGAGCGTATCTCCCAGCGCTCGATCGTACCCTCCAGGTTTGCACACCTCGCTGACCTAGGACGCCTGGGGGTACTAGAGGGGATGCTCACGTTGTACGACAACGTGGGCTGGCGAGATTTTTTCCAGGTGTCAGCGGATACTTTTACCCGCCCGATACTTGAGGTTTTGAGTTCGATCACCCGGACCGACGAGGGATGCTCGTTTCGGTTCATGGATCGAGAGTGCCAGGTCACTCTCGATATGATGAGAGTGTTCTTCTCGTGGCACGCTGTCCCCGGTGCCGATCGCGGTTACGGCCCTACCCATATCCCCCCACCTTCCTTTGATGTCGGTGCCTTCTGGGCACGTATTACGGGTCTTCACGCTGCCTTTGACCCTAGTAGGGCCAAGGCCTCGGCCATTGTCCATCCATGCCTCCGCATTGCTCAGCGCCTTATGGCGACGACATTTTTGGCCAGATATGAGCCGGGCACGATGTCTACGCCAGAGCTCTACATGCTCTACGCGATGACGCATCCCAGAGCTCTATCTAGGGATGGCGATGAGCTTGTCCCCGCCGTCGTGATCGATATCGCGGCTTGGTTTTTAGACCGCATCATTGTATCGGTGGGCGCTCGCTCACCGATATGCTGCGGCGGCCTGATCACCTTGCTTGCTCTTATGACCGGCGAGGACTTCCCCGACGACTTGCGACGAGCACCGGGCCCCACTTCTCTTTCGATAGATGTTATGGCCCGGATGAAGATGCTTCGTCCGCATGGCGAGCGTCGCTGGGTCTGGTTGCACGGCCCTTTTGGTGCCGATTACATGATTCTCCCGAGCCCTGCTCAGACTCTGATTGCACCGGCCCACGTTGACTGGCTCTCTGCGATGGATGTCCTCATCCCCGCTGCTTACGTGCTCAAGGCCGAGGAGGCCGAGCAGGCCCACGCTGCCCCTGTTGACCCTGTTGCACACCCTGCCGAGCCTGCTGCCGAGCCTGTTGACCCAGTGGCCCCTCAGCCCATACCCGATGTTTCCGTTGCTCCTGACACTTCTGTCCCCACTTCTGTCAGTGTCACGAGTACCTCAGCTGAGCCCACTTCCACCACCACTCCCGCGGCTGTCACCACTTCCACCACCTCCACACCCACTACCACCACTGGCCCTCTGTCTGCCGAGCCGATTTCCTCTGCCCCACCCGAGCGCCCGCCGACCGTAGTCGAGTGCGGAGAGCCCTCTGTCTCCACTGCCACTGTATTTTCTGAGAGTGTCGTGGCGTCTGTCACCACTTCTGTGCCACTGACCTCTCTGGCCACCTCGTTGCCACTCTTATATTCTTCTTTCGTCGCTGCCGCTGCCTCCACTTCTCACCAGCCGGTGTCCCGGCCTCACACTGAGGCCAGGCCCACATTTGCAGGTGCGGCACCTTTTGTTCCCTTCCCTGCTGAGCCCATTACATACTCCACCCACGTACGCCAGCCTCGCCCTGCACAGCCTCGACCGGTGCGTCCCTCTGCACCACCCCCGCCTGACACTGTACTGCAGAGCATACGTGCTCTCGAGTTGGCGGTGAGTGGTCTTAGAGGTGACCTTAGGACCCTGTCCTCCACCGTCTCTACGATGGCGGGACGCTTTGAGCTGATCCCTCAGATTCACTACTGCCTGACACAGATCTTAGAGCGTCTCCCGCGCGTACCCACCCAGCAGGTTCCCACCCCCCACTACCACACCCACCCCTGCTCAGTAGCTCCAGCCAGCACCACCCACACGACCTCCGCCTCAGGACGGAGACGGCGCAGCACCACCTTCCTAGGCACCCTTGATGCCATCGATTCTTATTGCCGTTGTGCTGCCCGTTTCTGCTGGGTCCTGACGCCTTTTGTCCACCCCCCCCCCCCCCTCCCCTCACTTATTTTGGGATTCTCATTTTGCCGTATCTTTATATATCTATTTTGGGGATAGAGGGAGAGTTTTTGGTGCCACATATATCTACGTATCACTCCTATCTGTGCATGCATCATGTCCGCATCATATTTTCATTTCTTTATTTTACCTTTTTCTTTTCATTTTTCCTTGCATGCATCCTCACTTGCCCCTCACATTACTTGTCTCTCGGTGTGCCACACTTTGCACATTGAGGACACTGTGCCGTTTAGCTTGGGGGAGTGAGTTCTCACGTTCTTTTTCGATTTGCCACCTTTATTTTCAGTTTTTCACACCGTTTTTCACTTTTGCACTCATTTTTCATTACTTTTCTTTTATTTTACCATGCATCACGTTTTTCTTATTTTTTCTGTGTGCCGCATTGCATAGTTTCTATTTTCCCTTTATCTTTATTTCTTTTTCATCTCATGCTAGAGATGACTTTTCTGTGATGATGATGACGTTGGATTTAGCTTATTCTATATGCATGCTATATTTGTCATGTCTTAGGTTTTATTTCTGATATCATATGCTATGACTTGCTTTGCATCTAGAGATAGTAACCCACACTTTTTTCACATGAAAATGGATGAAATTTTATTATTAGCTGAGCATGAATATTCATATGTATGCTATCACAGAAAACACATCAAGATTCACGCATTGAATGCCTATATCTGGAGTACTGATTTCTTTTCCTATATCACTTCTATATGCATGAATTGTACACTTCACTTCAGGATGATTGAATGATGTTAGCTATGATAAATCTGGATTAGTTAGCTTTTTTGTGATCGAAACTGAGTAGATTAGATTACCCTGCTGAAGTTGTCGTGCATGTCTTATAGAGTGAACCGAGAGTTATATTCATTTCTTTCTCCACAAATCTTGAACATCATTTCTCTACTTTTAAAATCATTGGTGAATCTCCCCTTAGTGATTCTATTTTATGGCATTTCCCCCGCTATTAATTCCTAGCTCCAAGTCTCTTATTCTATTAAAAAAATAAAAGAGAGAAAAACATTCTTGTATATCATTATCTCTCTCTGAGTTGGGATCGTTGTGTATATATTGCTTAAAAAAGAAAAAAAAAGAGGAAAAATCCTCAATAAAAGATCCCATCTCACTTTCTTTCTTTCTTCTTTCTTTTCATTGCTTTTGGAGCTATATGTATAAAAAATGGGGATGTAAATATTTTTTATGCCACCACGCTTATAGATAAGCTTGGGGGAGGGGATCCATTGATGTGTGAGAGAGTGACTACTTGACATTGCACGACGAACTAGGCTAAGTAATATTCTATACTCGGTGAGATTATTTTTAGCTTTACGAAATCCAGAAATCTAAGCCTAGCGTTCATTTCATGAAATCCATACTTTTCTATTCTCTCTATTCTATAGTGTGATACTCTTATACTCGTGATAGAAAGCGTTCAATTGAAAAGTGTGTGATCTGTGATTTGTATACCGCTTTAAATGATTCAGACGACGTTAATTTTAAAATTATTCCGTTTTTCATGATTATACCATTGTTCGTGGGTTTTCTATTTCTATTTGCACTATTATACTATGATATCAAAATAAAATTCTTTGACATGTATTTCTCATTCGGTGCATGCTATAAGAGTAAGTGAAACCCACGTCCTGAGAAAATGATCTAGCATCCTACCTCTTCGCTTCTTTCTTTCTTTCTTTCTTTCTTTCTTTATTTTCATTTCGTTTTCATTCTTCTTTGTTTCTCATTCTTTCATTTTTCGCCGTTTTCGTTTTCCGAATCCACCGGGTTCACCTTTTACTTATCTTCCTCGAGGACGAGTAAGAGGCAAGCTTGGGGGATTTTGATCACTCCTTATTTTACACCTTTTTTCCGCATGTTTGCATGCCATTTAGATCGCCCAAATCATGTTTTTCACGATATATCAACGATATTGCGATGCTTTTCACGATTTGTTGTTTTTGTCGCATTTCAGGTGATTTGGCGCGATTTGGAGTGATCTCGAGATGCGCTTACTCTAGACGGTCACCGACGACCTCCCCGAGGGGTATTTTGCTGTTGGAGAGGAGCGGAAGAAGAATGGACGTCGCAGGAGCGACGAGGAGGCCAAAACAATCAGATTGGGCATTTTTTGTGTCCCACTCGGCCAAGTGGAGGAGCCACTCGGCCGACCAGCGAGACACTGCTCGGCCGACCAGTTCAGACACGAGTTACCTGTGCACTCGGCCGAGCACCGAAGACCACATCGGCCGAGTGACGATATCGCGTCCGCCCGAGTGGCGCCCAGACGAAGCCCTTCCAAAACATCGAAGTTACTGTTTTTCGGCTGCCTGAACTTCAGAAGACCCACTCAGCCGAGTGGTAAATCCCGTCCGCCCGAGTGTAGTGAAGCCATCGGCCGAGTGACGACAACTCACTCGGCCGAGCCGCCCCCGAACTGAAGACCCCTGAAAGCCCCGACTTACTGGAAAATTGCAGGGTTTTCACTCGGCCGAGCGACTTTTGTCACTCGGCCGAGTGCGATGCGCTGCCTGTAGCGAAAACTGCGGAAAACAGTCTGTGCATGGGTATTTTGGTCACGATTTTTGGACGATTTTTGGGGCTATTTAAGCCCTGATTTTACCCTAGTTTTAGAGAGCTCTCTCTTAGATTTTTTGCAGCTTTTAGATTAGTTATTCTAGCTTTATTCTTGTGATTGGAGAAGAAGCAAAACTTGGATTTTTGTTGGATTAATTGAAGAACTCCATTGGTTTGCATCTCTCTTCCCTAAAAATTCTATTTTTATTGTTTATCTCAATATTTTTGATGGATTCTATTGCTAATTTCATTGATTATTTTTGTGCTATTACTATGATTTGTGAGTAGTCTCCACGTCTTGGGGCGTGGGGATGAACCCTACAAGCCCACTTTCATATTTGTGATGAATTGGTAGAAATTGAGCTAGAATTGCTATTAGGGATTAGATTGGGATCAATTTACTACGGATAGCTAGGAATTCATATCAATTGGGATTTGCAAGAGATTGGATCCCAATTTGATAGGAAGCCCTAGAAATCCGAATTGGGTTGGAGTCGGATTTTCGAAGTATCGGTTTGCAAGAGATTGGACCGATACCAGGATTTCCGATTGCAATTCTATGCCAATACCCGTTTGCAAGAGATTGGACGGGTAGGAACTATCCTAATTTAGATTGTGGACCGAGTTTGCAAGAGATTGGGCTCGGTGCGCAATTGGACGATGATGTTGATCCTAATGCTAGCTTTCCTAGGCTAGGGTTTGCAAGAGATTGGACCCAAACCTAGGATAGCTATAGACCGGCAACAGCGCGAGAGCGTGAGCTTGGTTCCACATTTAGTTGCAACTAGTTCATCCGAATTCTCATTCTAGCAATTTTGATACCGACGAACCACATTTATGAAATACGGTGAGTAGCGGGAATTCCCCATTCCCTAGACGTTCTTTATTTGATTTGATATTTCGCACATTTGTCTGACGATTGTGACAGGATCGCCAAAGGCAAAATTCTCTTCTTAAATAGCCAGGTTGATTGGGAACAAGCACGGTCATTCGTCCTCCCTGTGTTCGATATCCCGCTCGCTGCTACACCATGCGCTTGCGGTAAAACTACAACCGTTCTTTGGGTGTATACTCAGGACCGACCAGTGGCCGGTTGTACTGATATCCCGACGGCCTATAGGGCACAGTTGGCCTAAAGCCGCCTTACTGCTGGCTCTGCTGCTGCTGCTGGGGAGGAGGTGGCCTCTGAAACTGCAGAGGTTGCAGTCCTCCGCTTGGATTTCCATATGAGAAACCTGGGTGATTCCTGGCAGCCGGATGCTGCCACTGATTCCGTCCTTCTCCCTGGACGTACTGAACAGCCTCGGATGTCTCAGCACCCTCATAATGACCCTCAACAGGGATATACCCCGGATCTACATACTCCTCAGCAGGATGATAGGAGGTGCTGGGTGCCGCAGGGAGGGAGTCCAGGCGCTGCTTAATACGGGCCACCTGCTTGCACAAGTTCTCTATGTGGGAGTCCAGGTGACTAGCAGCCTTGACTTCAGGGGTCCGGGTGATCACGGTCCTCTCATCACCCCACTGCTGAGTGTTGGCAGCCATGTGCTCCAAAAGATCAATAGCCTCCTCAGGAGACTTATCCAATAAGGCGCCCTGCGTCGCAGCATCAATAATCATTTTAGTGCTAGGTTGGAGCCTGTTGTAGAAGCTCTGCACTAAATCCCAAGGCTGGATTCCATGGTGGGGGCACTGATGTTGGAGGTCTTTAAACCTCTCCCAAGCCTCGTAAAGCGACTCCTGGGGGAGCTGCTTGAAATTGGATATGGCACCTCTGATCCGGACCGTCTTTGATGGTGGATAAAACTTATCCACGAATGCAAGTGCGAGCTTCTCCTAGGTAGTGAAGTGGTTGGAAGGGTGAGCTCGGAGCCAGTAGAAGGCCTTGTCCCTCAAGGTGAACGGGAACAGCCGCAGCTTCACTGCATCATCACTGACATCCTTCGTCGTGAATGTATCGCACTTGGCTAAGGAGTCAATGTGATGGTTTGGGTTCTCATGAGGATGCCCATGGAAGGGATCCTACTGCATAAGATTGATCAACCCCGTCTTAAGCTCGAAGGTTACCGCCGTCAGCTGCGATCCAAGAACCGAGGAATTATTCCCAAAGGTCGGTTTCATATGGTCCCTGATGGACCCGATGCGTGGAGGAGGAGGATTCTCTCCCATCTGAGCTGATGGAGATGAGCTTCTGCTAGAGGCTCTTAAAGCCCGAGCTGTCTTTTTGATCTCAGGATCGAACAATAATTCCCTAGAAGTCCCCTTGTGACGGGTGTTCATGCACCAACAAAGCTCAGAAAAACACCGTCAGTAGCACCGCAATAAATAAAGAGAATAAAAATGATGAGTAGGTAAGGGATGATAAGAATGCTAGCAAACTTCACAGTATAAAAACAAACTGAGATAAACACATTATTACCGTCCCCGGCAACGGCACCAAAAACTTGACGCACCCGCAATCTACACCTAGGACCCACCTGGCGGTGTCACGATCGCCAGGCGTGATATGGCTCCTAGGCTACGACTTCGGGTTCAATCCGCAAGCGAACGGTGTCGAGTTATAGTATAAAAGATAGTCGGATCCCACATGGACAGTGATAGTATTCGTGGTAATCTCAGTCTGTTTCTAAGTCTAGAAGTAATGTAGCGGTCGGAGTGAGAATGAATTGGGTTGATGGTTGTTGTGTAATATAATAAAAGGAACTAAGGTAATATAATAAAAGGAACTAAGGCTTTAGGGATCGCCGCTATGATCATTGGGGGTTGATGTAAGATAGGATCCCCTCATTGCATTGGGGTTAGGGAATTAATTCCCCCAATTCGTACCACTCTCGTGGGTTAGAATTGCGGGGTATTCCGACGGCTCTTGTTGACGCAATGGCGGTAGCCGTTAACGTAGCATTATAGTTCGTCGACACATCCCTTCAGGGCACGAGCGGGGCATGGTCATGTGCCTTGATTGGATCCGTTGATTTCCCTATTCGAATCCCTAAATAACCCTTAAGCACATCGCTTCCACAGACCGTGGGCACGATCTCAGTACGGGTTATCTACGGATTCGGTAGGATCTACCTGAATACAACCCTAAATCCCCAATTCAACATTGGGATCCAGATCTACATTTTCCCCCTAGAACCCTAGGGTTCACCCATCAGCCCTAGAAAAGATCTACTCACTCATGATAATCAGAGCGCACAAAAATATCAATTTCACGTAGGAAAACATTTCTTGCAATAAGAGAAATTAGGGCTAAAGATTACTTACAACGAGAACGAACGAAGAACGAATCACAAATCTTCAAAAAAGATCCAGAAGTCTACTACAAAAATTTACCCCAAAGATCCGTACAAAAATTGATCTGGAGCTCTCTAAAATTTCCCCAAAAAACAAAACTCAGAATAGAACCCCCACGGTGAGCCCGCAGTCGCGAGCTTCAGCTGCCCAAAATCACGCACATCGCACGTTCAAAAATCTTCCAAAAATGCCCCAGGAAGTGTCGGCCGAGTAGGTGACTCGGCCCGAGTTGGAGCTGCTCGGCCAGTGGTTCGGCCCGGGTCGCATGCTGCTTGGGCTCGGAATGGATGACTCGGTCGGCTGCTTGGGGTGTGCTCGGGGACTACTCGGGGCATGCTATCTGGCCGAGTAGATGAGCTGCTCGGCCCGAGTCAGCCGTATCTGCAGCTTCTCCAACATATCATGGCTCGGCCCAAGCAGCAAGCTGCTCGGC